>OY759214.1:20000196-20547431 GCA_963662175.1 Aradus depressus
AGCTTTCGGTACGGAGAGTGCCTTCTTCAGGGCCTATATTGACATTATACCTTATATATATACATATTATTATATTTTTTGTATTTAAATTTCCACTCGTACGTTTTTTTTCCGTTATAATTGTGTGTATAATATTTTAGCTTGTTTTGGTGTAAATAATTTAAATGTTATTTTGTTGGTTTAGTCATATTTAGTTTTAATGTCATATCATTACTCAAATCTAGCATATATGAACTTACTAATAATGCATATTGTCAATACAGGCCCTGAAGAAGGCGCATTTAGTGCCGAAAGCTTGGCAGAATTTCTTCAAGTTTGTTTTTATCGACCACAAGCCAGATCTCAACTTCCTATAACATCGTTGGTCAATCCTTCCCTGATTTAATCTTAACTCTTTTCTTATCAGCCTATTCCTTTTGGGTGTTGTAACAATATCATTATAAATATGATTTTGTGATTTTGTATTATAATTTTAATAATATGTTTCATAAATTTTAGGTTCAGGTCATAACCTGCGAGTTTCGAAAGAAATTTCCTACGTTGAGGATCGTAACGATACTTCACCAGGCTCTTCCTCGTCTCCGCCTTCTCCTTCCTCATCTTCTTCCACTACTTCGTCGTCTTCTTTGAGTAAGAAGAATAATATGGCCAAAAATGGTAATTTTCATTCATTTTTACTTGTATTTGTACAAAGCTTGTTTGGAATTAAATCAGGGGACGGATTATTCCTACTGTATCGATTCGAGTTTCATACAAATATGAAGATTTCAAAGAAAAAGACAGTTTCTGACTAGACTAAAGTTGGTTGATCCTGGAACTATGACTAGACTCGAAACAGAACTTGGTTTTATATTATACTAGCTGGTTCCTGGGTTGGTAACTGAATTACTAGTTTGTATCACCCGCTCCCCTTGGTCTAGATAAAAAACACAGGCTGTATCGGGGACGCAGCCGCAGTGGCGTACGTGAAACGTCTTGTGCGTGCTGCAGAGGATGTATGAGCACTAGGGTACAGAAATGACGTAACCAAATACACAACGTGTCGAACGCGGGGGCAACCGTCAAATTTCTTCAACAAATTACACACTTGTAAGCTTTGTAACCTCTGAACAGCACTGGTTTAAGTTCGATGGATTTACCTACTGCGGCGGAGTGAGAGTTCTAAAACCCGACCACTCCCGCTCGGAAAAACGAACGTACTGCCAAGCTACGCCTCTGTGATCGCCGCGCGCGAGGCTAAATTTAGCTCCGATCGCGTCATGCGTGGCGCGACAACGGCGCTATCTGTAGACGCGATATATGCTTGATCCAGTAATGGCTTCTTTCCTCTACACCAGGAGTGGGCAACCCGCGGCCCGCTTTGAATAATTTTACGGCCCGTGAGATTCATCACAATGTTACAAAATATGTTTTTGCACAAAACACGTGCAAATACCCGCATTGAGATCGACTTGCAAAAGCTAAGTGAAAGAGTTGAGAAACAAATATCTCACTAATTAAAAAAATTAAATATTATTAGATCATTTATTATTATTATTATATTATCTGTGTTTAAATGTATGAATAATAATAAAAACAATAATAATAATTCATTCTGTTTAAAATTTTCACTCCAAAAAATGTTTGTAGTGGGTCCAAATCTAATATGGGAATATATAATTTTATACGCTGTCCGCGGGATTATAATGCATTTCCAAAGTGGCCCGCAAGATCATTTGGGTTGGCAACCCCTGCTCTACACAACGATACCAAAGTAAAGCGCGAGGGTAGTACGGTTGCAAAAGTATTGCCGATATTAGTGTTACATGTTTTCGTTACATGCGGTTTTAGCAAGTGACCCCCCTATTTACGGAAATGAAAGACGTTTCAAGTCAAAATTTCGGATGCAACATGGCCTAGGTTGAATAATTTTTGGGATACAGAATCCTAGCCACTTCCAGATTAGCTGGAAAGCTGAAAATAGCGCAAATCGACGAAGAATTATTGTTACCTTATTCCCAGACTGGTGACACAAAGATTAGTAAATAAAAAAAGCTTATTTTTTGAAATGTTGTCTATTCCACTAAAGATATTTATAAAAATACAACTACCGGTTTCGGCTTCACATCATCGTCAGGTCTAGTTATGAACTAGACAAAGATTAGGTTTGAGAATCACTGCTATAGATATTCTGATATTTGATTGCTCTAAATTTTTCGAGATATGCGTCTTGAATAATTCCAGAATTGAAATGTTATTTGGATTCCAAGTATATTATTTGCATATGTGTTATCATTACTTGTTTAAATTGATAATTATTTTTTATTTGAATATTCTTAATGAATTTTTTATCTTTTGTTTTTATAGTTTCTACCAATGGATTCATAAAAGTTCTGAGGCCGATCAGGAAGCAGCTGTGTTTTGATGACTATGCTAAAGATAGTGAAGATGAAGATGATGATGAGGATACAGTAGCACTGACGAAAAGAGTACGGACAGTTAATGCAAGAAGAAATGGTGAAACCGTGAACGTTGTCGAGAATGTGAAGAAAGTTACGAACAGGTTCGAATCGAGTAGTGACAGTGACCATAGTGACACAGAGGAGGAAATCAAGGAAGACAAGAACGACTTGGACTATGTAGTGAAAGAGAAACCACCAAGTCGATCAGTAAATGGACATGGAGGGCGACGAGGTCAGAAGAGGAGCAGGCGGACAACGAGCAGTGACGAGTACAGCGATGAACCGGAATACAGACCTAGAAGAATACCTGGTCGGGCTGTCCGGCCCAGGAGGAAGACAAAGCGGCCCAGCAACTATGACGAGAGTAATGACGAGGAAGAGGAGTACGTGAGACGGGGAAGTGAAGTGAGCGAAGGAAGAAAACCAGGAGTAGGAAGCAGGGGCAGGAGGAAGGAGTATAGGGAAGCGAGCAGCGGGGAAGAAGAGGAGGAGAGTAGTGGGGCTGCAAGACCATGCATCAGCATCAGTAGCAGGGGCCGTGTGAGGAAGATTAGGGCCCGGGCGAGGGCCTTCCTAAAGGAGTAGTCATGTAGCATGAGGAATAAAGGAATACAAGATGGAGAGTAGTGGGGCTGCAAGGCCACGCATCAGCATCAGTAGCAGGGGCCGTGTGAGGAAGATTAGGGCCCGGGCGAGGGCCTTTCTAAAGGAGTAGTCATGCAGCATGAGGAATAAAGGAATATAAGGATGGAGAGTAGTGAGAGTTGAAAGCCTTACAGCATCAGTAGCAGGTACCGAAGAAGGAAGATCTTCCTCAGGAAGTATTAGGGCTGCAGGAAGGGAGGGGATATCATTGAAGCCAAATTGTAGACTAGAGGTGGCTGGTCCTTCCTCAGAATTGCAGAGCTGCAGGAAGGGAATGCAATTGAAGCCAAAGTGTAGACTAAAAGTGACTGGTTCTTCCTCAGGGAGTAGAGGGATGCAGAAAGGGAATATCATTGGCCACAGTGCAGACAAGAGGTGGCTGGTCCTTCCTCAGGGAGTAGAGGGCTGAAGCAAGCCGGGGGGTTCGGAGCCTAGAGCTGGCGGTGTAGAGGAAGTAAAGAGATTTAGGATGATAAAAGCTTTCTCCCGACACACCTCATTTGGATTTCATAGCTGATTAAATTATATTTATTTTTTTTAAATATTCAGCACATTTTCCATAACACAGTGATGTTTAGTATTTAGTCTGTATTTTTGCTTGCTCCTCCCACTCTGGTCTCCCAAAGCGTGTGTTACTCATATGACGCTATTGGTTTGTAACAGTATTTTGTTGTGACATAAAATAAAAGTAATATATTAGTCCGACCAAGTTTTTAATTTCTTTAACTACATTTAATTTTAAGAGGTTAGTTGATTTTTTTTTTTTTCGGATGTCGGAGAACCTTCAAATCTCCCATGCACGTTTCTTTACTTTATAAATGTATGTTAAGGGTCTCAAGAGTTACTTTTGTTTAGTAATTGTAGGTATTTATCTATTTATTAAAGTTTTATAATAATTTTAGGATATAATTATTTTATTTTATTTCTAGTCTAAATTTATACAATTTTTTATTTATTTATTTCTGGTCGATGAATATTTTGTTAATGTAATAAAATTCTTGTATGAATGTTTGATTTAAAATTGATGTTTGTAAAAAATTAATAATGATGCATTTATGAAAAAAGTAAAATAAAAAAGTAAAAATATTTTTACATGTACATTTTCTGTATATACATTTGCAACATTGTTATACTAACAGTTTATTTTGAACTTGGTGAAACTTAGTTTTGTACTATATGTAAATAAAATTTTGTTGAATTAACTTAAAATTAGTTGATGAAATATGTATAAATCAGTATATATCAGCTGTACCTTGCTACTTAATTAGATTTATTCAAGGAATGGTTTGGAGGTTTGGAAACACTATTTTCTTACAAATAAAAACTATTCTTTATTATTTTTTTTAAAATTCTTTTGATCCTAACCCTTTACACGTATGATTGTTGTAATATATATATATATATATATATATATATATATATATATATATATATATATATATATATATATATATATATATATATATATATATATTAATATATAAGGCATCTGTTTACTTTTCCGCAAAATTTTGCTATATATATAGCAAAATTTTGCTATATATATATATATAGCAAAATTTTGCGGAAAAGTAAACAGATGCCTTCCATTTTTAGGATTTCATACACATAAGTTCCAACTGAATTGCACTCGCCATTCGTCTGTCCTTCTCTTATTAGTAAAATATTTCTTAAACTGTAAGTGATGCGAAATGTAAAAAATAAATTTCGAGGGCTTATATAGAACTAAAGTGAAATGAAAACTTTTTTTTGGTCTACGTAGCAGGGTATGAAAATGGAAGAGCTCAATGTGTAGAATATATCGGTACTTTTTATATCCGAAATGGCATCTGTATGAATAGCGAAATGTTCCCACTATAAACTAACCAAAAACAAATTCTAGAACACATGTTTTTTTAATCAGTTATGAATCATCATCACTATCTTTTTTTTTTTTTTTTTCCTCCCCTTTTCTAGATCATCACTATCTTGCTCTCCCGAAAACCGACCTCCAGCTGCTCACACTCAATCATCTCTCCCCTGTTTTCCCATCTTTATCACCAGCCTGCCGCAACCTCTCCTCATTAATTATTATTTTACCCATTAAAAAAAAAAATGTTAGGGCAAAATTATATATCGCAAAAATCAGATAAAATATCTGCCGTGATAATTCGTAAATATGTAACATTTTAGATAAATTAAGTAATTATTTTACTAATAAATAAAAAATGTATTTAACGTGTTTTAGAAATTTGACGAATTAATTAGGAAAGATAAGTCTAGACAAGAAATTACAATGAGCATTAAGAAAACAAGTATTGGAAAGTAATTCAATAAACATTTGCTGCTTCCACCTGCTACCTTGATCTTGACAAACAAATTCAATTAGAAACTGATGTTTACTTATTTGGATTTATATTCCTTTCGAATTTTAAACCTGGCTTTTATTAGTTGTGAGTGATAGAGGAGGTGTTTTTCGTTTATTTAAAAGTGATCAAAAATAACTGATAAAAAACAATGTATTTCCAAATTCTTCGCAGTATTTGCTTGATACATATTTAGAAATTGCTTCTAACGATAAAGCAGTTTAAAAAAAATTGTTTAGTTGGCTTTTTAACCTCTAAATTGGGGGCCATGGTGGCCGTGCGGGCTAGAGCGTAGGGCTTTGGTCGCATGGTCTCACCATGGTTTGCGGGTTCGAATCCCGTCCGGGAGTGAGTTTTATTTCGTAGATAGAACTCCCTCCCGGGGCCATGGATGTCTTAAATAATTATATGTAACACATTGACATGGCTAATATGCACCGTACATAAAGCCAAAAGGAAAAAAAAAAAAAAAGAAGAAAAAAAAACCTCTAAATTCTGCATAGAGATTTACATGATAAATATTTAGAAATCTCTTTCAACGATGAAGTTAAAAAAAATTATTTATTCGATTTTTTAGCCTCTAAATTCTGCATAGAAGACGAAAAAACAAAAACATATCTATTACTAAAATATTTAAAGATGAATTTTTATTACGTTATTTTATTAAATAAATGGAAAGAATGTTGCCGGAACAATGCGCATTTTCTTCAAGAAAATGAATCGTGGTCGAATGTAGTGATTCAGTTTAATTTAGTTAAAAAAACATATATAGGTTAGATTTTATGACTCATGACTGGGCTCTAACTACGAGGTCATATCGCCTACTACCAGAGCGCTCTTTCGTCACTCTGATGGACATGAGCCCGACCCTAATGTGGGAGTCTTAAATTTTGCCTACCCTAAATTTTTATTCACCTAGGGCAGGCAGGGGTCTTTAACGAGTACCTGACATCGTACAGGCTCGGGACCATCACTTAACGTTCTATCCGAAGGACGGCGTGCTTAAGTTTCGAACCCACGTTCTTGAGCTCAGAAGACAAGCACGCATACCACTGAGCTACCGGCGCCCCCCCCCCCCCCTTAAAAAAAATATATATACCTATAGTTAGTTATATACATAATATTAAAATCTCTATTTTACAAAGAAAAACATTTTATTTTTGAATAATAACTATTTACAAATAGTGAAGAAAGAGCATACATTGAAATTGAGTAGGATTTCAAATTTTGGCCAGGCATTTTCAAATATGAACCAGTGTGCGTCGCCGCCATTGCTTTTCTTGGGGGTATCCTCGGATACTCCTTTTCCGTTTTCTCCAGGCTCTAATATCAAACTAACAGCGGTTTTCAGACCAACTCATAAACTCTAGAATCCAATATGTCTTAGAGTTTATTAATTATTATTTAATAAGGTCTAATAATTATTATATTTAAAAAAACAACATTATTATCCTTATTTAAAAAAACATATTAAAACTTTAGCACGCTCTTTTTCGATTAGGACGTTGAGCGAAGGTCCCGAGCCCGTTTGATAGGTACCTACTCGTTTAAGAACACATAACCTTGGTAACGAAACGTGGGTAAGCAAAATTTAGGACTCAGAATAGAGTCGGACTCATGTTCATCAGAGCGGCAAAAAGCCCGGGCATGAGACATTATTAATACATATTTTCCAACAACCATATTAATAGACAAACAAGCTTGGGTGAATACGCTTAATTATATATATTTTAAAATCACAATTTACCTTATATATTTAATGAGAATATCGAGATAAAACAATAATTGTTATAATTATAAATCCTTGAATCAACACAGACTGAGCTAGACATGGACAGCTAGCTAATGATACACGACATTATTCCTGGATGGAGGCAGGACAGTCCTTTTTTCATTGAGTTAATGATTGCATCTATTTATGAGGTTGTCCCTTGTGTCGTCATTAAATAGCCTCTTTTATAGCTCCCCCCCCCCCCCCCCCCCCCTCCCCCCCCCCCCCCGTAATTTGTTTGATTTATTCAATACACGTTAATTACAATACTTTATTATCGGTTGATGCTGCTCTGTTCGTGTGCCGATTGGACTGATTTCAATATTAATTGATCATTTTGAGTATGAAGATTAGTTTCTGTTTGGCAACAAATTCCCTTTTTTTTGTACGGTTTCAAAACGAAATTTGAGGACGGTTTTCGACACACCGACCAATTTTCGAAATATCGTATTTCAAATGAAATGTATCTATCCGTTTTCTCTATAACGTTTATTGGAAGAGAATTTTGATTAGGTCATGAATATAAGCGGTGTCTTGTAAAATGTACTTAGGCCCCTGAAAAGAAGTGAACTTAATAATTTCGTGATCACGATTTATACATAATGATAATTTTTTAGCATATAAAATAAATAGATAACAAAAGCAAATCCCGAGTTAATAACAGACGTAGATACTCGTAAAAGTATTACGGAAAGATAAAAGAACTAAAAGGAGTTTCATGTTTAATATATTTTGAAGGTAAGACAAATTTTTGTAATTAACATAATTGAAATAACTATCCTAATTAGCATAACTGCAAATTTTATATTTTAATTTTTTAATGTTAAAAAAAAATTTATAATATAGTAATTTAATTTCTTGATGAATCCTATAAATAGGAAAATTGATGTTTAATGTTAACTTGTAACAAAACTGTTATTCCAGTAATTAGAATGGGTAAGGCCCGCAACTGTTTGACAAAAGTTTAATGAAGAAAACATAGATAGTGAAAAATTAATAAATTGGGAGATAAGACCTTAAAGAAAAACAGAAGTTTATTATTAAACAACTCTTCTTACACACAATATCAAAGAAAAATAAACAACATAATATTTAACCAGAAAAGATTAAGTAGATAGGCAATATTATTTAAACTGTTTTTAAAAGTAATTTTAATTCAAAGTTAATGCTCTTAAAAATAATCGACCAGAAAATATCCCAATTTAAGAGAAAGTAAGAATTGGTAACATTTTATTTATTTTAATATGAAATTTTAAATTATATTTATGTAAATGTAAAATATAGGAACGTTACAAAAAAGGAAAATAAACTCACGAAAAGCTTAATGTAAATACATAGTTAACATTAAGAACGTAACCAATACTAAAAACACTAAATAAAAGAATGAAGGAAATTCAACACTTGTTACGTCTACGATTCATCGCTCCATAAAAAGTAATTTACAATAACGAAAATAATGATTTCCCGTAATTTGGATGCTAGACTCCGAGATTCTTTAGGCAATGTTGTGTTAACACTTGAGAAAAATAATTAAAATAAACTCTTAATAATTTAAAGGATATGCTTCTGCGGTTTCAGTAAACATAAACAACTGTCATATGTCTCTAGGCAGTGTTACCAACTTGCCAGGTCCCCAAAAAAAGTATTTCCCAATTAGGACCAATTTTCTCCAATAATAAAGCTTCAAATTTGTGTCCCCAATCACTCCCATTGGACGCATTGGAATGATTGTTTTTTTTTTATACATTTTTCACTAAAATATTCAAATTAAGACTATTTTTAAGCCCTAAACTTTGAAATACCTATGTCATTATATGCACTAACCCAGAAAATATGCTCTAACCCATGAAATATGCATTCTTATGCAAAATAAAACCACTTCATTCCGGGTCAGAATGCTCAGAAACATCCACATTTGCTTAGTTTTTTTAGGATGAAAAAAAAAAAAAAAATATGCAAAAACCTAAAAATCCGTGGCCTAGTCATTACTTAACATTTTTGAACATGATTTTCCTATTAAATGTAGGTAGTGTATTATATGTCAGAGAACGGGGACGGACGGCTCCACGTTCAAATGGGCCCAACTTGGGATGGCAGATCCGTGTCCACCCTAAGTTTATAATTAAGTTACCCTCTAAATCTTGGCGGTTCTTCTTTTATGAATATCTTGCGTCAACATGTCTCTTTTGTTCTTCTCTTCAACAGAAACATTTTCAAAATGGCTCTAATGAAAAGGGCACTTTTAGAATAGCTCCTTCTTCTTAACTCTTTACTTAACTTTTCTACTTAAAACAAATTCAAAACTCGCGCCTCCTTTCTTTGGGAAAATGTACGACAACTTTAATTATATAATAGCTTTTAATCTGAGAAGGCTAATTAATAAGGTATAATTTTATTGACGGTCGTATATATTTTTTCGATCTGTACCAATATAGTAGGAAAAAGTAATAAAATAAATAGAACTGACAAAAATGAGATATTACGAAAAAAACAAAATGTAAAAAGTCATCGGCGAATCATCAGGAATGATACGTACTTTCCTAGTACGAATTAATCAACTAAGTTTTTTCTCCCCTCCAATAAAAAGGATAAAAATCAACAGTTGACTTCATAGTGGCTTTTGAATTCTCATACTAAATTTTGTGTCAATACATTCATTACATCAGCAGTTATTACGGCTGTTGAGGCGAGCGTCTGTTTTCTGATCTTCCCATTCTCTTCGTTCGATTTTGCTGGCGGAAAATTAAATGTGCCGCCCTTATGAGGTTTTGGTCGATATATGGCCTTTGTGTGACATAGGATATATGTCACATATCCTTCGTCACACGTGGATAAATGAACAATCCACCAGTGAAAGTTTCTTTGCAACTCGTTCAATATTTGGTGGTGTCACTAACCCAGCCCCAGATACAGAACTTGATAAAGATCAATAGATCAATAGTTGAAGATTCGTTGACGATGAGTAACCTGAAACCCCTACACTATATTTTGGTGGAATTAGACAATATGAGTGTTTTGAACAATTTTTTTTTTTCTGTTATTTAATAATTAGAATGAGAAATGGTCGATGACCGAACATGAGGATAAAATTAGAATGCAGTCATACTTTCGGGTGGAAACCGTCGTCACTGGCTGCTGGTCGAGTACCTACTGCGGTCGAGCGCTTTCGATATGAAAACATCTTCAAGCCACTGATAATGTTGTACTGTTAGAATGTAGACATATGGGTGATTCCGATGTTCGGTACTTCTTACTGAAGGTAGAAACAAGATTCAAGACTGGGCTGTACTGTTTTCTGAAGCCACTGCCTTTGGCATTGGGAACCTCCTCCATATCGTCGTCTTCACCCGGCTTCTTCATACATCATCTTATGACCATGTGCATACGAGTATATCATTAAAATGTGTATAGCGCCTCTTAAGCTAATCCAAATAATTTTTTTTGTAATTTGTCATTGTGGGACAACATGCCATATAAAATGTTTTTTTGTTTTTTCTACAACTTTTATTTGTAGGGAATTGTCATTACGTCATAAATATAACCGGTATCTTGTAAAATGTGCCTAAGCCCCGAAGTAAAGTGGCCTTAATTCTCGTCATTTGCACATATGGCATTTTCATTTCAGATTTCAGGTTCATAGCTACAACAGTTCCTGAGTTACAGCGATCACAAACTTCCAATCACATACACACACACAGACAGACATACACATAGACAGACATCATCGCGGACATAGCCGCTGTATACGCGGCTTACCACTGGAAGCAGACACGGACGTGGCCTTGCGTCAAGCCTTGGAGGAGGGGATGCAAGGACAGGCGAGACCGGAGCGCCTGAGGGGCATTGTCCAGGAATGGATCGTGGAAAGATGGCAACGGCGTTGGGCGCAATCGACAGATGGCCGAACCCTTCGCCTATTTCCCGAGCGTCCGGACGTGCCTTGACAATCCATGGATACAACCAGACCTTCAGTGCCAAGCTCTTCTTCTTTGAGAGGAAGAACAGCCCTGCAAGCTCTTGTGGCGGCGTCGAGACTGCGGAACATGTAGTTCTCGAATGCCCGCTATACGACGGGCCCAGGGCGGCGCTGATTCGCCGGACAGGATCGTACCTGGGACTGAACCTGCCGGGACTGATGACGGAGGCTGGCTACCTGGCTTTTGGTCGGTTCGTCTCCTCCTGGCGGAAAATTAAGAAAGCCTTCTAACCCGGTGCCGGGGGCCCCGCCGACCGCTGAAAGGCGCAGCGGCGGCTGCCCCCGGCTCTGGGAAGTAAGTAGAACAGAACCCACTGAAGAATCTCGAACTTTCTAGGCGCGAAGAGGCGTGAAGAAACCAAGGACGACTGTGGACCGTAGCCATCGAGCCGGTCCACAGCCGTCCATAGCATCATGTATGAATTGAAAATAAACGGAGAAAGGAGAAGAATACCTATTCCCCAACGAAACTAGGGTGATGTGACCGACCCCCCTCAGGGTACCCAATAAAAAAAAAAAAAATGACATCATCGCGGAAATGATCAAAGTGTATTCAGGGAACATTTTTTAAAATATGGTTTTATTATTGATAGTTAGTTAGTTATTGGGACTCATGTCCCCGGGCTTTAACTACGAGGTCATATCGCCTACTACCAGAGAGCTCATTCATCACTCTGGTGGACATGAGCCCGACTCTACTATGGCAGTCCTGAATTTTGTCTACCCTTAATTTTTATTCACCTAGAATAGGGCTCTTTAACGAGTACCTGACATCGTACAGGCTCGGGCGAAGGTCTGCGTGCTCAGTGTTTTTTCACCTCCCAGATAAAAAATGTAAGGGCCTCGGCCGGGTTTCGAACCCACGATGTTGAGTTCAGTAGGCATTACTGTGTATATGAAAGTTGAGCGTTAGTGTCAGCAGTGTTCTTGGTTTCATTATATAGCGTTATTATGAGAGTGACTTTCTTATGCCTGGTAATGGCAGTATGGAATGAATTTGAGAGAAGAAAGAGTAATCTGTACAAATGTGGTTGGTATAAGAAAGTCCTGTAATGGCCACATAACATACATTTTTTCCTTGAATCATTAAAAATTATAATGTAATATTGCGGTTTCTGAAAAAATAGAATTTTTGACATATGCATTTTTCAATTTATTCTTTAATACATTTTCCTCTGTACTGTGACGCATGCAGTAAGCCATCAATGTAGAAAGGGCATATGCCCGAAGTATGAATTTATGCTGTACAGTAGTAAATTCAGTGGAACGATCGTGTCATGTAACGGCCTTCTATAAATTTATGGTCCCTGCCTGAGGCAATGTGCTGTGGAATCTACCTCCGATAGCTTGTTTATGTCATCAATATAGGTACATATGTGGGAGCCTGCAAATCACAAACCCAAAATTGATCACATTTTAACGGTCTCTTGAAGATGTTTTGGCCTGTGTGTGTGTATGTGATGGGAACTTTGTAAGCGTCGAACTAAAAAAAAAAACGATCAAGTATAGCAATGAATATGAAATTTGAAATGAAAATTTCAAGTTCATAGCTCCAGCTTTCTGCGTTAGAGCGCTCACAAAGTTGCAATCACACAAGTACCCAGAGAGAGACATCATCGCGAAAATGTTCAAAACACGTTCAGAGGATCTTGAAACGTAAAAATCCTTTGAAAAGTCTATCTCGGATTTTTGCACGATTACCTACAATACTAAGTAATGCTATAGGTATAAGAAAGTAAAAATAATAGTAATAAAAATGAGAAGAAAGAAAAATAAAAAAAATTGTGTGTTGGCATTTGAAAATGCAAGAAGCATATGAAAACTCCAGTACATCGTCATGAGAAGACATAAAACAAATCTGTCTCGAGGGTGTGCTTGGAGATGTCTGGAAGAAAAACATAACGCATTTCCCAAGATGCTCAGAGGAAAATTACCACACAGGAGAGAAATGGCATTATTATGGTTATCAGATACATTATGATAAGACACGACCTTGAGAATTCACATTATTCAGATTAAAGGTTAGTTCTTTGGAAGTTAGTTATTGTAACATGCCCGTGCTTTACCTACAAGGTCATATTGTAAACAGGCTATTTGACTTTGACAATGATAAGCTTCCGCTTATTTAACAAAGGTTAAATACCGATGAAGAGATGCCGTGGCGTCAGATTCTGGAACCTGGCACGCTTAGCACCTCACTCTCTCTGTCTCTGCTGCTGGACTTAAGTAGAATTCCTATTGTTTATGTTTCCATGTGTTAAACTGTTCTTGTCACTTCTTGTTATCTGTCTTGAGTTTCTGATATTTAAATACAAGCCTAATTGGTGTTATGATTGAAACCCCCAAGGATTAATTATAAATTATAATACCTTTCGTTTTAGCCAAGCAAATTTAAGTAACATATAAAGTTAGATTCCGGGTTGGTGAGTGAAGCACCAAAGAAGAATAATACTTCAATTATTGAAGTAAGAGTATTAAGTAGCTACAATCTCATTTGACCACTAGTGTTGGAAGCTGCAATATTATTTCTTCAAGTGCTTGAGCCATCATTGTACTTCTTCACACCTACTACCAGAGCGCTCTGGAGACCATGAGTCCGATTCTAATGTGGAAGTCTTACATTTTGCCTACCTAGGTTTATTCGCCTAGGGAAGGTGTCTTTAACGAGTACCTGACATCGCACTGTCTCGGGATTATCGCTTAACATTCCATCCAAAGGATGGCGTGCTCATGGTTTTTTTCACCACCAATATAATGTAAATGTAGTCTTAATATAGAAGGTAATAAGATAACACTTCAAATATTACAACAGATTATAATTCACAATTAATTTAATAAGCCCAGTTAACACAAGTAGGTTCTTGTTCTTATTTATGGGGATTACTTTCCTTTCATGCCCAGGTTACACGAGGTTAGGAGTTGTGAGTTTTGGGGATTATTTCACTCTCATCCCTTGGTTACGTTCCTGAACATAAATATTTACAGTGCGACTATAAGATTATCACACGTTTATATGAACAACACACTAATGACATAACAGAAAGACAAGAAAAGCCGTTCCATCTCATTCAAAAAGGATACAAGCTAAGCATAACAAAATGTTGTCGGTGAATCACCGGCTATGTACTTCCCTAGAAGGAATCCAAAACCAGTCAATAGTTGACTTACATAGAGACTTTTTGATTTGAGCCTCCCCCTAACCCCATTCCCTTTGGTCGATTTGTCTGAAAATGGATATGTGTGAGATCGTCCTTATAAGGTTCTGCATACACATATGAAATTTCGAGTCGATATATTTATTCTAACAAAAGTTATCTTGATCACCGACACACACAAAGAAAAAAAAAATTTTTTGCAATCAAAGTGTTGGAAAGCATGAAATTCTGGTGAAAACTCAACTTCGAATTTCTGACCGATTACATTCCCCTATACTTCGTAAAAAACCTTGGACACGCCGTCCTTCGGATCGGACGTTAAGCGATGGCCCCTATCTTAAGTGAATGAGATCATATGGTAGGCAACATTTAGGAATTCCTAAGTAGAGTCGGGCTATTGTCGATGATAAGCGCTCTGGTAGTAGGCGATATGACCATTTAGTTAAAGCCCGGCCGTAAGTCATAAGAACTAACTAGTTCCTACTACCTTCCCTGCAGACCTTCGCCTTCCCTGCATACACAACATTAAATACATTCTCAGTGAATTGTCTCATCACCATACCTTTTTTGATTCTACTAGCAGGAAGCTTAAACGGAATCAGCCACGAGATCTACCACTCAAGAAATTTCGGAAGCAGTAGCTAATCACTCGCCCCAACAAGCATTTCACAAAATTTTAGCCGCTTTTAGCTCACATTGACATGCGATGCAGTCACAGATTGTAAAGTTCATCTCATACAAAAAGGTATACTTAGCAACAAAAGTTAAATAAAATAATTGTCCTGGTAACACAGACATGTGTGGAGCGAACAGGAGTGCGGAGAGACAGAGTAAGATTAATGTGAAATCTTCGTTAGTACCCAATAAGTTATTTACACAAGACCCCTCGGGAAATCTTGAGGTGAACTCCACTCCAAGCGACGGTGTACAAAGTGCAATGAAATATTAGTGAGTTTTCATTTGTTGACATGTTTACGGCGCTCACTGTGTTAACAAAAGGAGGTCGTTCAGTCCCTACGATGACTTCTTATACAATCGACGAACTGTAAAGAATTTTACAGTTTAACTTAGCTGGGTATCGCGTACCAGTATAACATGCGAGTTCAAATAGTACTCTCATAGTTAAGTGTAACTGTCGTGTGTGTGTGTTCACTGAAAAATAAGGAAGGAATGAAATTTCAGTAGCAGACTTTTTAAAGTAAAAATTTTATATTTTTTAATTCATTTTTTGCTAAAAAAAGATCCAATTGGCTTATGAGATACGATGTGAATATACAACAGGGTGTTAATCACTTATCTATAATCAGATAATATCAAGGGTACTTTGTGTTCTGTTAAATACGAATAGGTATGTCTCTAAATCAAAAATGTATGCATTTATAATTCATTTGTTACAACTAATTTTTTGGCAATACTTAACAGTTGTGTAATTACAATCAGAAACTACGGAATGATTTGGAAATATTAAATTATTTTACTGCACAACTAATATTTAAAAATTGTTGACAATAATTCATAACGAATTTTCACAGAAACAGGTAACCTCGTATGACAACTGTAGCGTAACACGACAACAAAGTCAAGATCAGTCTACTTTGAAACTTACATATCCCTTAACTCGAAAATTTCTCAATTTTTTTTTTTTTAGGTTAGGTTAGGTTTTATGAGTCATGCCCGGGCTATAACTACGAGGTTATATCGCCTACTACCAGAGCGCTCTTTCGTCACTCTGGTGGATATGAGCCCGACTCTATTGTGAGAGTCTTAAATTTTGCCTACCCTAAATTTTTATTCACCTAGGGCAGGCAGGGGTCTTTAACGAGTACCTGACATCGTACAGGCTCGGGACCATCGCTTAACGTCCCATCCGAAGGACGGCGTACTTAATAGCTACAACGGTTTATTTAGGTCGGGGAAATATTTCGCGATTTTTAGCGTTTCGTCATTGTGTAAATAGATTATTATTAGTGACCTACCTATTTTCTAGTTTGTGATTGATGAACTAATCGATTGGCAATATGTATTTACAATGTTTTATATGATGTTTGTTTCCATTTTATCAGATAGATGTTAACTGATTACTATTGATACATTTTAAGTCCATGGTGCCATTATTTATTTATTATTTTATTGGTTTGGGATGAATCCCTACGTAAACTAAGTTGTAGAGGGGATACGTGACTTTCTCCGTAGAGTGATCGTGACTGGCTCTAGCTCTAACGGCGTCTTTACTTCGTTGTCGTGTTACGTTGATGTTATGATTATAGGCTATACTAGCAAGTGTAGTGAAAATTAGTACTGAATTATTGTCAACAATTTTTTAATAATAAGTGTGTCATAAAAACAATTAGTATTTTCAAAATTATTCTGAATTTCTTTTATTGTGTTAACAAGAATATTGTAAGTATTGGCAAAAAACTAATTGTAACAAATAAAAATAAATGAATAAATCTTCGATTTCGAGACATATTCGTATTTTATTTTATCAAAAGTATTCTAAAACCATTTCAGTTTAAAAAAATCAATCAAATTTAATTATTTATAGTGTGGTAAAAAATATTATTATTTTTTTTTTTTAATATTTTATTTATTCTACAATCTGTACAAAAACAATAAGTGGAAGTGCTGACTATAAGAATACATGTATACAGGTAATACAAAATATATGAATATGTGGAAAGAAATGAATACCTATGTACAAAATAATATAGCAAATATAAACAAAAATAAATAAATAAAATATGTACAAAATAAATATAATAATAAAGTAACAAAATAAGTTTCAGCTCGAGACCCCTCGAAACACCCCCGATTAACTGCCATCCCAATTGCTCCAACTTAATGGAGGCAGGGGAGGCCACAATTCCAAGAACAAACACTCCCTAATATGTTTTACTTTAGTTATCGTAAGCCCATCGTGTCATGTATTACACACGAAAATGGTGTTCCATCATCAGAATCAAATTAATCTATGTCATATTTTTAATAATATCTATAAGTTTTTGTTTTTTTTCCTTCTCTTGACCTGATGTTCCCGTGCATATTGGCCATAAAATTAAAAATTCTTTTATTTAATTTTTTGTTTTTATTTTTTTCCCAGCCGATAAGAGCCAAGAAGAACACAGACCAGGCCCCCCGAGGACCCAGTGAACCATCCGAAGAGGCCTGGAGACGGCACCACCGTTATCACTCTATAAACTTGATATATATATATATTTATTTTTATTGGAATTGTTATTTTAATACTTGGAAAAGAAAGAAAAAATGTATTGTCATTCTTATGGTTACGTTTAAATTTTTATATTATTGGTCTTTATGTAGTCAAAGATTACTTGCATAAGATCCATCCTCTTGTGTGGAAACCTGAGTAGCGGGGTGATGTCTGGGTGAAGGGAAATTCCCTGGTTCACTATTTGTCTGTATAGGAGATGTTTGTCTTTGGAGGTGAGGGGGCAGCCTAGGAGGACATGGTTGGGGTCTGCGAGGGAGGCTCCGTCGCAGCCACAACATCCACTCTCTATCAGTCCTATCTTGTAGAGTATCTATAAGTTGATAAATTAATGTAACCTTAACTGTAAATAAAAATTGTTACCAACATATTATATGATTAAAAAAATTTCCTAATTAAATCATTTCCTACCCTATACCAATGTTAATAAAAATAGTTATAATAAAAAAATAGTCTGTTGGCACAAAGAGAAACTGAAACTAGAAGAGTTAGGTACGGAAGTTACACTTCAAACGTGTGTTAACTGCACACACACACCATTTTTTTTAAATGAAAAAGTCTCACTTATCCGGTTAAACAATGGAAAACGTTTTGACCTTTACTTTGTACTTTGAGTTACCCTCTAGCTTACCTTCACTCTATTCACCTTCTAACAAAGGTACAAGAACCATGAATATACAGTCAGTGCTCCTTCGCATGTTTTATTTGAGGATTTTTGAAATGTAAATATAATTCATTCCACCCTTAGAAAAGTTTACAATGGCGGCTCATAGATAAATATTCATACATTGAGTTGGTTGAAATACACTGAAACTACAGCTATAAAGTCAACAGAAAAACAAAAAATGAGAAAATTCCAGGAAGTTGTTTTAGAGAGGAAAAGAATGATGATCGAATTTGAAGAAAAATGAAGGCGAATAAAAATCTATGAATCACTGAGTATGTATTCAGCAAGAATTAATCCGTTCAAAGCCAATCGACCGTTTGTACTAAAACTCAATATTTTACTTATAGTGACTTCTGAATCCTCATACTAAATTTTTTGTCGATACATCTAAATACCTAAAAATACTACCTAAATACCTTAAAACATTATGCGCCTATTAATTTTTTTGAAAATCTGTCAAATGGAAGGGGACACCAGAGAAAAGGATACATAATAACTGCCGAAGTAATGAATGTATTACACAAAATTTTGTATTAGGATTCAGAAGCCTCTATGTAAATCAAATATTGAGTTTTAGCTAAAAAGGTCGATTGACTTGGGAGAGAGATCGAAAACGTAATTGATTATTTCGTGCTAGAGGAAGTACATAGCTCGTGATTCGCCGACGACTTTTTTTTTTAATGTAATGACTTTGTAAGTAATAAGATTGACTAGTTGATAAATTACAGGGATGTTCGCAACTACAATTACCTCTAACGGTGTTGTTATGATGTTTAATAGAGTTAGAATGTCTTCATAGCATACTAATAACAGGTTAATGTTCAGGACCCTCCGAGATTTAGACTCCTTTGAGAATATCGCAGGAGGGGTCCAAGGTTTTGAGGGCGTCACTAAGAGTGTTAAGCGATGGATTAGAGCCTATACAATGCCGGTTAGTCGTTAAATGTAAAAATATTCCTTATCCTTACCGAACCAGGGCAGGCAACATTTAGATCTCCCACTGTAGAGTCAAGATCATCATAATCACCTCAGGATAATAGGCGATATGACCTTCTTGTTAATACCCAGGCCTGAGTTACAAAAACTATCGAACAATAATTCGGTAATATACGAACAATACTTTGGTGTATTTGCATCCTGTAAGGTCTAACCGAATTTCTTTTTGTTTAATATTATTACTAGTATCATTGTTTAATATCATTATTACTGGTATCATTGTTAAATGTCATTATTACTGGTATCATTGTTTAATGCCATTATTACTGGTATCATTGTTTAATGTCATTATTACTGGTATCATTGTTTAATGTCATTATTACTGGTATCATTGTTTAATGTCATTATTACTGGTATCATTGTTTAATGTCATTATTACTGGTATCATTGTTTAATGTCATTATTACTGGTATCATTGTTTAATGTCATTATTACTGGTGTCATTGTTTTTTACTAGTTGTTTTATTTATTATTTTTTCTTTCTTTTCTATTTTTAGCCCATTGTGATCTGAGAAAGGGACGTAAGAAATATCATGGTGGTAGAAAACAATTTTGAAATAATTATAAAAATATTTCATAATACTTAGAAAATAGTATAAGTAAAAGCTGTATATGATAGGTTAGGTTAGGTTTTATGACTCATGCCCGGGCTTTAACTACGAGGTTATATCGCCTACTACCAGAGCGCTCTTTCGTCACTCTGGTGGACATGAGCCCGACTCTACTATGGGAATCCTAAATTTTACCTACCCTAAATTTTTATTCACCTAGAGTAGGGGGTCTTTAACGAGTACCTACCTGACATCGTACAGGCTCGGGACCATCGCTTAACGTCCCATCCGAAGGACGGCATGCACAAGTTTATTTTACCTCCCAGATAAAATAAAGTAAGGGCCTCGGTCGGGTTTCGAACCCACGTTCCTGAGCTCAGAAGGCAAGCAGGCATACCACTGAGCTACCGGCGCCCTCCTATATGTGTTGTTTTTATTTGTATTATTATTATTATATTAATTTATTTTCTATTATTTATTAATTAAATTCTTTTTCATTTTTACTATTATTTTTATTACTAATCACATGTACGAGTATGTCCGACTCTAAGGTTTATACGATTTAATAACTGGAGTTTTAATAACCTTTCTTGGCAGAGTTCCTGTACACATATCCTTCTATAAGTCCTATGGCAATTACTTTTTATTAATACTTTCATTATAAATATCATTTATTATATTAATTAATTTTTTATTTATTTTATTTCTACTATTTTATTAATTAATTTATATTTTTTTATATTATTATTTATTTATTTTTTACATTTCGCACATTGTGACCTGAGAAAGGGATGTAACAACATCAAGATATTGTCGTGAAAGAAGATACTTTTCTAAGATTTATAAAAAACGTTCATCATTCAAAATATAATTAAAAAAAAAAAGTGTATCTATTGTTTTATTATTATTTTTATACTCTTAATTCCTATTATTTATTTTTATTATCACTAATTACATGTGTGTCATCTAATTTATAAGCTATTTTGATGTTTTTCTTTTTTTATGACGTAACCTCTTAACATGTTATGCTTTAATGGAAATAAATATTGTTATTATTATAACAGAGGTAACATATTTTCACAAACCTTGATCCCCATACCTGCGTATATAGTACATAATTGCTAATTGCCCAAAAGACTCCACCGAGTCATAAATTAATAAGAAATACTGTAGATCCGCCACTGCTCATATTCACTTGAAATTGAAAATATAGTGTTTTTTCACGTTAGTACAGAGCAGTTAGCTCCAATGTTCCTTTAATTTGATATTCTATTCCTTTCTCTTTTAATCATTTTCCACCCTGGCAGATACATTGAATCCGTAAGGGGAGCTTCCAAACCAAACCATAATTTTTTACCCCGCATTTATTCTAGACATTTTTTTTTTCTTTTCTCAGTTCTTATTTAATTTTATTTAATAATAGGGGAAGTTATGTAATCTGTTTTAGAGGGCGCCGGTAGCTCAGTGGTATGCGTGTTTGCTTACTGAGCTCAAGTTCGCTGGTTCGAAACCCGGCCAAGGCCCTTAGTTTATTTTATCTGGGAAGTAAAATAAACATAAGCACGCCGTCCTTCGGATGGGACGTTAAGCGATAGTCCCGAGCTTTGGTCTTCTTATCATCCTACTTTGACTGTTGGTCTTCACAAGGTTCAACATAAGTTTTTTCCTTTGTACAATTTCGAATCTATCTCTCCCGCAGAACCCACTGTCTACAATAGCCTAGAGGCCTCCATCAACCTGCATAGATTTCGCACATCTAGTATTTATGTTATTAAAAAGATTATTATCAATAGTTTTGCTGTTTAATGTCTCTAGTCATGGTATAGTTATCTATATTATTATTCCTTATTGATCTCTTATGTCAACTTTGCAATATTTCATTACTTACAAAAGTTTATGTTCCGTAATGATTTATTCATTGCCAATCTTATAAACAATTATTTCCTACAAATTGTATTTATGTTCTGTAATCATTTTGTTGTCAATAATGTTATATTTTCTCTTTATTTATTACTTTTCTATTATAATTTTTTCTCATAAAATTTATCTTATTCATTTGTTTCTTATTATATTAAATTGTATTTGTATAATATATATTATTTAGTATTGAAGCTTTTATTTTCTGTTCAATTTCATCATATTATATTTTCTTATTCAATTGTATCTTGTTATTATTATTCTTATTCAATTTTATCATATTATTATTTCTTGTTGTGTATTCAACTATTATTCTTCCACACAGATAATGTAAATAAATCTGTATTCATTCATTTTTTTTGTTTATAAATTTATTTAAATAAGTATACTTAACAAATTGTAAATTGTTTATTGGGCTTAGTTCCGTCAATAAAGATTATTATTATTATTTCTATTTAGATTACCTTATTTTTTCGAGTCGATTTTTATCTCAAGTATACCTTTATTTAATATACAATCAAATAGTATTTGGTACATGAATTGATATTCCTGACAGCAGATAAGTAATATTTATAATTATTTGTGAGTATTTTTTATTGACTTTTTGGACATTGCATATTAAACATGCCTCTATAACGGTGTTATTTGGTTATTTACACAACATAGAAGGGATTTTTATCTACAAAATAAAACTCTCTCCCGGATGGGATTCGAACCCTCAACCATGGTAAGACCATGCTACCAATGCCCTTCTCTCTAGCCCGTACGGCCCTAGGAGACTTATTTGGTACACCTAAGAAAGTGTTTCAGAAAAAATATAGAGGAACAACAATTAAATTGGATATTTCTGACAGGAGATAAGTAACAGTTACCTTTATTTTGACGAAGGCGCGATGAAATGAGGAATCGTCATTTGGTGGACGATTGATTGTTTATCTATGAGTTGAGATTTATCCTGTGCGGGTGAGTGTTTTGTTTGCTTGAGACCTGAGGCCAATAAGGTGTCAAATTGGAGTAAGAGCCCGGAGTGGGTCCGAACATAAACCTTGTTTGTCCAGTCCTGTCCATATGACAATAGTTTCATTAAAACGTTCCCGTCCGACTGAGGACTAAGGTGAGGTGAGGTGGGGGTGGTTGGGGGTGGTAGAGGAGGGGGCGGCATGCTGCCTATAAAAGAACCCAGAGGGAAGGTGCAGCTTCCATTCGCCCCGATCTTCTTCATCCAGTTGCTACTCACTCACTGTCAATCAACCAACCACAAGAGTAAGTTACTACAATTTATTGCACTGGAGGTTCAAAAAAAAAAATAAAGCACTTTTGCCTCAAATTTATTCTTCTTCTTTCTATTAATGAACACTTTTTATCTAATTTTAAAAAATAATAATTTAAGCTCTTAGGTAAAACAGTAAGTATCAAACCGTATTCATAATTTTCTTATATACTTTACTTAAAACTATATATGAAAAATGAAACTTTTAGGAAGAGAAAACTACCTTTTTACAGAAAGATTAAAATGCAGTCAATTTCAAATTTTATGGAACATCCTGAAAGAGCTTCGTGAAGCAATCGGATTGGCTATCTCTGACAGGGGATAAGTAAAATTCATTGAAATTTACAGATGAAACAAAAAATAGTTTTCATTTTTATATAGATATTTATACTATTTCTTAAATTGAACAATTTATAATTAATTTTTTTTTTCTTCAATAATTTTTCATGTCTAATCTCCTTTGTGCAATGTACGACACAACTTAAGGGAAAATGAATAAATTTTGATTGTTTCTGGAAGGTAAGAAAAATTAACTGTCTTCTGTCAAAGATTGCCAAATAAAAAAAGAAATGATTGGTACCTTTTTCCTGTCAACATTGAAAAATCATTCTCAAAAATGTTGAATTCACCAATTACTCTAGAAAACTTTAAAATGTAGGTATAAATAAATGTGAGATCGTTTTTTTCTCTTGTTTAAATGTTGAATTTCCAACTTTAACATTTATATAACAATGAGGGACCGTTTTTTGCAGAAACAGACAATTTTGTCTTACTGATTTTAAGGCGGACACCGAGGGAAATTAGGACAGATTGTAAATAATGAAGGAAGGTTGTATATAAAAATGATTGTTTAAACATACATATATATGTTTAAATATATCTGCCGCTCAATTAGAACAGTGTATTTCAGTCAATTGAGCTCAGAGAAAGCTCCACATCATTTTCATCTCTTCCGAGATATTTTTTCCGCTTCTTCATAATTTTATGTATCTATTGTTGAAGGATGTCTCGAAACAGTAATAAATGAACGGTCTTTGCCAATATTGGTCTACGCCACTGTCAAAGAAACAGATAAAGAATAAACATTTTTGAAGATATAGCTTACGAATGAAATTATTTTTTTAATCGGAATGTTTCATTTTATGATTTAATAACAAAGTCTAAATTCAAATTCTTATTTTATTTATTTTTTTGTTCAGCTGATCATTGTTATATGGGTTGGGGGCATCGGCTTGCACAAAAAAGTTGAATTTCATGAGTTAAAAATAATAAAGACTTTAGAAATTATTATTTTAAAAAATCAATTTATTTTGTTCATCCACTTGTGGCCAGCAACTCAGTATCTATTACCTTTTAACGTTTTAACCACATTATTATGTTGATGATGTCTTTCTAACTGACATAATGTCCCAGAAGATCTAATTTCAGTGGACTTTATCATTAGAAGAGCTGCGATATAATCAAATAAGATTTCATATTCGGATTCCTCGCTTCAGAGAGAAATGGTGTACTTATTCTGATTCAAACATTTTTATTTAAATTGACATACCTTTTGAAATTCACCTCTTCGAATATATTTCAGTGGTGACTTAGTGAAAATGTTTATGTCAGATAATTATGTATTAAATGAGATATTCTTGGCTAAATATCTGCGATATTGAACTGAGAAATAAATTGTTCACTAAACTTAATGATAGTGAGGGCTCAGAGGTAACGTGCTTGTCTACTGAGCTCAAATTCGCGGGTTCGGAACCCGGCCGAGGCCCTTAGGTATTTTTTTATCTGGGAGGTGAAAAAACCTTGTGGTCCTTCGGATAGGACGTTAATCGATGGTCATGAACCTATACGATGTCAGGTACTCGGTAAAGACTCCCAACCTAGGTAGGATACGGAAAATTTAGGGCTTGCATAGTAGAGTCGGGCTCATGTTCACCAGAGTGATGAAAGAGCTCTCTGGTAGTAGGCAATATGACCTTTTAATTACAGCCCGGATATGGGTCGCACAATTAACTATCTTTTCACTCGGAAAAATTGTTCAAAACTTGACCTTACCACTTTTATCCTGTCATCACAAAAGTTTTATGAAAACATGTATTGGTTTCAGGATAGTTTATTACAGGGTACCCAACGGTATTTCGTTTCAAAGGACAGGACTTTGTACGTTAGTCTACAAAGCCCTGTCAATTTAAAGTTATACATTTTCGAACAGTGGATAAAATTGAAACTGATAGTTTTGTTCCAAGACATGGTAGATAAATACTGAACTCAAATCTGAACCGCAGTGAGCGCATTTTGAAAGGTTATTGTACCAATTGATTTACTCGATAAATCTACTTAATATTTTTATTAAATATTATTGTAATTCTGCAGAAATCTTATTTATAAAATCACAATATTTTTTTTTTCTTTTTAAGTAGTGCATTGATTGTTATCAATTATTCCTAATTTCACTATAGTCAATGTGTTCTTTTGTGTAGTGAGACAAATTCTTATTTTTATGAATTGACGAAATTCATTCATTTGGCGTCCCTAGTAGAAACTTTGTCATCATCGCTATAAAGCTCTCAAAAATGTATAGAACCAAAAATATAAGCTCCTTAAGTTCATGTCGTTATGAAATTCATTATTAAGAAAATTAAAATTTAAAAAACTTGATGCGGCACGAAAACCATAGCTTACAACGAAAAAAGCTCAGAAAATTTTCAGCAGAGAAAAATAATGTGATTAATTTTTCTATATTCCTTTTTTTGTACGGTATTAACCACACTTTAGTATCATCAAATCTAGCGATCGTATTTTCAGTCATTTCTTTTTGAGATGGAAGGCTGAATATGCTAATGCCTTCGTTAATTCATTGAATCAAAATTAGAGGCAGATCAACCATGCGTCCATTTCTTTTTTTTTTTTCTCAGACTTGATTTACTCGGAAAACTTAAATCTATGAAAAATTCTACTGAGCTCAAGAACGCAGGTTCGAAACCTGGCTGAGACTCTTACGTTTTTGACTGGGAGGTGAAAATGCCTTGAGCACGCCGTCCTACTGATGGGATGTTAAACGATGGTCCCGAGCCTGTGCTATGTCAGGTACTCGTTAGAGACCCCTACTAGATGAATAAACCGAAGTAGGCAACATTTATTTCTTCCACAGTTGTGTCAGGCTCTCCACTAGAGCCTTCAAAGAACGCTCTAGTAGTAGGCGACATAACCTCGTAGTTAAAACCATATCATGAGTCACAATAACTAATACACATATACGCAACAGCTGTGAAGTAAAATATATAGTAAGCGGGTAGAGATAAATAGAGATAGCAAATTACATTTGTGTGAAAAACTATTAAGTGAACTGTATGGGGTCTAAAAATTGTAGATTCTATAATAAATTATGTACCTATTTTAACCTCAAAATTGTTAATATTGCCTTTATACTCTTAGAATCATTCACTGTAAATCTAAAATTCTAAGGTGATTGAACATTTTTTTGCCGAGAAGTAGGATGACGCACCACTCTTGAAAGGCCTCACAATTATTGTAGGTTAGTTTAGGTTTTATGATTCATGCCCGGGCTTTAACTACGAGGTCATATCGCCTACTACCAGAGCGCTATTTCGTCACTCTGGTGGATATGAGCCCGACTCTATTGTGGGAGTCCTAAATTTTGCCTGCCCTAAATTTTTATTCACCGGGGGCAGGGGTCTTTAACGAATACCTGACATCGTACAGGCTCGGGACCATCGCTTAACGTCCCATCCGAAGGACGGCGTACTTAAGTTTATTTTACCTCCCAGATAAAATAAACTAAGGGCCTCGGTCGGGTTTCGAACCCACGTTCTTGAGCTCAGAAGACAAGCACGCATACCACTGAGCTACCGGCGCCCTCACAATTATTGTATATTCATTGAATTTATGGAATAATCTGACCCTGAAATGTACACGATAGAAGATATATATGTATTTTTTTTCTCAGCTTCTCAAAAAAAATGAGGTAAAACAAACAATGCCCTAGATGGTTGTTTGACTTCTGAAAATCACAATGAAACCTCATTGGCTTAAGTTGTCTTTGATCGCTTAAGCTTCTTTGGAACAAGTGTAAAATAAAAATGAAATAGCGAGAAATTAGAATGAAAAATAAAAATGAGTTTGATAGAACAAAAGTCTGAGAATGGGTTTCCAGAGTAACTGGAGGATCTGGTGCTTACCTGTACACTGAACCCTACACAAGTGTGCCTGAAATAAGTCATCTCCTTTGAATAACAATTATAGAAGTTAGACAAAAAAAGAAATATAATGCTATTCATAGCGAGTAAATATAAACCTACTTATTCTCTTAACAAATATGATATAAGGTCTGCAAGACAAAGAACCTAAAGTTGGTGGAAGATGAAAAAAATGTATAAGTTCCGTAGAGGGCGCCGGTCGCTCTGAGGTAGCGTGCTAGCCTACTAAGCTCAAGATGGCGGGTTTGAAACCCGACTCAGGCCCTTAGGTTTTTTTATCTAGGAGGTAAACAACCTTGAGCCCGCCTTCCTTATGATGGGATGTTAAACGATAATCTCGAGCCTGTACTGTAGTCTAGTGTGATATATGAAAATAATGCACACATTAAAATGATTAAATTATAAACATTAAAAAAATAATTATATTTATTTTGATATAAAAAGCAAATTTCTTTAACAGAAAAAAACAAAAACAAAACACGGGCATCAGCTGTTTTTTAGTGTGTGTGTTAGTAGAGTCGAGGCCTAGGAATGGCGACGGTCTGAGTGAAGATGGACAATGGTGTTTAGGCTTAACATGATGAACAAAATAGAAGTGAATTGACGGTGAAATTGATCCAAAAAGAAGGTACTTTTATTTATTTATATGTGCGGGATATATGTCCGGAAAGATATAACTTAAATTTTAATAAAATGGGCAACATATAAAACAAAAAAGATTAAATTAGAGTTAAAAATTTAGTTTTTAAGATTTTTCTTTTGATTTTTGTTTGTTTCAATGTTTAGTTTTTTTATTTTAATAATGTAGATTTAAGAAAATAAACCCAAGATTTGTTCTCGTAAATTCTGTTTTATTCATTTTCTCTGTTGGCCCAGTAAGATAATTTGAAAACCTTTGGATTAGATTTAATATTATTTAAAATGGCATCTGTTTAGAAATCCAAGTGAAAAGTTTGTAAATTGCACTTTCTTAAAAATTGCATGTCTTGAACTTTTGATACTTTTTTAGGGCCCCTTTTCGAAAAACTACTGTAGAAATCAAAATTTAGTAAAAGAAAAGAGATACAATTTCTACAGGAAATGTGGTAATTTATTGTTTATTTCATTATTATTAATTCAATTATACTAATTATTATTTATATTTTTATCTGTTTATCTTTTATTTAAGTTTAACACTTACACTCTTTCTTTATTTACCACACTAGATAGGCAACATTTAGGATTCCCTCAGTAGAGTCGGGCTCAAGTCCAACAGAGTGAAGAAAGGCTTCTGAATCAGTCATTTCATCGGCAGTTCTTAGGGTATTCAAGTCAAGCACCTCTTCTCTGGTTCCCCCTTTCCTTCGAACGATTTTGCCGAAAATTGCTATCCTTATGAGGTTTTGAATTTAATTATAAAATTTCATGTCTATACCTTCATTACATCGGCAGTTATTGGAATTTTTCAGTTGAGCGCCCTCTAATCCCCCTCCCCTTTCAATGATTTGGCTGAAAATCAATAGTTTCTTAAAGGAATCTGGATGCACATATAAAATTTCGTGTCGATACATTCACAGACAGACACAGTTTTTACCATTTTGGAATCAGTAGGTCAGAAAACATGAAATTCTGTTGAAAATTTCACATCGAAATTTTGACCGATTAAAATGACGTAACGTGCTCGATATTTCGAATAAGCGGGGGAAGTAGAAGTGATGACTGGCGAACTGCCAGTTATTTTTTAGTTGAGTATGATGCTCATGTAAAGTCAGCTTTAAGAGTATAAAGTATAACATAAATGACGATTTTGAGCGAGGAAATGAAATGATGGAATTCATATATATTTAAATAAATGTAATATTACTTGTTTTGTACAATGTGGTCGTAAAAAGTAAAAAGTTCGATTTTTCAAAGTCCCCATCCAAATTCTTGTGTAGTTCGACGAAAAAAAATTTTGTGAATTTTTTCAGATTTTTTTGAATGAATTATTAACCTGGCCCTGTGGGCGGTCAAAGTTTAACACGTGTTTTAAATGGAGTTTTTGAACATTTACATATTTTTAAGTGTAGGTCTTAGTATTTTTAATATAAAAATCTAAAAATACATGGATTATGGGTTTTCGGGGTCGCTGAAAACGAATTTCATATTTAAAAAATTTTTTTGACAGTCATATTTCCTAAAAAACTCGTACAAAAATTGACGAAAATGATAAAAAATTAATAATTCATTAAAATGAATCATCGATTCGAAAAATTTTATCATTTTCGTCAATTTTTGTACGAGTTTTTTAGGAAATATGACTGTCAAAAAAATTTTTTAAATATGAAATTCGTTTTCAGCGACCCCGAAAACCCATAATCCATGTATTTTTAGATTTTTATATTAAAAATACTAAGACCTACACTTAAAAATATGTAAATGTTCAAAAACTCCATTTAAAACACGTGTTAAACTTTGACCGCCCACAGGGCCAGGTTAATAATTCATTCAAAAAAATCTGAAAAAATTCACAAAATTTTTTTTCGTCGAACTACACAAGAATTTGGATGGGGACTTTGAAAAATCGAACTTTTTACTTTTTACGACCACATTGTACAAAACAAGTAATATTACATTTATTTAAATATATATGAATTCCATCATTTCATTTCCTCGCTCAAAATCGTCATTTATGTTATACTTTATACTCTTAAAGCTGACTTTACATGAGCATCATACTCAACTAAAAAATAACTGGCAGTTCGCCAGTCATCACTTCTACTTCCCCCGCTTATTCGAAATATCGAGCACGTTACGTCATTTTAATCGGTCAAAATTTCGATGTGAAATTTTCAACAGAATTTCATGTTTTCTGACCTACTGATTCCAAAATGGTAAAAACTGTGTCTGTCTGTGAATGTATCGACACGAAATTTTATATGTGCATCCAGATTCCTTTAAGAAACTATTGATTTTCAGCCAAATCATTGAAAGGGGAGGGGGATTAGAGGGCGCTCAACTGAAAAATTCCAATAACTGCCGATGTAATGAAGGTATAGACATGAAATTTTATAATTAAATTCAAAACCTCATAAGGATAGCAATTTTCGGCAAAATCGTTCGAAGGAAAGGGGGAACCAGAGAAGAGGTGCTTGACTTGAATACCCTAAGAACTGCCGATGAAATGACTGATTCAGAAGCCTTTCTTCACTCTGTTGGACTTGAGCCCGACTCTACTGAGGGAATCCTAAATGTTGCCTATCTAGTGTGGTAAATAAAGAAAGAGTGTAAGTGTTAAACTTAAATAAAAGATAAACAGATAAAAATATAAATAATAATTAGTATAATTGAATTAATAATAATGAAATAAACAATAAATTACCACATTTCCTGTAGAAATTGTATCTCTTTTCTTTTACTAAATTTTGATTTCTACAGTAGTTTTTCGAAAAGGGGCCCTAAAAAAGTATCAAAAGTTCAAGACATGCAATTTTTAAGAAAGTGCAATTTACAAACTTTTCACTTGGATTTCTAAACAGATGCCATTTTAAATAATATTAAATCTAATCCAAAGGTTTTCAAATTATCTTACTGGGCCAACAGAGAAAATGAATAAAACAGAATTTACGAGAACAAATCTTGGGTTTATTTTCTTAAATCTACATTATTAAAATAAAAAAACTAAACATTGAAACAAACAAAAATCAAAAGAAAAATCTTAAAAACTAAATTTTTAACTCTAATTTAATCTTTTTTGTTTTATATGTTGCCCATTTTATTAAAATTTAAGTTATATCTTTCCGGACATATATCCCGCACATATAAATAAATAAAAGTACCTTCTTTTTGGATCAATTTCACCGTCAATTCACTTCTATTTTGTTCATCATGTTAAGCCTAAACACCATTGTCCATCTTCACTCAGACCGTCGCCATTCCTAGGCCTCGACTCTACTAACACACACACTAAAAAACAGCTGATGCCCGTGTTTTGTTTTTGTTTTTTTCTGTTAAAGAAATTTGCTTTTTATATCAAAATAAATATAATTATTTTTTTAATGTTTATAATTTAATCATTTTAATGTGTGCATTATTTTCATATATCACACTAGACTACAGTACAGGCTCGAGATTATCGTTTAACATCCCATCATAAGGAAGGCGGGCTCAAGGTTGTTTACCTCCTAGATAAAAAAACCTAAGGGCCTGAGTCGGGTTTCAAACCCGCCATCTTGAGCTTAGTAGGCTAGCACGCTACCTCAGAGCGACCGGCGCCCTCTACGGAACTTATACATTTTTTTCATCTTCCACCAACTTTAGGTTCTTTGTCTTGCAGACCTTATATCATATTTGTTAAGAGAATAAGTAGGTTTATATTTACTCGCTATGAATAGCGTCATTTCATCGGCAGTTCTTAGGGTATTCAAGTCAAGCACCTCTTCTCTGGTTCCCCCTTTCCTTCGAACGATTTTGCCGAAAATTGCTATCCTTATGAGGTTTTGAATTTAATTATAAAATTTCATGTCTATACCTTCATTACATCGGCAGTTATTGGAATTTTTCAGTTGAGCGCCCTCTAATCCCCCTCCCCTTTCAATGATTTGGCTGAAAATCAATAGTTTCTTAAAGGAATCTGGATGCACATATAAAATTTCGTGTCGATACATTCACAGACAGACACAGTTTTTACCATTTTGGAATCAGTAGGTCAGAAAACATGAAATTCTGTTGAAATTTTCACATCGAAATTTTGACCGATTAAAATGACGTAACGTGCTCGATATTTCGAATAAGCGGGGGAAGTAGAAGTGATGACTGGCGAACTGCCAGTTATTTTTTAGTTGAGTATGATGCTCATGTAAAGTCAGCTTTAAGAGTATAAAGTATAACATAAATGACGATTTTGAGCGAGGAAATGAAATGATGGAATTCATATATATTTAAATAAATGTAATATTACTTGTTTTGTACAATGTGGTCGTAAAAAGTAAAAAGTTCGATTTTTCAAAGTCCCCATCCCAATTCTTGTGTAGTTCGACGAAAAAAAATTTTGTGAATTTTTTCAGATTTTTTTGAATGAATTATTAACCTGGCCCTGTGGGCGGTCAAAGTTTAACACGTGTTTTAAATGGAGTTTTTGAACATTTACATATTTTTAAGTGTAGGTCTTAGTATTTTTAATATAAAAATCTAAAAATACATGGATTATGGGTTTTCGGGGTCGCTGAAAACGAATTTCATATTTAAAAATTAATAATTCATTAAAATGAATCATCGATTCGAAAAATTTTATCATTTTCGTCAATTTTTGTACGAGTTTTTTAGGAAATATGACTGTCAAAAAAATTTTTTAAATATGAAATTCGTTTTCAGCGACCCCGAAAACCCATAATCCATGTATTTTTAGATTTTTATATTAAAAATACTAAGACCTACACTTAAAAATATGTAAATGTTCAAAAACTCCATTTAAAACACGTGTTAAACTTTGACCGCCCACAGGGCCAGGTTAATAATTCATTCAAAAAAATCTGAAAAAATTCACAAAATTTTTTTTCGTCGAACTACACAAGAATTTGGATGGGGACTTTGAAAAATCGAACTTTTTACTTTTTACGACCACATTGTACAAAACAAGTAATATTACATTTATTTAAATATATATGAATTCCATCATTTCATTTCCTCGCTCAAAATCGTCATTTATGTTATACTTTATACTCTTAAAGCTGACTTTACATGAGCATCAAAAATGCAAAGCGCAGTAGCAGCAAATGCACGCTATTGGATGTGAGTCATTTAATTCTAAAAGCACAGGAACCACAGCGTGCATTTGCTGCTCCTGCGCTTTGCATTTTTGCTGCTCATGTACAGTCAGCTAAGTATTAGTCAGTGGTTACCTCAGGGGGAGCTTCTAGAGGTCCGAGTCTCCCAAATTAATAACAAAAAGTCTGCAATGCTAATCACGGAAACTGCGGGCTGTGCCTCCGGGAGTCTATACCCCCCCCCCCCCCCCTCGCAGCCTAACTTTGCCCCCCCCCCCCCCCCCCCTGCTCAAAATCCTGATCATTGACATATTGATGTGGGTGTTATGCCTCTGAAGGTCGAGCATGTAAGGCAGACAGTGGCGGAGACCTGTGGCGCAAAACCATTGTACAATTTACCTTACGTTTATGTTATATTTCTTAATAGTACTGCAATTTGTCAAATATTTCCAGTGAATTGTTATTTCAAACTCTTCTTATCTTTTTGGGTCACTAAATTACAGTTAAATGTAAACTTTGTCTCGTATAAACGGTATGGCCCTTCCATAAAGGTTTCGATTCCCGTCTTTGATCTACGGAGCCCTAAAAAAAAAATGAATATAGAAGAACTGAAGGGTTTTGCAAGGATATGGGCTATCGTTTCAGCTTCTTGAGCAAGAAGTGGAATAGAAATTTCTCAAGGTGTTTTTTCTTCCTTAAATGAGTTTATTACATGTTATTTAAAATTTCAAATAGGGCGTTAATCATTAAATTTTGAAAAATCACGTGAGGATATTGTATAATATTTTGTGAGTAGCAGTAATAATTCCTATAGTAACAATATTACGTAGCAACAACATTTTATTTTACATTTTTAGTTCCCGCCATACGAAGTATAGGGGAAGTTACGTAATCCATCAGAAATTCGTTCAGTTTTCTTCAGAATTTTATGTTTTCCGACCCCCTGAGCACAAAAATTAAAAAATAATCTTGTCTGTATGTTTGTGAACACGATAACTCCCGATAGAATGAATATATCGAGAGGAAATTTTATGTGTATCCAGTATCCTCTAAGACAACACTCAAATATATACGGGTACAGCCAAATCAGCTGAAGGGAAGAGGGGGACAAGGGGGAGGCTTAACACAAAAACTCTAATAACTGCCGTCGTAATAAATCACACCTACTAATTTTCTGCAGAATTGGTCGAAGGGAAGGTGGCCTCAATTGAAAAACCCTAATAACTACGGTTGTAAGTAATGTATCGATATGAAATTTGATATTTAAATTCAAAACTTCATAAGGACGGCGTCTATCTATTTTCCGCAGAATCTGCCGAATGGAATATACAGTCAATGTAAAGATACAAAATTTAATATGAGAATTCAAAAGTGACTATGTAAGTCAACTAGGTACTGATTTTAAGTGTAAACGGTCAAGTGGGTTTGGGGCGAGTGCGAAAATATAGTTGATTAATTTGTGCTAGGAAAGTGCGATACCTACTAATTGTGATTCACCGTCGACTTTCTATTTTCTTGAAATGTTTCAGTAAGCAGCACACAATTCAATGCAAAAAACATATTTTGCAAGAATCTGTGAAATAATGTGCCGCTCAACAAGTAAGAAATTCTTTTTTTTATTCTCTCTTTCTTTTAAACAAATTTAATTGGTAGACGAGAGAGAGTTTTTTATTTAACTTTTGACTTTAATCTTCGTCAGCAGGAATTTTCTAATTAATTTTAAATCAGGGCTGACTATGCAATAAAATAATAATAACGGTTTTTAATGATTACTTAAGTCTTCCATAAATTGTGAGTAAACAGTTGTCTATTTGTAAGTACAAGTTCTTAAGCAATTTTGACTGTTAAGCAGTCGGGCATGTCTTCTGATGATAGAGCTTACGTAGTCCTCGATATGATTAAATAATTCTTTATTTAAAAAAAAAAAAAGGTAATAAGACAATTTTTTGATATAATAATCTGTATTTCCTCCACTGTTACAATTGAAAGAATAGTTATTATGACTCATGCCCGGTCTTTAACTACGTGGTCATATCGCCTACTATCAGAAGGCTCTTTCGTCACTCTGCAGGAAATGAGCCTCACTCTACTATGGGAGTCCTAAATTTTTATTCACTGAGGTTAGAGGTCTTCAACTAGTACCTGACATCGTACAGGCTCGGGACCATCTCTTAACGTCCCATCCGAAGGATGGCGTGATTATGATTTTTTTCACCTCCCAGATAAAATGAACTAAGGACCTCGGCTGGGTTTCGAAACCGCGAACTTGAGCTCAGTAAGCAAGCACGCATACCACTGTGTGGTATAAAATATAAATTGAGCAGGAAGGCCACATAAAATGTGCAAATTTAGAGATATTAGATATACTGGGAGGGAAGGTGTGTACATCTAGGGACCTAAGCATCCAGTCCTCTTATCCCTTTCCTACTAGTAGCTCTACTGAGAGAATCCTAAATTTTGCCTACCCAGGTTGAATTAGGGTAGGGGTCTTTAACGAGTAACTGGCATGGAGGTCAGCAGGCTCAAGGTTTTGTAATTTCTGAAAAAAAAAAAAAAAAAAAATCATATGTATATACAAATCAGAGGCTTTATTCCAAGAGGGAATAGCAACATTGGCAACTAACAATCATTAATGAAAAATTAGATGTTAATTTCTAAGAGGGAATAGCAACATTGACAACTAACAGTCATTAATGACAAATTAGATGTTTAATTCCAAGAGGGAATAGCAACATTGTCAACTGGTAGTCAATATTGACAAATTAGAGGCTTAATTCTAAGAGGGAATAGCAACATTGACAACTAATCTTTGACTTTACCTGCTGATTGATGTTCGGATTTGTTCGGAGGAATGAATTGCGTTTAGGGTCCTCCAAAAGTCCTGGTCTAAAGATGAACCTGGAAGCCACCTGTCGCCAGATCGAGCTAGCTGGCTTCTCCTTCTTTCGCTAAAAAAACACAGACCTAAAAAAACATTCTTGTTTGGTTATCTTTAGCTCATAGCTCAATGAGAAATTATTATTTATGAATTCTCTCTATATAACTGCTATCCGTTGCTTATTGAATACATTTTTAGTTTTCTATCTTCAAAATCTTTCTATACCTTTGAAAATTAATGTCTATATATATATAAAATCTAATGTCTGTATGATTGTGTTTTATAGACTCCTAAACTTCGATCCGACTTTGTTCTTATGTTCAGCAATTATGTTCGTCGAGTCACCGAGAAGGTTTAGAACATAGTTTTATCCCACCCACCCCCTCATTTCGTTCATTCAGTTATGGAACAAATATCATTGAATGAATTGTTATAAAATGTTTTGTATTAGATTATATAGAGCACCGAAAATATTTAAGACTTCTTTCTACCGTACCCTTGTGGTGCGCAGTGTTCCTAAGAACATAATAGCTGTTGTGCCCAGCGGTTTTAAGCACACACTAGCTGTGGTGCCTAGCGGTTCTGGGCACTTACTAGCTGGGGTGTACCCGATACTAGCTATGGTCACAAGCGTTCTTAAGTACGCACTGGCTAGGATGTCCAGCGATGCTAAGTTTTTACTAGCTGCGGTTTCCGTCGTTGAAAGGCGCATAGTAGCTGTGGTGCCCAGGGGTCCTAAACACTTACTAGCTGGGGTGTTCGCCGCTGCAAAGCAGTCTGCCGTTGAAGGACTATAAGCCTTATTCCATATGAATAATTGAAAATTATAACAATGAATTTACTGTTGAAGATTTGAATTGGATTCGAACGAGAGATATTAGGAGAAAAATCAAAGTTCCCCGGGCAACGACGGGAATTACTGCTTGTAGTTTACACAAGCGAGGAGATTAATTAGAACATCTAATCAACTTTGATTTTTAAATAATTAAATAATTGCTGCAAGATTGGGAAGAATATAATCTGAAAATTGTAGGCAAGAAAAAAAAGGTCTTCGAACAAAATAAAAGAGTCGGACAATTTTACGGTCCTCATAAGTACCGAACGTTTATTTCACAGGTGTAAAATGAATATCTATCTTTGCCCAATAAAACGGAGCAAATTTAGTATGAAAAAGGGTTAAATCAAATATGATTATTTTGTTATGTTTGTTCATGTTCCTCCCGTTCGGGCATTTTAGAAACTTACGATATCTGGAATCCTCAGTTATACAGTATTTAAGCCATGTTATACCTCATCAGTTACAGTTCCGCAAAACTCATTAACTAAAGAAAAACACGTAACACATTTGCAGAGATATTGTGAAACACTTAATAAAAATATAAAGAGAAACGGATGTTTTTTTTAAATATTGTCTATTTCACAAGATATATAAAATATATGGGAGTACTTTCGGTATTGCTACCATCATTTTTTTTTTTTTAATAATATTTGTTAAGTCGTGGCTGAAGATGTAGCAATACCGAAAGTACTCCCATATATATCCAGTGTTTTACATATCCTGTGAAATAGACAATATTTTTTTTAAATATTCGTTTTTTTTTTATATTTTTTTAAGAAGAACACTTTGAAAACGTTTGAGAACGGTCATCGGCATTAATAATAATAATATTTATTTCCGTTAAACCATAACATGGTAATGGGATACGTTATAAGAATGTATACATTAAGATAGCTTATACATTAGATAGGTACATAAACAGCTATCAACTCTTAGAGTCGGACACACATGTGATTAGTAATAACAATATTATTAAAAACTAAAACTAAATGAATAAATAGAAACTTGAAAATATGGGTACAATAATAATAATATTAATAAATACAGTGATACAGTTTTTAATTAATTAAAATTAAGAAAATAATTTCTTATAACTTTTCTGGAAGTGTCTTTTTCACGTTCTTACGTCCTTCCTCAGGTCACAATGTGCGAAATATAGAAAAGAGAAAGAAAACAAAAGTAACAATAACAACTATAAAAAATATATATATAAAAATATACAAATAAATAAAATAATAATAAAAATATATACACATATAATACATACAGAACAAACCAAGAGAAATAAAATAAATTAACATATACAAGTATATAATAAAAAGTAATGATTAAAACGTAGATTCGACAGACCTCAACGAGGATAACTGTGGAGGAAATCGGTCAAAAAAAAAAAGCTATGTATCAAATAATGTTTTCGATATGAACACTTTTTTTTTATTATAATTATTTTTGAACAATGAGAAAAAAATCAATTTCTGAATAGAGGGTTTTTTATAACATGAACATTTTTAGTTGAAGTGTTCATTTTTTTATTGCTTCCGTTATCTAAGAGAAATGGGGAAAGGACATTAAAAAAATTAATTCCTTTATGTGTTTTACTTTTTTTTTTTTTTTTTCAAAAAGAAAAAACAATGTTTAGTTATTAAAAAGTTTTTTTTTCTTCCTGGTATCGTAGTCAGGTGGGTTCAGAAAGCCAGGAGACGATGTTTTTGAAAACATATGTAAGTATAAGATAATGAATTAAATACTGTATGAATAAGGATTACTTTGAATACTGGAAATTTGAAAATCGTGATAGTGTCTTATTACAACTAGATTATTCAATTTAATTTACTTCTGGTCTCAAATAAGGATAATTTTCCTATTTTTTTATTTATTTTATGTTTTTTCAGAATTTCATTAATTCTAGTGACATCAAACATAGTTGAATTTTGTATACTTTCAAGTTGATACTTTTGTCCCTCATATATGTGTCTCTTATATACAGAGTGGTAAACTACTTATGTTACTAGAAGTTATTTTCAGAGATCAACCAGGAAAGAAAGTAGCTACATAAAAGATTTTCCAGCGAGTGAAAAATATCATCTTATATATTTTTCATAGAAAAACTTAACTATTTTGCTCTTCACAAATAAATAGTGACATAAAAAAGTTGATGTAAGCAGTTCCGCCATTTTGCGCTTTTATTTATTTATTTTTTCATTATTTTATACCACTAGTCCCTCCTCTTGACGTATATCTTTGCTTCCCAATATGGGTGCGTTGTCATATATCATGAGGGCTCTTATAGTTAAATAATAACAATATAATCAGTCAATTATTAATAATAGTGAGTTAATTGACTCATTTTATACCAGCAATGTGTTTCAGTTGATTGGTTATATATCTATAAATATTTTTCGATATTTTTTCTGTGATCTATTCTAAAAACTTTTCTCGATGTTTTTCATCGAAGAAGAACTCAAACATTTCTAAGTTTATCTCCGTTGGGTTATAAGTTATTATTTTATTTTTATATTCATAAATTAATCTTATACGCATATAAAAAATAGGAAATTAGAAAACCTTTCATATATATATTTGATAAATTCACAGGTTGCAAAATAAAAATGTAGACCTCTCAAAGATTTTTTATTATAATACGCTGACCGTCTTTCAAGATTGTCCTCGTCATCAGGCAGTTTACAAAAACAGATTATTTATTAAAAAAAAGTATACGATTGCTAAAATAAGTATGTAAAAATATTGGCTATATGAATAAATATAAATAAATGAAAACAATAAACAAGCAACGAAAAATAAAAATATATAAAACTCTTTAAAAATTAATACACTTTTTTGAAGCTTTTTATATCACTTAATTTTTTATTTATTTATTTATTACTATTACTTTGTACAAGAATCAACGTTACAATAGGGGTTGTGTTCATATTGTTCTCTAGTCATTACTGCAAAACAATTCTCATGGCAGTTCCAATGAAAAGATTCTTGGAATCACAAACGTTAAATGGAATGAATGACCTCATGTTGTTTAGTTTTTTACATATTAGTGCTCACCAGAAAAACATAAAATATTTGATTTTACTTTTATTAAAAAAAAATAAATTGTTTTAGATTTGCATTTATTTTATTAATAAACTGTTAAGTATTTTTGAATAATGTCTCTGTAATTTATTATTATTTATGAACAGTATTAAACTTTGTTAAGTCTTTCTTGTGCTTTACTTTCTTGACGTTAGATGATGAACGAGTTCTTCAATTTTAATTAATTAATCGATAAAATGGAAGCCATTGATCAGATCAAAAGAAATGGCAAGTTCAGAAAAGGGTTTGATCGATTACTTCGCTATTGGAAAAATGTAATAAACTAGGTATGGAATGAATTTTGAACGATGTAGGAGAACATGACAGAATAAACATGAAGAACTGCTAGGATGTGTAGCGTAGTTTCTTCATCACATTACATGTTCTGCAGAATAGATGCGGAACAAGGCGGTGTCCGGTGTTAAGTACCCAATAGATGCGGAACAAGGCGGTGTCCGGTGTTAAGTACCCAATAGATGCGGAACAAGGCGGTGTCCGGTGTTAAGTACCCAATAGATGCGGAACAAGGCGGTGTCCGGTGTTAAGTACCCAATAGATGCGGAACAAGGCGGTGTCCGGTGTTAAGTACCCAATAGATGCGGAACAAGGCGGTGTCCGGTGTTAAGTTCCCAATAGATGCGGAACAAGGCGGTGTCCGGTGTTAAGTTCCCAATAGATGCGGAACAAGGCGGTGTCCGGTGTTAAGTTCCCAATAGATGCGGAACAAGGCGGTGTCCGGTGTTAAGTACCCAATAGATGCGGAACAAGGCGGTGTCCGGTGTTAAGTACCCAATAGATGCGGAACAAGGCGGTGTCCGGTGTTAAGTTCCCAATAGATGCGGAACAAGGCGGTGTCCGGTGTTAAGTTCCCAATAGATGCGGAACAAGGCAGTGTCCGGTGTTAAGTACCCAATAGATGCGGAACAAGGCGGTGTCCGGTGTTAAGTTCCCAATAGATGCGGAACAAGGCGGTGTCCGGTGTTAAGTTCCCAATAGATGCGGAACAAGGCGGTGTCCGGTGTTAAGTACCCAATAGATGCGGAACAAGGCGGTGTCCGGTGTTAAGTTCCCAATAGATGCGGAACAAGGCGGTGTCCGGTGTTAAGTTCCCAATAGATGCGGAACAAGGCGGTGTCCGGTGTTAAGTTCCCAATAGATGCGGAACAAGGCGGTGTCCGGTGTTAAGTACCCAATAGATGCGGAACAAGGCGGTGTCCGGTGTTAAGTTCCCAATAGATGCGGAACAAGGCGGTGTCCGGTGTTAAGTTCCCAATAGATGCGGAACAAGGCGGTGTCCGGTGTTAAGTACCCAATAGATGCGGAACAAGGCGGTGTCCGGTGTTAAGTTCCCAATAGATGCGGAACAAGGCGGTGTCCGGTGTTAAGTTCCCAATAGATGCGGAACAAGGCGGTGTCCGGTGTTAAGTACCCAATAGATGCGGAACAAGGCGGTGTCCGGTGTTAAGTTCCCAATAGATGCGGAACAAGGCGGTGTCCGGTGTTAAGTACCCAATCTCTCTTCTCTAAGTCTTCATTTACTAACTATTTTTTGTACTCCATGACAATTTGCCAGTAGCGAAGGGCGGTATAAGTACCGAAGTATTTACATGAAGCTTGTAACAAAAGGCTTTTGAAGTTAACTTATTACAGAAATTAGTTACGGGGTTAACGTTGTAACTTGTGTAGTGCCCAAATGAGGACAGCCTCTTGTAAAAATATTTTATTACACCATATTAAAAGAACAAAAAGAGACGAAGAACTCTGTAACTTGTTTGAGGACAGTCATTTTTAATTTTTTATTAAAACACGTTAAATGAATGAAACAAAGGAAACTTCTCTGTAGTAAAATTATGGTCAGATCCCACAGTTAAGGGTTTCGTAAGTAAACATCTTCCACAATATTATACGTTAGGGTAGGGTTTCTGAAACAATTTCAGTGTACTTGATAAATCAGCCGAGAGGCTGGGAGTCGAAGCTTGAGCCGTAAGCTTAGAGCTTCTACATATAACACTAGTCAATTCATATCAAAATGTTTCTTCAGTTAAATAATAGTTGCATAATGCATTTTTTGAGCCACCTAGTAATAATAAACAAATAGAGTGCATCCTAGCGGGCCGAACTTAGACCTACCCTGGTAGAGATTTATAAGAATTCACAAAATGAACTTTCCTTATTTTTTACAAGATTCTTTATGAATTATTTTTCAATTTCATTATTTGTCACTAGGGATTAAATAATTATTATTTTAATTACAATAAGAAAACAATTTACAAATAATTTAGTTGGGATTATTTGAAAATTGATAGAAAATTCATTTCAAATGTATTCAATCTTCTGGAGATTGACAGGATTCGTTTATTAAATTGTATTCGGATCCAATTTGTTTATATATTTCATTATTTTATTTTATTTATGCCTTCGATTGTAAATTCTTGATATAGACGAGGAAATATTTGTACATTCGTAACATTGGTTTAGTTGATTAACATAAATGGAGCGCACCACCGAGAAAACAAATTGCAGCTAATATTGACAACTGAGATTACCACTAGGAGCGCTTCAGTCTACTCTGTTCTTTGTATTTAGGATCAGGTTAATCTTATACGAGTTATTCTTTTTTAGGTAACTTAAATTTATATTGGAACAATATGTAATAATTTTAATACAATTTTTTACGGACAGTCATTTTATTTTATACAATATTATGGTAGAAACTAACGAAATAAACAATAAAATATCAAATATTTGGTTCTACGTACTATAGAATTATTAACAGGCAGAACAGATGTTCATTAATTTGCAGAAATCGCATTGAAATTATTATTTTGCATGTAAATCGAAGAATCGAAAGTAAAACCAAGACAAAACGAAACCTAACATCCCCAATAATTTAGTTACACAATTTCTCACTAGAGCTTCTTTAGCTGGAAAACTCGATAACAGGCAACTCGATTATTTTCGATTTGGATAGAAATTCATGTAGTTTTCGAATTTTCATGGAGGATACGGGTTTTTAATAAATTATAATATATGCACCAATATGTCAATAGATTTTTTAATAGAAAAGTTATTTTATTACTGAAGAAATTTATAATTCTGAAGTAGAACTAGAAGCGATAGTCCGATTTTCACATGTGATTTCTGGCAAGCCTGATAAACTAGTAGACTGACTAGAGTTACTTTGAAAACCAAATAGTCCAATAAATTAGCAGGCGGTCTGCGATTAAGGGTAACTTCGAAAGCCAGCTAACACAATAAATTAGTAGGTGGTCTGTCGATAAGGACAGTTAGTCTAATAAAGCCCAATTAATTTAACTTGTGAGTGGTTCATTCATTCATGGAAGCCAAAAAACTAGAAACGAAAAGACGGATTCTCAAAGTTTTTCAGCACTGTTATTAGCCATTTTTTGCTGCATTTGCTATTTTAAGCCGTGACCCATGCTAGGGAGCACATTCATAAACACATAATTTTCAAATTCGCTTTCTAGTGCTTTTTTAGTCACCGAATTTCTCACTAAGTGAGTGCACCTTCCTTAGCTGGAGAACTCTTTAATTAATGTAGTTTTCGAATTTTCAAGGAGGATACGGGTTTTTAATAAACTATAACTTATGCGTAAAACTATGTCAATATAGGAAAGGTAATTTATTATTGAAGGAAATATATATTTCTGAAGTAGGTCTAGAAGTGATAGTTTATCACATGTGATTCCTGGCTAGTCCGATTAATTAGTAGGCTACCTGTCAATAAGGAAAACCTCGAAAGCCGGCTAACCCAATAAATTAGGAGCTACTATGTCTTTAAAGCTAACCTCATTACCCGCTAACCCTATTAATTAAATTGGCAAGGGGTTGATGTACATTTATTCATGGAAGCCGAAAATACTAGAAAAGATAGATTCCCAACGTTTTTCAGCTCTCTTTTCAGCTATTTGTTTTGCTACATTTGCCACTTTACCCCGTCATCCATGCATGGGAGCACATTCATAAATATGTTATTTCCCAATACGCTCCCTAATCTTCATTGCAATTTTTCCGATCTACCCACAAGTTGTAATATATGAGGTGGAAAATTCGTTTTTAATTTCATTATTATTTGAGGTTTTCTTCAACATCTATGGAATGTACGCTCTTAACTATTTAACTTTCTGGATCATATAAGATGAATAAAACTTAGATTATGTTCCTTGTAATGTAACAAAAGACGGTAAAACCGCTCTTGTAGAAAAATATTTGAATTGATGAAATAAATAAACACGACTAATTAAAGATCGCCTATCGATACCAATAAAGATGCGTCTAAATCAGTTGAAATTCTACAAAACGTTAGTAAACCGAACGCTAAATCCATGTTTCTTCATCCAGCACCGAGTAAGAAGTTATTATGATATGAAAAGTAAATCATCATACGACACAAACAATCCATCAAACAAAATAATCAAAAATCTTTTCAAAAATATTACATTCATAGCTTTCATTTTTATATTTTTGACCTGGTTTTTCTTACATATATCCTCCTAAAAGTCCCATTCCAATTACCTTTTGTTTAATATTTTCATTATCAATATATTTTAATTAGTTATTTACTCATTTATTATATTTCTATTGTTTTATTTATTTTTTAAATTATTTTTATATGATTATTATTTATTTTTTCTTTCTTTTCTATATTTCGGAAGAATTATAAAAAAAAAATTTATTATAATTTAAAATATAACTTAGGTTAGGTTAGGTTTTATGACTCATGCCCGGGCTTTAACTACGAGGTCATATCGCCTACTACCAGAGCGCTATTTCGTCACTCTGGTGGACATGAGCCCGACTCTACTGTGGGAGTCCTAAATTTTGCCTACCCTAAATTTTTATTCATCTGGGGTAGGGGTCTTTAACGAGTACCTGACATCGTACAGGCTCGGGACCATCAAAATATAACTTAAAAAATACCTATTGAAATGAAATGAAAATGAAATGAAAATGAAAATGAAATGAAATGAAAATAAATTTTATTATTCTGGGACCGAGGTCCCCTAAGAATAAATACATACAGAGAGTGATGAAAATGAAACAATGAAATATAGTATCAGAACATAGAAATAAAAAGATAGGTAGGTAAATAAAAATTAGTGCTACATTGGAGAAAAACTATACAACTAAAAAATAGATAAACAGGAAATAGAAAAACAGGAAAAAACATAAAATTAACAACTTCTATATGATGAAACAAAATAAATAAAAGTATCTACAAAAATAAAAGAGATAAAGAAAAAAAGCAAATCCATAAAACTAAGAAAGAGATAAAATTGATAATATATATAAATATAAATCGACCGAGCATAGTACGGTGGTTGATTATCAAAGAGAAGGAAGGATTCCCAGCCAAGGTTAAAAATAAAATTAATTTAGAAAGCAGAAAATAAGATAAGATAAAAAATAAATAAATGCATATTAAAAATATATAAATGTGTAAATGAGCCAAAAATCAATATTATTTATTATAAACGAATAATTTAGAAAATATGATAAAAAAAATATAATAAAACTAGAGAATGACAAAGACAAGAAAGAGCTAGAAAAAAAAAAAAAAAAAAAAAGGCGGGGGAAAAGTGATTAGAATGATTAGATAATTAAGGTTGACGAATTAGAGAATACGGGGGAGAGATCAAAGAGGAGTGGATTGTTTGGTGAAGAGGAATTGGAATAGTGAGGATTTGAAGGAAGCCACGGAAGGAGAGTGACGGATTGGGGGAGGCAGGGAGTTCCAAAGAGAGGAGGCCTGGACAAGGAATGAATTGTGGAAGGCTGAGGAGCGATGGGAGGGGATGAAGAGGTCTGAAGGACGGGCTCTAGTGTGCCTCTGGTGAACCGAGGACTGGAATTGAAACATTTGGTAGAGGTAGTAGGGTTCTTTGGATTTAAGCATTAGGAAGAGGAAGGAGCCTAGGAGGTAGTTTCGGCGGTAGGAGGGTTTGAGCCATTTCAACTCGGAGTACCAGGGCGAAATATGAGCGTCTCTAGGGACATCGAAAACAAATCTGACATGAGCGTTCAGGATTCGCTGGAGTTTGATATCGAGTCCCTTACTCAGATCATTATAAACCAGGCACCCGTAGTCGAAATGGGGGAAAACAAAGGATGATACGAGGAGTTTCCGGGAGTTATGAGAAAGAGAGTGACGGGAACGTTTAAATTGTGCAAGAGATTGGAACGATTTACGGGAAATATAGGATACGTGGTCTTTCCAGGAAAGGGTTTGGTCGAGGATGATACCCAGGTTTTTTACTCTGCTAGAGTAGTTAATGTTGGTGTTGTCCAGAGTCAAGAGAGGGGGGTCGGTTAAGTTATTGAGAAGTTTTTTGTTACCTAATATTATCGCTTGAGTCTTGTGAGGATTAAGGAGGAGTTTGTTCTGTTTGGCCCAGGAGGATATGGAATTGATGTCATCAGATATTTGCGAGTATGCGGTAGGGAAACTGGAGGGGTGAAAGGATAAATAAATCTGCAGATCATCCGCGTAGAGGTGGTATTTACAGAATTTTATGTGCGGAGGAAGATCCAATAGGAAAAGGGAGAATAGGAGCGGGGAAAGAGAGGATCCTTGAGGAACTCCTGAGTGGAGAGGAAGCGAGGATGAGGCGGGAGAGTTGGGGAACTTGACGGACTGGGAACGATCTGCAAGGTAGGACTGGAGCCAGAGGAGGACATTATTGGAGAGAGGGAGACTGGCCACCTTGGAGAGGAGGATGGAGTGGTCCACGGAGTCAAAGGCTTTGGAAAAGTCGAACAGTACTAGCAGAGTAAGTTGTCTAGCGTCAATGGCCTGTCGGAAGTCTTCTGTTAGTTTCAGTAAAGCAGATTGAGTCCCATAACCGGGTCGGAAACCAGATTGGAAAGGGTCGAGGAGTTTGTTGGTAAGAAGGAAATCTGAGATTTGGGAATGAACTATACGCTCTAAAGGTTTGGATGTGGAACACAGAAGGGAGATAGGGCGAAAGTCTTTAGGAGCTTCAGGATTAGGGACTTTGTTGAGAGGAAGTACAAATGCTTCTTTCCAGGCGGAAGGGAAGACGGAGTTTTGAAGGGAGAAATTATAGATATGTAAGAGGACTGGGAGTATGACTGGTAAGCAAGTTTTAAGGAAGAGGAGCGGGATGTCGTCAGGGCCAAGGGCATTAGAGCTACTATTAAGGATGATCCTTAGGAGAGTGTCAGGGTAAATATATGAAAAGAAAAAATTATTTGAATCGAAGGGCTGGGGAGATGTAATCTCAGCTGGAGACGCTAGTGGAAGAATAGGACGGGAGACAAAAAAGGAATTAAGTGTGTCGGGAGAGAAGATTGAAGGAGAAGGAGGGTTTTTGGGGGAACCTAACAAGAGCTTCCGAAGAGCTGCCCATCTTGACTTGGCGTTAGGTGCCTCCGCTATCAGATTCAGAAGGAACTTTGACTTAGCCGCCCTGATCAGCGACTGGGCACGATTCCTCAGGACTTTGAAGGAAGAGTAGTCGACGTCCAACTTGGATCGGTAGAACCTCCTTCGGACAGAGTCCCGTTCCTTCATGATTTCCCTGATCTCTGGGGTTATCCATGGGGCCGGGGGTCGTCTGAGCTGCCTCATCTTCAGAGGAGCGTGCTTGTCGAGCAGCTTCAGGAGGATCTGGTTGAAAGTATTCACCTTCTCGTCGATTGAGGCCAGATCAAAGATAGCTATTGTGCTTATTTGTATAATTTTTTTAATATTAATTTATCTTCTTTTATTTATATATTTTATTTTATTTTTAATTCTTTGTACTATTACTAATCACAAGTGTGTCCGACAATGAGATTTATTAACTGTTATTGTATCTAATTTATAAGCTACATTGATATACTACACAATTTTTCGACGTATCCGTATTATCTTGTTATAGTTTAACGGAAATAAATATTATTATTATAATGAAGGAAGTAAATGAAATTAATAAATATTATCAATATAAATTACGAACCCTCAAGGCTTATTAAAAAACAAAAACCCCAATAACTGCCGATGTAATGAATGTATCGACACGAGATCTCGTATGAGAATTCAGAAGTCCCTTTGTAAGTCAACTATTAATTAAAATGATGGTTTGTAATGTCCGGTGATTCACGGACCACTTTTTTGTGGTGTGCAGCTCCTTCGGTGGAGACCTCAACACCCATTCGCCGAGTCGTCGGGGGAAAGGCTTCTAACTGTTTGTTATTGAAAACAAAAACTGTTGCTATGGTCGACTGAGAGTGACCGCCGTCGACCAACGACAACGATCGGCGGTCGTCCCTAGCTCACCTCAATTTCATTTGCGGCTCACCTTCGTGTGCCAAGAGAGCACGGAATAAAGGTGGAGCGCTGCTGACTTTACTACGGTGTGCCGTATTCAACGTTCACCGTATTCACTGTATTCAACGACGACTTTTCGTATTTTGTTCACATAAAGACAACAAGAAGAGTAATGAACGCATCATTTAATTATAACAACTAATAAACAAAGAATTAGTGCCGAAGTTCCTTTTGACGTGGGAATAGTTGATGGCATTTTCATGAGTAAAAATTGTTTGATTTTAGACTCAGCTTGGCTTTGCTTTTACTGATAAATCATTCTTACACATAGTGCTTACTATACGAAAGATTGATCCCGCCCTCCCCCGGCTACGTATTATAGCATCTGTGATTTTTAACAGGTTATTTTTCTAGTGATTTATTCTGAGAAGCTACTTGACTTTCTTGCAACATAGCCACAATTCCGCTCCTGGGTTTCGTACAGTTCGGAAGTGGGATGATCTTGTTGTCCGTATGCTGTTACACTTTGCTAAAAGCTTGGATTGATGGAGGCTAACCCTAAACTTACTAAGTGTTGTCTCAGGTTGGGAATTTCCTGACCCTTACATTAGGGCGCTAGCTGGGAGAAGGGCTATACTAACGTCATGTCAGTCCTACCTAATAGCGTTATCTTGTAGTTGGGTGTTGGACAACTCATCCCCACTCCTCCCTAAGTCATTTAGGGCTACCTAACTTTTCTCCAACTATTTGAGTGAATTAGACTGGGCACTATTTAATGTCTGACGTACCTTTACAAAATTGACCTAAAGTTATCTAGTTCAAAACTGCAATTATTTTACCGTTAAAAAAAAAAATGTTTTGTAGGCCATGAATATGCATAATTGCGTGGTCCAGTATCAGGTAAAATACGAAGGCTCTAAATTATGCATTTCCATGGAGGGGGCTCCATGGATTATGCAAAGGTTAGGGCTCTGAAAATAAAAGTTTGAGCTGTAGAGATTTTAATTGACCTCAGTTCTGTGCATAGTCAAAGCTATCAAACTGTTACCTACTGAACCCTTCAATGTGTCTTATGAAAGAACAATTATCTAAATTGTTAATACTTTTGATGCTCTAATCATTAGCAGCTCTGAGAGCGCCGATAGCTTAGAGGTAACGTGCTAGCCCACTCAGCTCATGATCGCGGGTTCCCGGAAACCCGGCCAAAGCTCTTAGGTTTTTATCTGAGAGATGAAAAAAGCTTGAGTACGCCGTCCTTCGAATGGGACGTTAAACGATGGTCCCGAGCCTGTACAATGTCAGGTATTCGTTAAAGAACCCTAACAGATGAATAAAAATTGAGGGTAGGCAACATTTAGGAATCCTATAGTAGAGTCGGGCTCATGTCCATCAGAGCGACGAAAGAGCGTTCTGGTAGTAGGCGATATGGCCAGGCGTGAGTCACAGAAACCAACCAACGGATCATTAGTAGCTTAGTTTATAACATAACTATTTAATTGTTATTTTATTTTTTACTGGCCGGCATGCCTCAGGGCTCATTGTTAGTCTCTGTCTTATACTCCATGTACATTTTTGACACTAATAGGATAGTTTCATGTTCAGTGTTTATCTTGAAGACATTATTGAGTGTTTTGTTGCTCACGCATGATGGGCATTGTGTGATTGGTCCCTTTGATTGGAAAACCTTAATACGTTTAAGATTAGATGTTTTTAAAACATTTAAAGAAAAACGAATGTTTTAAAAAAATATTATCTATTTCACAAGATATATAAAATATATGGGAGTACTTCCGGTATTGCTACCATCTTCAGCCATGACTTAACAAATACTGTACAAGTATCATTAGATGTTTTTGCCGTTTGTGAGCAGCATATCTTTTTTTTTCTTAGCGGGGTAATAAGCTCATTTTTATTTTGGCACCACTGGAGCAGGCTACATTACAGGGGTTATTTACAAACATCCATGAATCCGGGAGAGAAGTTTTATTTATGAAGTAAAATTCACCCCCGAACGACATCCGAACCCGCGTCCGTTGTGTGTCCATGCAACCAAAGTCATACACTTTAGCCCACACGACCCCTTAAATATATATATGGATATATATGTATATATATTTTTAAAAAAGCTTGGACATATATACATATATATATATCCAGAGTGGAATGCTTAGCAGCTGCATTTTTGTGTTAAGGGTAGTTTTTTAACTCGTCTGTTTAATGTATTATGGTTGAGGAGTTTATGAAGGTTATGTTAGTCTTTTATATAGTGTGTGCTAATCTCATCGCTCGAAACCATGGGAGGTTAAGCGATTGTTCCAAGCGTTATTGTTCTTAATATCTACAAATGAAAAAAACAATTATAAAATTAATTTAAGTATTCAAAACATATTGCATACTACAATTTGTTTGTTGAAGAATTACATTTTTACAGGCCTGTGGGAAGGATTTTAATGCGTGGAAGGCTTGCCTGCTCTGAGTCTTGAAGGAATTACATATGTATAACCTGGTTTACCCACCCTTTCAGAGCTTTGAATATTACATGTTCTATCTATCTAAATTCTTCAAAGTACTTTACTTTTTACATGGTGAGCTTTCCCAAACTTTAAATATGTACTTCACCTTTTACTTTGGCCTCTGGAGAGTTTTCATATTAAATGGTCAGTGTTAGAAACTTTAATAAGCTTTTCTTTCAGTAATTTGAGCCTAATGTTCTTATGTTCTACTAGTACATAAAGGGAGGGCACTCTACTAGTAGCTACCCTTCTCTTATGTACATCAAGAAAAATTTTACTTGTTTTATAAAGAATTTTTAAGAACCTAATCCTTCTAACGTTATCAGTAGGTTATTTCATGTATTCACTAATAATCTGTCTATGGCCCAGAACAGGTTCCGACAGTTTCTAATATTACTATTTGAAAATACTATTTGACTTTGTATTATTTTTGTACAGAATATTCAATTTATTGACAGATTATCACTGCTTTTATTTATCTTCAACAAAATAACTCTTTGAAAGTGTAATATATTTAGTTATTCCTGTGTTTTTAGTTCATTTAATGTTATTTTGAGAGCACTTCGTTCTTATGGAAATTCTTAGAAGATTCAAATAATCCTAAAACCTTGAACATCGTACAAAGATATCTAAGAAAAAACTAATGTTAATAATAATGTAAAATAAATAGCAATAATAATAAAAATAATAAGAATAACAAACAAAATAGATGATAATAAAAAATTGATTAAATGAATATAGGAGGCTTAGGGACAGATTTTAGTGGGGAGGCCCTGGTGAGTTGGAAGAGGCGTAGATGAACTTCTGTCTGCTCCTTAGTCTTCTCTTGAATCAAATTCTATGAAGAATGCTCCAAACTATTTTATTTATGGTCGTTCAGAAATGAGAGCCCCCCCTAGTCCGATTTATACTAATGGCATCTAATCTAACGACAAGTTTCTTTTGACAAGTTCTATTGGACTTGTGAGGTCAACAATTGTGTATTGTTGGAGTGAATAAACAGTTAATCAGCCGAATTGTGAATTATCTATTTAGTCACAAATAGACTCACGCAAAATTGGCTGCAATCTGTGACAGTATTTATAGACTTTTGATTATTTAATAAACAATTCAGAAAAAATGGAAAACACAATAATAATGTTTATTTTTTAACCTTAAGGCTCATAGTTCCCACATGTTCTTCCTATATATTCTTCTAGTCCGTGGCCTTTATTCTGCCACACTTATCTAACAAGGGCCAATGGCTTAGAGACCTCTTTAGTAGCAGCAGTGACAGTGAGTTATAAATGAGTACAACTCAGTGCCTAGTGAGTTTCACCACTGAATGAATTCTCCCCTCTTGTCATTTCGGCAATTCCTAAATTGTCTTTTATCAACATTGCTTTTTAGCAAATTTGCTTGTTTTGTATATCATTTACACAGTTGAGAATACCTATTTAAAAAGAAAAAATTGGCTTCTAAATATTTGAATTAGCATCACTCCTCGCATTGTGACTCATATATATAATTTTATACTGGAATAAAATCTTAGTATGAAATATATCATTATTTTTAAAAATGTTCTCAGCAGAAGTGTTGAAATGAAAAAGAAATATTAGAAAAGAGCACCAGAGAGGATTTTTTTCGCAGATGCGCAGTTCGTAAAATGAGATGTTTTGGTCGTGGAGCCTTGAACGGTGTTTTCATCTGAAGAAAACTGTAATACTAATTACCCGGAAGACATATACTTTTCAAAATATGTTACTCTCGGCTTGGAGTATATTTCGCGCAAATCTGTAGCTATTAAAATTTAAGTAAACTTATCAGATATGCAATTTTGTGTTCTACAATTGAAATCTCATTGAATTGAGTAGCAGAATTTAGTTATTGTCGAGAAATGAACAATATATCAGACAAGGGCTCGTTTCTCCTATTTCTATATTTAGGAATTATATAACGTATGCTTTTCATTAGATGAATGAGGTCCTTTGTTATAGTTTCGGTGTAAATTGCCCTAGTAGTAGAGAATGTTCATTTACGTTACGTAGAGAAGTTTGTATTGACGTGACTCTACATTTGCATATTGGCATTGCACTGAAGTTCCCATTGCTTATTCAGTGCATCTAACATAAGGGAGTCTATGTAAATATGGAATATTAACTGAGAACTAAGAATATGAAAAATTCAAATGATATTGTAGTTTTTTTAAGAGGTGACGCTCCTAGCTCATTTAATAGGTTCGCTAGGCAGAGGCATCATTGTTAGTTATTATGACATGCCTGGGGCTTTAACTACGAGGTCATGTCGCCTACTACCAGAGCGCTCTTTCCTCATGAGTCCGACTCTAAATTTTAACTACACAGGTTTATTCACCTGGGGTAGGGGCATTTAACGAGTACATGACATCGTATAGGCTCGGTACCATCGCTTAACGTCCCATCCGAAGGGCCGTATGCTCAAGGTTTTTTTTAGATAAAAAAACCTCTAAGGGCATTGTATGTTCTATGTGAATTGAACAGCTGATGCAAATATGCTATATGGCAACCTGATGTGCAAAATTGGATTGGAATATGTCACTTAGTGCATGGCAGCCATTTTGGTGTTCTACACGAAATTTGAGTTAGTTTTTTATATGCCACCTCAAATTCCGTGGGCACAAAAATGACTGCCGTACACTGAATTGCATATTCCAACCAAATTGTACATATTAGGTTGAGTGTACCACATCCACTACTGTGACTTGGATCAGCTGTTCCATTCGCATAGAACGTACACTCCTTGAAATCGTACCTACTAAATGAGCTAGAGGTGTCTTCTCTTAGAAAAACTACAATATCAATTGAATTTTTCATATTCTAAGTTCTCAGCTGATATTCCATATTTACATAAGAACTCCCTTATGTTAGATGCACTGAATTAGCAATAGGAATTGTAGTGCAATGCAAATGTACAAATGAAGTTTCACGTCAATTCAAACTTCTCTTTGAAACTTAAATGAACATTCTCTACTGCTAGGACAGTCATACACAAAGGACCTCTCTCATCAGAGGAAAGGCATATCTTGTATAATCCCTAAATGTGTAAATAGGAGAAAATTCTATTCGATATTCTACACGAAATTTAAGGTGGCTCCCTGTCTCATTATTTTTTATACCATCTTAAATTCTGTGAAAAACATCAAAATTGAACTCCAATATTACTTGATGCGGTGGTAGAATAATATAATTTTATATCGCTGTCAATAAAACTGAAAATCTTCTATTCAAATTCACATGAAGGGATCAATATAAATGAATATTTTTTTACTACATATCTGTGGGTTGGCAACCGGTAAAAAGTCAGGTGGTTATCATATATCCCTAACTTACTAATGCATTAAATATTAAAATTACTTAAAAAAATATAAAAAATAAATGTTCTTAATTTTTATTATTCAGTAGAGTACAAACATAGCTCCTCCTTTTTTTTTTTTTTTTTTGCTTATATCTTTTCTGAAGGTGAAGCAGGGATTAGTGTTGCTACTTGCTACTATGACACCAGGTAGAAAGAAGATTTCGAATTAAAAACAAAAAATAATATAAAATTCCATTAAAAATGTTTATTTTAGAGGAAAATCTCTATTTGGAAAACGCGGGTTTGAAACCCGGTCGAGGCCTTTAAGTTTTTTTTTATCCCGGAACTGAAAAAATCGTGAGCACATCATCTTTCGGATGAGACGTTATGCGATGGTCCTGAGTCTGTACGATGTCAGGTTGTTGTAAAAGACCACTACGCCAGTTGTATAAACCTGAGGCCAAATGTAGGACTCTCACAGTGGAGTCGGGCTCATTTCCACCAGAGAAACGAAAGAGCACTCTGGTAGTAGGCGATATGAAGTAGTTAAAGCTCCTGCATAACTAACTATTTGGAAATGGAATTTTTACTTTTATTCAGGATGAAATGTTTCAGAGATTAACAGAAACCTGTCCAGTTGATAAACCCTTGGCATGTCGACAATATTCTGACAAAATAAAAAATAGGAAACTAAATTGTTGGATGAAATGAAAGGGTGGGTCACCCCAGGGGGGGGGGGGGGGGGGGGTGAGCACTGAAAACAATCGTCCATTTTGACAACACAAAACACACTCTCGTACCTCTTTCTATATTTAAACAAAAACAATTACATTTTTTCAAATAACTCTCTATCTTTCAACCTCAACAATTTAACACCTTTTTGCATATATCTGCTTGTTTAAAGTCATCGTTAACAGGACTGGAATTAAATACTTTGAAATGGATTAAGATCCCCCTGCCATGAATAAAGTACAGGTGTCATTACTAAATTTTTGATAAAATATACTCTTTCGACAAAAAAAATAGTTTTTCAAAACTTGTTACAGGTTAATTACCCTTAATTATTTAATCGATTTGCAAAATGTTTTCTATAATGCCAAACCGAACTTATTAACCAGATTTCATAAAAATTCGCTCAGTAGTTCTTGAGTACATGTGTTAAAGGGATAGACAGACGTGGAGCAAAGAGCGTTTTTGACATGACTTGAAACGTAAGTTTTTGAATTCCATGATTGAGTAATTTTTTGCTCTCAGAAACGAACACGAAGCGTCATCCTTACGCAGACTCGACAGAAAATGAAACCCGATTTGGACTGCTCAAAAGACTACTAGACAAGCGGTCTCAACTTTGCCTCAACCTCAAACTGAGTGTCTACAAGGCCGTTATCAGACCTACGGGACATGGCGTTCAGCTCTTGGGTTCTGCTAAGCCCTCACACAGGAAAAGAATTCAAGCCATTCTTAATAAAATCCTTCGAACAATCAAGCAGTGCCCATACTACTTTCCAAACATAACATTACTTCACGACCTGAACATACCATTCTTATACGAAGTTAGACCACAATTATACACAAAGCACAAGTTCAAGACACATCCGAATGGTGGAAACTATGTCGGTCCGTTCTTTGCCTGGCAGCCCCTCTCGATGACTGAATCGTCGTTGGCCTTGTGATCTGCTGCCTGAGGAGGCGGTGATGCTGACCAGTCGCTTCGTCAAGAGTATCAAGCCATGTTTATTGTTACTCTGCTTATATTTCCTTGTTATGGATATTCATAGTTGAAAATTATTACTTAATAAATACGAAAAAAAATTAAAAATAAAATAAATAAATAAAATAAAACTGTCCAATAAATAAAAAATATAATAACTACAAAAAGATTAACAATTTAACATTTTCATGGAAAGCAGCATGGACTGCATGAAGGCAGAACTTATCACCTCTCCGGTATTGGGTGCTTTGCTTATCTTCTCTTCATATAATTTAGTGGTTATTTTGCGAATTTTATTTTTATATGAGGCTGGAGCTTGAAAATGTAATGAAAGGTGCGGCCGCAAATGTATAACATCTTACCAGTCCGTGGCTTATGTTATAAGAATGGAGAAGATAAGTCTCTGCTATGAACTGGAGAGAGGAGCCAGGAAGAGGAGAACGGACACTGGAGAGGATGCTGGAGCGATTATAAGGAGAGGGAGGGCAACTAGATGAATGGGCTCAAGGAGGCATAAGTCCACCACGGACTTTAGTCTACCGTACCATGTAGATGTAGTGACGTGAAGGGGGCTCATCATCAGGGTAGGATCCGGGAGGGGGGACTTAATTCAAAAACCCGAATACCTATCGAAATAATGATTATATCGACATGAAATTTTATATTTACATTCGAAATCCCATAAGAACGGCTATTACTTTCCATGAAATCGACCGAAGGAAAGGGAGGCTCAGAGGAGGGTTGTTCGACTGCATCGGGCAACATTTATTATGAGGGATGTAAGTCAACTATTGATTTTTAGCTTGAAGAAAATTCGATTGGTTTTGGAGGGAGAGCGAAAACGTAATTGATTAATTTGTGCTGGGAAAGTACATTGCCAATGATTCAACGAGGATTTTTTTTTTAATAGAGCTAGAAAAAATGGGAATTGCTTGAACGACGAAACTCACTTCACAATCTCACCCCTATTAAAGCCACTAAGTTAATATAGTGTATTTTTATTATAAAAAGTATGTACACTTTTTCTTCTTGTTCTTAGATATTATGACGTATAGCCCTTATTATTATATATATATATATATATATGGTTAATAGAGTCGACAGTATCTTTTCAATGTAGAAGAAAATCGAGGTTCTGTCGTGTTAAAGACAATTCAAAATTTGGCCAACGTTTCGAAAACTATTTATTTTCTTCTTCAGGGCCTACAGAATATAAACAAACAAATTAGATATTATGGACAATGATACAGAGAGAGACTTTATAATAATTTGAAAAAGAGATGGAAAACATTTTTAAACATAAATGAAAGAGAGAAAAATAATAATAATAAATAAATAATAGAAATAAATACAAATTTTGAAAGTAGTAATGAAATAACCTATATAAAAACAATATATATATATATATATATATATATATATATATATATATATAATATATGTATATATTATATGATATATTATATCTAAATAACTAATAAATAAAAATTACTATATAATTACTTGAGTGGATGTGTGTGGTGAAGGAGTGAGTTTGTGTCCAGTATAGTGGTGCTATGGTGTCGTGTAAGTACCTACGTGACCCTCGGTGAAGGAGGTGTTGCGTGGAATGTAACCAACTCAAGTCAAAAGTAAATAAAAAAACATTAAATAATTAAAAAAAAACAAAAAAAAAACAAACATTAAATTAAGACACAAACGTATATACATATAATGTATTCTACCATAAACCACATTCCCTAATTTAAATTTTTTATTTTTTGAAATTTCCTACTACTATATTTTCTTGATTTTTAAGTATATTATTGACAACTCAAATATTTTAAAATGTTATTTTAGGGCAGGACTTGCCCAGGGGACAGGATGTCACTATGAAAGCCTTAAGTAATCTCAGATAACCTGAGGATTCTATAAATATGACAACTACTTAAATGTTACTAGCAAACTTAAATATCACTTTTGAACTTTGTGCTGACGATGGCGGAGGCTGAAACCGGTACTTGTTATATATTTTTGAAACCTCGGTTCCACAAGCTTTATGTGACGCATCATGACTCACTTAACCACACAATACATATATATTTTTAAATTACCCCTTCTCAGTTCTTTCGAAGTTGCTTATTATGGAAATAATACTCTTAAAATAATATGGGATATTTATTAATAGTAGAAAAGGAAAAATAATTTATTGCTAGAAACGGACAGCTTTCTTTGCACGGTATTTATTTATTAATGAAGAGTTTCTATAATTATATCTTAATTATAATTTTTTATAAATTATACATGACCGATTTGATATCCCTTCAGGATAGATATGTTTAAATTGGCCTTATGAGCTCTTGAATGTGAGTTCGCCTCTTTTCTAAAAGCCATTAAAATGAAGCCATTAAAATAGAGTAATTAAAATAAAAACACTAGCTCTCTCTATGATTAAAAATATATTTTTATAGTTTCTTTCTCAAAGAAAAATATGATCAAGAGGAAATTATAACTTCAAATGTTTGGACCTAATGAAACATTCGCACAGAGGAGAATTTGTAATTATACAGGATATATAATGTTAATATAATATCAGTATATATAATACATATTATGTTGAAAACCAAATGTAATTGGAATATGATATTCATGTATCTTCTATTATTAATTTAAAATATATGATAGTGCCATTACAGGACTTTTATATGCCAACCACGCTCACAGATCACTCTCTCTTCCTCCCCTCCTCAAAATTAGCCGTATTTTTCGTTTCATTGTACAGCATAATTCTGAGTGTGACTTTCTTATACCCAGTAATGCCAGTACGACATTTTGAGAAGGGGGGAAAGAGAGTGATCTGTAATCGTAATTGGTATAAGAGGCTACATTACATGTATTTTATTTTTTTTTTTATTTTTATATTTTTTTAGATCCTTCAAGTGATTATAAGCAAACATTTTTTTTTTTATTTAAACATCAAAATAACAAGCATTTGAATAGATCCTGACTTTTCTGCGCGCCAGTTTATGTTCAAAATTGCAACTTTTCTCTTTACACTTTCATAATTATCAATTTTTAATACAATCATTGTAGGCCAGTCATTCTGGCATTCTTAGGGGAAAGTTTTGATGTAGTCGTAATTTTTTCACCCTTATGTTTTTTGGGTCGCTGAACACGAATATGAAGTTTGCTGACAGAAATTTTGCCCGGAACATGTTTTTTTTTTTTTTTTTGCGATTTTAGTCAACATTTTGGATACTTCTTCCAGTTTTTCGCCCATATCTCAAAAAGTATGAGTTTTTTTCCGCAAAAGTTAAAATATAAATATTATTATTTATTTCATATGTGTTATATTCCTAGATTTGATATCGGTCAATTTATAAATTTTATAAGCTATTTGTTGTACAAAAAATATGACTTATTATGGTCTAGGTTTAACGGAAATTAAAATTTTAGTATTATTATTGAGGAAAAATAAGGACACATAAAATTAATGAAATTAAATATTGCTATTATAATATACACATGGTTATCTAGAATGATGTTGGAGTTCTCAACAGGGCAATACAATTAATTCAGTTTCTGCCATCTCCTCGTGAAGATGTGTAGTAGGCTGGCAATGCCTGGCAACATTACCTCCTTGATGGCCTCGTTGGAGAACATAACTAGGCTGAATCCCATGTTTGAAATAAAAAATTATTCCTCTGGTGTCTATTTCTTAAAATTAAACATGCTTAGAATCAGAAATAGGGGGCATTAACATTTTCATACTATTTTGAAAAATATAAAAAAGTAAATTTATTTAAGAAATGAGTTTTAACCATGTTTTAACAGATCACTTTCCTCTCTCCTTCTTCCCTCCTTCAAACTGGCATTACTGGCCATATGAAAATCACTGTGAGACTTAAACTATAGCTACAATAAGACGAAGAAACCCGCTGATACCATAGCTTCTTGGACCCAATAATAATTTCAAGATATACAATCGTTTCTACGTTAGAACGCTCACAACTTTACATCACATACACAGACAGACTTCTCGGACTTTCTTATACTATAGATATAATAAAGTATAAAGTACAAATATGTAAGAATAACTTGGCATGGAAACATCGTGTTCTCGTAACATTTATAGATGTATGTGTAAAGAAAGGACACACATTTGTTTACGGAACACCTTTCTTGGCTACACGTGAAGCCTCTGCAAAAATACAGTTGTTATTATTTTTATTCTAGAAGTTGGGAATATATTTTTTTGAAGACTGAAGAAGGTTGAAGTGGTTGAGGTTTCGAGGAAGGAGCGGTGGAAGTCAATTCCGGTAAGAATAACAACATTAAACAGGGGACGGAGCGACTTGGTTAGTCGTTTAACGTCAAACGAAATAAAATAATTACATTTTAACCAAACCAAGGGCAAGAGAGCCGCAGCCATCTTCACCAACTGTAAATAAAAATACACATTTTATATTCATTTTTGTTGGCAAGTTGATACTATTTTTTTTTTGGGATAAATAATGAAGCTGGAAAAAGTAGCACTTAAGACGTCATCGTGAACGCATAACTGCATTTATTACTTTGTTTCGTTTTATTTCCCCAGCTTTACGAATTATAACGGATCATATGTGATACTAAGATGTTGTGGAACGAGATTTCTCATAGAAATACGTTGTCTTCCCAACATCCCTCCCACAGAGCGTAGCAGTCACTCTGTTTCCCCCTTCTCTAAATTATTTCATTCTGCCATTACTAGTTATGAGAATGTCTACTCTCAAGATAACGCTGTACAAAGAAACTAAATGAAATGATTCTGAGAAGGGGAGGGAGAGAGAGAGTGATTTGTAAGCGTTTTTGGTATAAGAAAGTCCTATATTGGCCACATAAAATATATTTTTTCTTAATTTTTAAACCAAATTTTAAAACAGAAATTTACTTTACATTCTTCAGGGCGCTCATGTGTTATTGATCTTAACTCAAATCCGAGGACTTATTAGCGATTGGAAATTTTATATGAAACAATTTTTGTAAGAATCAATTTTTCGATAGGACTACCCATTGTGTTTCAAAACTACATTTCAAGATGGTTTTCGGCATGTAAATAATCATATTTGATATAAATTATGTATTTCATTATTCTCTACAACTATTACTCGAAAAGATTTTTGATTAGGTCATAAACATAAGCTGTATTTTGTAAAATGTAGTTAGTTCTTGGAGGAAAGTGGTCTCAATTTTCGTTCGATTTCGGCCAAAATCCAATCAGACGTAAGTTAGAACATGTGACTCCTTCATTCCAAATTTTAAGTTTATAGCTACAATCGTTTTTGCGGTAGAGAGCTCACAACTTTTCAATCACATACACACACACACACAGACCTCAAAACCTCGATCTCGGATTTTCGCACGATTACAATACTTCCTTTATACTATTATGTATTTGAAAGTAAAAAGGATATCAATTTCCAACACATTTTGTCCAGGTCAGGCTGGGCGGTATCAATTAAGTCAGACATGATGCGTTTGAAGTAAAAAAACCCGCGGGTTCAAATCCCTGTGGGAGGGATGAGGAGTTGAGGAGGGATTTAAAGGGAGGCATGCAGCTCATACAAAACCATATTCCCTTCATTCAATGACTACGTAAAAACAAGGGACGGGATTACTTACATTTTTTTTTTGCCTTAGTGAGAGGAAAGTTGGATTTAAATTAACCATAAATTAATTAGAAATTAGTTAAATAGAATTTCATTTAATCATAAAAAGTAATGTAAAAAACAATTTTAAAAAATATCTTAGTTATTTCGACTCATGACCGGGCTTTAACTATGAGGTCACATCGTCTACTACCAGAACGCTCTTTTGTCGCTCTGGTGGAGTCCAACTGTGGGAGTCCTAAATTTTCCCTAACCAGGTTTATACTCTAAGGTCTTTAACAAGTACCTGACATCTTACAGGCTCGAGACCATAGCTTTTAGAACCCGTGATCTTGAGCTCAGTAGGCAAGCATGCTACCTCTAAGCTTCTGGCGCCCTCAAAAAATATATTTTATATTTCAATTATAGTACATTAAAAAGTAGAAAATATTTTTTTTTTTCCTCAGGCGATCGATAGGTGTTGGTTGGGGTTTTGATGTCCAATTTTTGAAATTCGAAAAAAAAAATGAAACTCCCAAATAAAAATATGGCAATAGTAAACATTTAACAAAAGTAAGTTTTGACTCTCCCTCTTAAATCTTTCCCTCGACAGTAATTTGACTGATAATAAAATGGTGTTTCACACATTGACTTATTAATCCTTTTTCATGTAAATACATCCCCATCCTAATTCACCCTTTTGCTTTGGATGATTTAACTGGTCATTAGGTGTCATACTCATGGGGTACACAGACATACATTAGTTCTTTTTTTCCCCATTTTTTGAGTTTAGGGGGTCGGAAAACTTGTAATTCTGATGAAATCTCAACATCGAATTTCTGACCGATTACAGAAGCTTCCCATTTCCCCTTCGCTCTGGGGTAATATAAGTATAAGATGACTTAGATACTTTTTTTTTTTTTTTTTTACGGCCATGACGCTCTTTCGCCGAATTATTGACGGCCTAATAAGTTTATTTATTTAAAAGTCTGTGTTACTGTGGTATTGGCGGTGCTGCTAGGGATAAATGTGTGGCACTGGGTGGATGTAGTACGGTGGTGCGCCGAGGTCGTGCCTGCAGTCGTCCCCGGCGCAGTGTTAAAGTGATTTATTTTTTCTCCGCCAGGTGGTGACAAATCGGGTGAACACTGGGTCTGAGAGTTAGGTCTGAGACTATACCATAAAAAAAATATAGGGGAATAAAGAACACTTCATCTCCCTTCCCTCCTAAAGTGAGTCTCAGGAAATGTTCCACGAACCCGAAGTCTTTCGTAGACTCTTTAATGATCAATCTTACTCCTCATCTATGGTTTTGGAAGCGATCAATTTGTTTCCTATGGATCTGGCAGCTGTAAAGACGTCCTTCTTTATATTTGGCTGTTTAGAGCCTGGTAATATTTTTTTAAGAAGGAGTTTCCTGGCAGAAAACATGCCTACATAGATTAAATTACATATTCCTGGATCGTTGACATATTATTTATTTACATTTTTATTCTAATAAGAATTATAAATAAACTTCTGAGGGTATTAAATCTGATTCTGTTATCCCTTCTTAACTCTTGCAGATCAGAAAGCTAATAGGATAATAGTTAAATGAAGGGGGGGGGGGGGGGGGGGGGGGGAGAGAGATGAAGAGGAGTGGGGATGAACTTGTTGGGAGTGGGACCGCTCAAATATTAAAGGGATTTATGCAAACCTATCTGGGGGCCATGTTAGCATCAGCTTCGGTCCACCGGCCTCATTCAATTTACACTCAACCATAGTCAACAAACTGTACAATGGTAGTGAACATAATACTATAGTCTGGTGGAACATGGAAAAGAATATATGGGAATAGCAGTGGGCAAAAGGGAATTCTACATGTATGAATGTATGTCCAATTTATGAATATTTTCAATATTTCAAAATATTGCAAGCTTTTGAAAAGAGGAGCTTATGATGAAGGGAAATATATCTGGAAACGAGCTCATCAATGAAGGGGAATATCATTACTAGGAAGGAGCTCATAATGAAAGGGAATATCATTTGTGGAAAGGAGCTCATAATGAAAGGGAATATCATTTGTGGAAAGGAGCTCATCAATGAAGGGGAATATCATTACTAGGAAGGAGCTCATAATGAAAGGGAATATCATTTGTGGAAAGGAGCTCATAATGAAAGGGAATATCATTTGTGGAAAGGAGCTCATCAATGAAGGGGAATATCATTACTAGGAAGGAGCTCATAATGAAAGGGAATATCATTTGTGGAAAGGAGCTCATAATGAAAGGGAATATCAATTGTGAGAAGGAGTTCATAATTATGAGAAATATCATTTCTGGAAAGGAGCTCATAATGAAAGAAAATATTTCTGATAAAATCATAATGAAAGAAATGCCACGTTTTCTAGAAATAATCTCTGAATTAAAGAAATGTCAATATTTTCAAGGAAGGAGCTTATAATGAAATTACATTTCATATTTTCAGGGAAGGAGTTCATGAAGAAATGAAATCTCATTGAGACTCATTTCCTTAAAAAAACATTTCTGGCTATCATTTTGGCTGAGGTAGAGATGCATTGATGTTATCACTCCATATGCCCGGTTTAAATAAAATTCCGTATGAGGATTTTTATTTTTGGAGTTGATGTGGGCGAGCTTTATTTAAAAAAAGAACACCGTGTTGTCCACCCACAAGTTTATTTGTGAGAGTCAGTTTTGAGTCACATTCATACAAAACTAAGTCTAGAACTGACAGGTAAAAAATTAAAATGAATAAAACGAAATGCCTATTCAAAAAACATTATAAAATATATATATATTTTTATTAATTGTAATCTTTCCCCTGTCAATTGTACAGTTTGCACGGAAGATTATTATTAATTTATTTTTATTTTTTTTCTACGCTCACCCTTGTGGAAATTCTTTTCATTGGGCTGTTAGGGGCGAGGGGAGTAGACCATTTTTATTTTGGCGCCATAGGAGTGGGCTACGTTACCGGTGTTATTTACAAATAAAAATAGACTCGGCAGAGAAGTTTTATCTGTGAAATAAAGTCTTTCCCCTTGACGGGAATCGACCCCACGCCCATGGTGTTCATGCAACTAAAGCCCTACGCTCTAGTTAGCACTAAAGTGGGTCCAATGTGATTTAGCTGTCTCTCACCAAGTATTCTTGTCGGTGGACAATTTTTCTATGAAATTCTGTGTCAATTTGGGCTAGATTTATGAAAAATATACTCAAGTTTAAAGAAATAGATTTTATTCGGGTTACGAGATTCAGGCATCGTCTATTTATTTATTTTATTTTCAATATATTTTTAGCTACTAATAAATCGGCTGGGGACGCATCCAAATCTCTGCAGGAGCACTTACACCTTCTAGAGGGTTGGTTGCGTCTGTGGAAGGTGAAAATAAATGAGATCAAATCCCTTCATGTTACATTCGCCTTGAGGCGCGGTGACTGCCCAACTGTATGGCTGAATAATGTCCCTCTAAAACATGACAAAGACGTACGATACTTAGGACTCTATCTTGACAGACGACTGACATGGAATAAACATGTTACACAGACTCGACAGAAAATGAAACGGCGATTTGGACTACTCAAAAGACTACTAGACAAGCGATCTCAACTTCACCTCAACCACAAACTGGGTGTCTACAAGACCGTTATCAGGCCTATCTGGACGTATGGCGTTCAGCTCTGGGGTTCAGCTAAGCCCTCACATACAAAAAGAATTCAAGCCATTCAAAATAAAATCCTCCGAACAATCACACAATGCCCTTACTACGTATCAAACATAACATTACATCATGACCTGAACATACCATTCTTACACGAAGTTAGACAACAATTATACACAAATTTGCACAACAAGTTCACGTCACATCCGAATACACTGGTGGAAGCCATGTCGGTCCGGTCCTTGCCGGGCGGGCCTCCTCGGCGACTGAATCGTCGTTGGCCGCGTGACCTCCTGCCTGAGGAGGACCCCTGAGGAGGCGGTGGTATTGACCAGCTGTCTCATCAAGAGACTCAAGTGGTATTTCTGTTTTTCTTTGTGATTATATTTCCTTGTTGTGATATATTTCATAGTTGGAAATTATGTAATAAAGGTGAAAAAAAAAATTTTCAATATATAATCCTTTATTAAAAAAGAAAGATGTAATTTAAGAAGGTTCAAGTGTCTTGAAGTTGACCCTAGTGGTGGGAGCTAAAGCTGTGTTCGCCATTCTTCCTATCCAAAGAGTAACAACACAATTCACGAACACACCGGATTAACTTCTTATTTTATTAACTCGACTTATTACAGTCAGGTCCTGGCCTACAAAATTGGTCTTCTTACATTCATTACTCCTAGAAGAAGACTTTATACAATTTGTACGAGTATTTAGTATTGTTGCACAAATCTTTTGATTATACTAAATTTTATTTATAATACTTAGAAAAATGCATCTATTTTTCGACTAATGACTTTAAAAAAAGTTGTTGGTGGATCTCTGGCAATATACGAACATAACCAGAACGTTTTCTTAAATTCATTTATTGCTCTCCTTCCAAACCAGTGGACAGTTTAAACTAAAAATTAATAGTTGACTTACCTGATACTTTCATTATGTGGGCAGTTATTAGGGTTTTCGAGTTGAGCCCTTCTTCTTTGATTCCCCTTCCCTTTCATCATTTTTAATTGAACTAGTACATGTAGTATACACAAATTAAAAAATTAAACATGAAAATAAAAAGTCTTGGTAAAGTCTCGGCTGCAGTAGGCGAGCTACAGGCTGGCAGAGACTGTAGTGAACTAGAGCAGAGCAGTTTTTTTTTTTTTTTTTTTTTTTTTTTTTTTTTTTTTTTTTTTTTTTTTGTGGGTGTACCAGTCCTTGAGGAGCGCTTTACACTACCCGTCCGCAGCGTAGAGGGGGAAATAGTTATGTTTTTCAGATTTTTATAATCTGATTCCTGATCATGTGGCTACGGCCAGTTGTAGAACCCAGCCACTCGCCGGGACAATCGCCTAGGTCCTCCAACCTAACTTATTGGCGTTTCCCGAGAGAGCTCGGGACCAGAGCATTTATGTTAATGGACCGAGTTAGAGCACTGGGCGGTCATCTCCGGAGTTAGGTCACACTAACTTCTTTATCCTCCGCCAGGAGGCGACAAATCGACTGAACTCCGGGTAGTCAGCCTCACTCATCAGCTTTCATAGGTTAAGTTTCAGGCATGATCCTGTATTATTATTATTATTATCAACTCTACCCTAGGCCCGTCGTACAGGGGACTAGATGTTCTGCAGTCTCAACACCGCCGCACGAGCAGTTCCCCCTGGATTTGGGTATACTTAATATAACAGGGTGCAATCACCGCATGTTGATGTGGCTAGTGCAAAACCATGCGGGGCAAGTGTAGATTAAAAGTGGAATTAGCTAGTCGGTTATTTATTGTGATTTATGCCCGGGCTTTTAACTATGAGGTCACATCGCCTACTACCAGAGTGCTTTTTTGTCGCTCTGGTGAACATGAGTCCGACTCTACTAAGGAAGTCCTAAAGTTTTATTCACTTAGGGTAGGGGGTCTTTAAAGAGTACCTGACATCGTACAGGTTCGGGACCATCTCTTAACGTCTCGTCCGAAGGATGGCGTGCTCAAGGTTTTTTAAAACCCGTGATCATGAGCTCAGTAAGCAAGCACGCTTACTGAGCTACTGGCGCCCTCTGGAAGTGTTAGTATGTTGTAAAGTAAGGATGTGCTTGAGTGTCTGAGTGATGTATTCCTGTTCATGAGTGGGGTTAGTCGTGTGTCAAGGTCCACTCCGAGATAGCGCCCACCCCGGTGTTTGAGCCACTTAAGGGCATATCTGAAGGTTAACCTTAGGACTTATTTTACTTGTATTGTTGTGATAGAAAACCTATATTATAGTGCGACCCGCAAAGAATAGACCTCTGGACCATACTGTTCATATATTTTCACTGAAAGCAGACTAGTTTTATTTAAGCTTCTTGGTGTCCTTACCATGCCGACTTTCATAATCTAGGTGATTAATCACATCTGAAATACCCAAATGATTTGGCATCCAAGTTTTCCCACAGTTGACTAATAAGGATAAATGAATGGCTGAGGTACGTGAAGACCGCCATATATGAGGCTAGGAAGGTTCTTATGAAAACTTAACCATTCCCAAACTTCTAATTTATCCACTGTTAATTACAAATCACTAATGTACTCGTACAATGGCAATGTACTTCCTCAACACAAAATAATCAATTAAGTTGTTGCTCTCCCTCCAAAACTAATTGATCGTTCGGGTTAAAAATCAATAGTTCACTTACAAAGAAGTTTTTGAATCCTCATACTAAATGTTGTGTCGTTGTATTAATTAAATTGACAGTTATAAAGATGTATGTGTCGAGCCTCCTTCTCTGTTTCCTTCCCTTCCCTTCGAACGATTTTGCGGAAAATTAATAGGTGCAGTCAGGGCCGGAATTAGACTTGATAAGGCCCTAAGCTATTTGAGATATGGGGCCCTTTATAAGTCCAGGTCAGTGCCAAATATGATTTTCGGATACCTAGTGGGTTAAACTGAAAAACAATCTCTACTTTCCAAAATAATGTCAGCAATCAAATTATCAAAGAAACACACTGTAAATACAAAATAAAAGGTCAGAAATACTGTATCGTCTGCCGGCTTACTCGAACTACAAAAACAAAAGGTCAGCGCATGCTCGAGTGTAGCGGAGCAACACAGGGGAATTCCTGTGTTTATAGTAAAATAAATTATATACTTTACTCGTTCCATTTCCATTTCTATTATAAAATAATAATGAAATTATTTTAAACATTACCGAAATTACCGGCATTTGCTGACGAAATTTATCAGTAATTTCGGTAGTCATAATTACCGGTAAAAGGGGTTATCAGGCACAATAGCGCTTTGTTCTTCGAAAAGACGCGCTAAAAAAATAGGGTGAAGAGTATGGGACGTTTCGGACGTGCGGCATTGGGAAGAGAATAGCTATAAAACATAAAACTTTCAGCTATAGCTTGTGTAGCTTATACGTAAATCCTGCACTGGGTGCAGTTCTTATGGGGTTTTGAATTTACATATGAAATTTCGTATTAGATTCATTACAACGGCAGTTATTAGAATTCTTGTGTTAAGCTCTCTCTTCCATTTGACCGATTTGGCTGACAATAATTAGATGTCGTCCTTATGGGATACTGGTTACACAATCATTATATCGGGAGTTATCGATCACAGGGAATCGGAAAACACGACAGTGTCTATCTATCTTTCGGAGCTCCAGTTTTCCCTTTTGTTTTGAGGATTGTCCTATTTGGTGGCCTTATAATGTTAAGATTTCAACTGTAAATTAATTTGAACATTGACTTATCAACGCCAGCCTCTACATTTCGCGTTGATCTCACTTCTGTAACCTCAATATCTGAGAGTTAGTCTGTATTATTCTCTTTGTTTTGACGTCTGTCTTTTCTTGTATTTTGGTTGTATGTCAATGTATGTTACTTGTATGTATGTGGATGTCAGAACAATGGCTGCTTTGATCTTTACATTATTAATCACACACTAAACAGTCAACATTTAATTATGTGGGAATTGATCCAAAGGACTCGTCAATGTCCGCATTGTACAAATAGGACATCGGTTGTATTTAATGATGTAATGTATACATGTGGGTCTGTCTCACAGATTTTATTATTATATGTTAGCCGGCTTTCTAGGTTGCCTTCATCATGGGACAAACTACAAAAAACCCATAATTTAATACAACAGTTATAAAATTCTAATTGCCAAATCAATTACATAGAAATATTGGCTATATTCACTAAAATAAATAAATGACTTAAAATAAAATGATAAAAAAAAGCTTCAAAAATTAACATATACGATAAAACATAATTAGAAAAGGAAATTAAGTTAGTTATTATGGACTCATGCTCGAGCTTAAACAAGGAGGTCACATCGCCTACTACCAGAGCGCTTTTTCGTCGTTCTGGTGAACATGAGCCCATCGCTTAACGTCCCATCCGAAGGACGGCGTACTCGAAGTTTCTTCATTTCCCAGATAAAAAACTTAAGGACCTCAGCTGGATTTCGAACCCGCTATTTTGAGCTCAGCAAGGAAGCACGCTAACTGTGAGCTCCCGGCGCCGTAAAAACACTCAATTAATAAATAAAATAAATATAGAATATTCAAAATTAAAAACCCAGCCGAAGCCCCCTTTTTTATTTAACCTGGGAGGTAAAATAAACTTAAGCCTGCCATTTTTCGGATGGAACGTTAAGCAATGGTCCTGAGCCTGTACGATGTTACCCTATGCTACCCTAGGTGAATAAAAATTTAGGGTAGACAAACAACATTTAGAACTCCCATAGCAGAGTCGGGCTGATGTCCACCAGAGTGACGAAAGAGCGCTCTGGTAGTAGGCGATATGATCTCATAGTGAAAGCCCGGGCATGAGTCATAATAACTATTCTTTCAATTGTAACTGTGGGAAAAAACAGATTATTATATAAAAAAATTGTTTTATTACTATTTTTTTTTTTTTTTTAATAAAGTACTAAAAATGATTTAATCATATCGAGGACTACTTAAGAGTCAAAATCGCTGAGGAACTTTTACTTACTTGTACTTACAAATAGACAGCTATTTACACACAATTTATGGAAGACTTGAATAATGATTAAAACCGTTATTATTATTTGCTGACGAAGATTAAAGTCAAACGTAATAAAAAACTCTCTCTTGTTTAACAGTTAAATATGTTTAAAAGAAAGAGAGAATAAAAAAAATATTTTTTTATTCTAAACACGATCGCCCAGATCAGATCATATTAATCAGGTATTGTGTTGAGCGGCCCATTATTTCACAGATTCTTCCAAAATATGTTTTTCGCATTGAATTGTGTGTTTCTTATTGACCTTGTAGTTAAATCCCTGACTTGAGTCCATAATAACTAATTACAAAATTAACTATTAAAACTTTCTTGGATGCGGACAGATATGTTATTCCTTTTTCCCATCTGAGTCACAACTGGCAGGACGGAATGCTTGAGAGCAGACAAACTAATCCCCACCCTTGAATTGAGAAGATTAGGAGGCTGAACCGGCCTCATGTCCTATGCTTTGAATGAGGAAAACTGGATGTCACACTTTCGCACGAATATTTCCTCATACTATAGGTATAAAAAATAAAAATGTAGTGATAGTTTTTCCCCATAAGCCCATACTTAAATTAGTTTGACCCATCTTAATAATAGCTGAGAAAAAATAAGTAAGTTCATGAATATGTTATGTTAGATGTCCAGGGACAGCCCATTGATTCTCCCAAGTCGAGATATGGAACATTAGAACATCTCCAAAATGTACCATCGGTTGCCGTTCCTCATTATAATTAATTAAAAATAAACTTGTTGAGAGGTTGGGGAGTGGTGATGGGACTAATGAGAAGTAATGCCTGCTTCGTCGTCTCCACGCTCGTCCTCCTTCATTACCTGCCTTACATTTCCATCTGTCTTAATTATTTTTTAATATTCTTTTTTTAGGTTTGACCTGTACTTTAAGCCGTCAAGAAATGGTTCTCACAGCTCTATTAACCTTTCTTTATTTGATTACGTTTTTTTTTAAGTTGATTCAGTATATCCATATTTTTTCTTAGTTGGTATAATTGTATTTTTTTTTGTTCGACTAGGGTTGGCACTGACAGAGAGAGTAAGAAAAAGTTTTGATGTGAAACGCGACGAGTTAGTCTATTCATAACTGGATTTTAACTAAGAGGTCATATCGCCTACTACCAGAGCACACTTTAATCGCTCTGGTGTACCTAAATTTTATCTACTCTGCATTTTAAATCACATAGAGTTGGGGTCTTTAAGGAGTACCAGACGTACAAATTCGGGACCATCGCATAACGTCGCGTCCGAAAGATAAAAAACTTAGGAGCCGCAGCCTGGTTTCGTATCGGCGATCTTGAGCTCAGTAAGCAAGCATGCTACCTTTGAGCTACCGGCGCCTTTTGAAACGCGATGATCTGAAGGACATTTCGACCATAAAATGTTTGGTTTTTAGAATCGAACACAATGTTTCCTCTGTCCTTTGGATATGCGAGGAAGCAACTTTTTTTTTTCTTATTAGCAGTTGAGCTTCCACGGTGAAGTGTCTATAAAAAGTTACGTTATTTAAAAATCAATCAAAAAAATCAAAATATTTTGCAGTAATTTTTACATTGATAATCCAAATTAATATAGAAATAGAACCAATTCCCCCTCCGAAGTCTTTTAAGAGCAAACAACCAGTCAACATCCTTCAGAAGTCGAGGGCATCAAGACGGAGCATCTTGAAGAGATGGCTTAGTCACGCTACCATCTGCGCCCGTGGAAGAAGGCCAGAGAACCTCAGTGCTGGGCCAATCAACATCAGTCCCCAGATAAAGGCCGAACGAGAAGATCGCTTCACCAGTCCGCCCGCCTCCCGGTTTATTGAAGAACAGTCCCGTTCCTCGGTCCACAGTTACCCGGCCTTCATAGAGTGCTGCTGTAGCTCAGAACAGCAAGAAAATACCCGAGTCTTCTTGGAGACCCACAGATCCCCTGCCCTTCTCAGGACTGCCAAGGGCGTCTCATATTGGCTATGAAGCACCAGGGTGCTACAGCGGTATCAACCTGTTTAAAGTTAATAAGTTTGAAGTTACTAACCTGCTTTAAGTTAACAACCCTATACAAAAGCCAATTTTATTACAAACTATTTTTTTCATTAATTAAATACATTTTCTGTTGATGTCTAAAAAACTAACCTGACTTAAGACGAAGATTTAAAGGCTCAAAGACAATCTTTTGTCTTTGATGCACATCTAAGACATTTTAATTAATATACCTAATTACCCCAGTGGTGCTTTGGGGCCTGTTTGCGAGGTAGACTGTCAGGTTTTAGTAGTTAGATGAGAGGAGAGTAGCTAGTAGCTAGTATGAACAGAGTATGACTTTGATGTTATTATCAGCGACTGGGGAGCTGATAACAACTGTGAAAGGTGTCCACTCGCCACTGAATGCATCCTACTGATAAATGACCATGTGTCTCACTCATACGGCCCATGGTCCCCTTACATTTCGGATCATTTTGTGACAGGAATAATTAGGAATTATATCTTTTTTAAATCTTTTTCATTTTTTTTGTTTGAAAAAAGACCCATTCATTTTTTTTATGAGGAAAAAAAAATACATTTGTATATCAAAAAATATGTGATGTGGTCATTACAGGACTTTCTTATACCAACGTCGTTTACAGATCACGCTTTCTCCCCCTCCTCCTCCTAAAAATTATTTCATACTGGCATTACAGGGCATAAGAATGTCTAACCTCAAGATTAAGCTGTTCAAAAAAAAAATTAAATGGCCACATCACATATATTTTTCTCAATTTTTATAATTTTTCAAAAAACTACCAATACATGAACCATAATTAAAAATTCGTTGCTATGAGTTACTTAGTTTTAAAATTACTTACAATTAGATAAATAATTTATAGGGCGCCGGTAGCTCAGTGGTATGCGTGCTTGACTTCTGAGCTCAAGGTTGTGGGTTCGTAGCCCGACCGAGGCCCTTAGTTTATTTTATCTGGGAGGTAAAATAAACTTAAGCACGCCGTCCTTCGGATGGGACGTTAAGCGATGGTCCCGAGCCTGTACGATGTCAGGTACTCGTTAAAGACCCCTACCCTAGATGAATAAAAATTTAGGGTAGGCAAAATTTAGGACTCCCACAGTAGAGTCGGCCTCATGTCCACCAGAGTGACGAATGAGCGCTCTGGTAGTAGGCGATATGACCTCGTAGTTAAAGCCCGGGCATGAGTCATAAAACCTAACCTAACCTAACTTACAATTAGATAAATAATTTATATTCCTACAAACTATCCATAAAAATGTAGAATAGCAGGTCTACCTGTAGATAGCCCGTCGCAGTTGAACGCAGTTAAGAACAAAAAAAAAAAATTCCGTGCACATAAGTTGCGTAAAGTTAGCATGTTTCCATGGTAGAACATGATATTGTTTCTTTTCCTCGTTGCAAATGATATTGGCAAGATAGGTTAGGTTTTATGACTCATCCCGGGCTTTAACTACGAGGTCATATCTCCTACTACCAGAACGCTCTTTCGTCACTCTGGTGGACATGAGCCCGACTCTACTGTGGGAGTCCTAAATTTTGCCTACCCTAAATTTTTATTCACCTAGGGTAAGAGTCTTTAACGAGTACCTGACATCGTACAGGCTCGGAATCATCGCTTAACGTCCCATCCGAAGGACGGCGTGCTTAAGTTCATTTTACCTCCCAGATAAAATAAACTAAAGGCCTCGGTTGGGTTTCGAACCCACGTTCTTGAGCTCAGAAGTCAAGCACGCATACCACTGAGCTACCGGCGCCCTCTAAAATTACTTAGATATATTCCTTATAGACATTTAGTTTAGATTATTCGGTGCGTTATAACTTTTGTCGTATTGATTCTATCTCAAATTTGAGGACGTATTAGGGGTTTTAAATTTTATAAAAAATAATTTTGGTAGGAGTCAATTTTTCGATAGGACTAATCGTTTTCGGGTAAATCAAGGAAACGTCCAAAAATATGTGTTTCAAAACTACATTTCAAGATGGTTTTCGGCATGTGTTTGTGCCTGTGAACACGATAGAATGAAGTGGGGATTAAGGGGAGGCTTAAAAAAAAATCCAATAACTACCGTTCTAATGAATAATCTACATACATTTTTTTATGCAAATTCAATTCAAATAAACAGACATAAATTTTCTGTGGAATCGGTCAAAGGGAAGAGGGGGATCACATGAAAGCTCAACCCAAAAACTCTAATAACTGCCGATTTGGTTAATGTAACAACACAAAATTTCATATGTATTCAAAATATCATAAGGATAACACCTATTAATTTTCAGCGGAATCGTTCAAAAGGAAAAGGAGGATCAGAGGACATGGGCACATCTCAAAAAATCAAATAACTGCCGATATAATGAAAGTATCAAGTTAGTTTACTATTATTTTCAGTCTAAACGATCGATTGATTTTGTCGGTAGAGCGACAAATTAATTGATTAATTCGTGCTGGGGAAGTAGATTGCAGGCGATTCACCTACTTTTTTTTGTGATAGAAGGAGATCTCGAGAAGGATTTTAACACCATTGCTGAGAAGGCTATTCCATGAAAAAAATTACATTACATTGAAAAAATCTCAGATGTTGAAATTTGAAGGGAGAGACAAGTAAAACAGGAGCTGGTATTTGTGACGAACGCAAATTGTTGAAGGCTGTTTGAATGTTGCTCGTAGCTCGTCGTGATTAAAACATGTCAAAAGAACAATGAACTCTTTCACCTGACAGATTCTTTTGAGTGCATCTATGTCCTTCTTTTGTATTCTTTCAGTTTGAACTGTCCTTAAAGGTCCTTCTTTGTGATTCATGTCCAGGTCATATCGCCTACTACCAGAGCCTTCTCTGATCGCTATTAATTATTGAAGTGTAGTATTTAATAAACCAAATATAATATAATAATAACGTAACGGTGGACAGCATTTCTGGGATGTGTCTTCAGTCTTATCCAGTATAATAATATTCTCAGCACAAATTAATCAATTACGTTTTCGCTCTCCCTCCAAAGCCCATCGACCGTTTATGTTAAAACTCAATATTTCACTTACTTAGTGACTTTCCTCCGACCGAATTCGAAGAAAATTAATAAGTGCCATCCTCACGAAGTTTTGAACTGAAATATAAAATTTCATGTCGATACATTCATTACATCGGCAGTTATTGAATTTTTTAAGTTGAGCCCCCCTCTGATTCCACTTTTCCTTCGGTTGATTCCGCTCAAAAATAGAAGGTGTGTGTCCTTAAAGGGTTTTGAATTTACATATGAAATTTCGTGTCAATACAATCGAAAGACTGAACACAAAAACTTTAATAAATAAGGATTCTTCTGATAACGACACCTATTGAAAAATAGGTGTTGTTCTTAAAAGGAGAGTATTTAAAAAGTATTTGATAAAAGCGAAAAAAAATTATATAGTAATAATTATGATTTAATGAATTTTACAATTGATGTTTTACCGAACAACAACAACTTATTACAAGGGAGGAGAGTGATCTGTACAAAAGTGGTTGGTATAAGAAAGTCCTTTAATGGCCATATAACATATCCTATATATAGGTTAGGTTTTATGACTCATGCCCGGGCTTTAACTATGAGATCATATCGCCTACTACCAGAGCGCTCTTTCGTCACTCTGGTGTACATGAGCCCGACTCTACAATGGGAGTCCTAAATTTTGCCTACCATAAATTTTTATTCACCTAGGGTAGGGGTCTTTAACGAGTATCTGACATCGTACAAGCTCGGTACCATCGCTTAACGTCCCATCTGAAGGACGGCGTGCTTAAATTTATTTTACCTCCCAGTTAAAATAATCTAAGGGCCTCGGTCGGGTTTCCAACGCACGATCTTGAGCTCAGAAGACAAGCACGCATATCACTGAGCTATCGGCGCCCTCTATCTATATATATTTAATTTTTAGTAAAAAAGTATCAATAATAAAACCATTTTTCAAAATTTATTCTTTTGAGTATCTATAGTTTATTTTACATTTTTGGGGGTACTATAACTTTGATGCTCAAATTTGAGGGCTGGTGACGATTGAAAAGTTAATGAAGACCATTTTTGGTAAGTACCAATTTTTCCATAGGAAAAATCGTTTTACCGTTCGTAAATCGAACAAATGTCTAAAAAAGTGGATGTCAAAATGTTTAAGGACGGTTTTTGACATGTATCTAGCAAACCAGGCAACTTGCAAAAAAAAAAAAAAACGCATTCAATATATAATGTGCATTTCAGTATTCCCTACAACTTTTATTTGAAGAGAGTTTTGATTAGGTCATAAATATAAGCGGCATCTTATACAATATACTGATAATTAAGCCCGAAGTAAACTTGCCTAAATTTTCGTCCGATTTCGGCCATAATTTAGACCATATCTAAGTTAGCACATCTTTTCTGAGTTACAGAGCTCACAAAGTTCTAATCACATACAAACATAAAAGTCCCTTTAATACACTATTTCGGGTTTTCTCACTTATACAATACTTACTTATACTTCATTTAGTATCCAACCTGTGAGAAAGTAACAATGTATATATTAAAATTTGGATGAAAAGAATTTAGGTTATTATGATGAAAAATTTAAACTCTTAAACATGACAGTCAGTCAAATTAAAGATGTGTTTCTTTGAAAATAATATATTTTTTTATCCGATAAAATCTTGTCACGTACTGAATATTTAGAGGGTGGATCTGTCCATCTTATTTATAATGTTCCCCCCTTCCTCCAGTTTTACCAATTTTATTTACATATTTTCATTGGCTTAAATAACTCTTTGTTGCTCATGTTATGTAGTAAAGTGGCTTTCATACCGGAGCGACATGCGGCGCAACACGTGTTGGACACATTTGTCCCCGAGAAATCAATGGGAACTTTCACACTGAAGACACAAATGTATCCAACACAAATCATGTGTCCAACACTTGTCGCATGGACCGAGCAGCCCGTTCTTTTGGCGATGTTTCATTGTGCTGCAGGATATTCCCTACCCAGTGATTCGTGGCGCTAGTGTAGGGAATAACCTCCCGTCAGCTGTTTTTGTCACCTATTGTATTCTCGTATCGATTTTATTGAAGATTCTTTTTTTTCCTTAATGAAATGCCGTTGCCAGATTCAGAACAATTTAATACCTCATCCATTGAGGAAGTGGAACAACGTCCCGCGTTGTACAACACTTCGTTGAAAGAATATTCCAACACCACGGAGAAGAAATGTTGATAATATTACTGGCCTTGAGCTGGTGGAGGAACTGATTTAGAGTTTTTATCAGGGGTCGGCTAACTCATTTCTTCCCCAGCCATGTGTTGTTGTGAAATCGATTCCGAAAATTCGATTCTGAGCTTCCACCGAAAATTCATGTTTTCCGACCCTCTGATCACCGGCAATGTACTTCTCCCATTCGCTCTCTCTCTAAAACTATAGAAGGGATACATTATACTGGGTCTGACAGAACTGGTATTGATTTTTCATCGGAAGTTCATGTTTTCCTACCTCCTGATACCAAAAATGAAAAAAAAAAATCCCGTCTCTATGTGTGTGTGTCTGTGAACACGATAACTGATAGAATGTGTACCCAAAACTCCATAAGGACATTATGACATTATCAGTCAAATCAAGCAAGGGAAAGGAGGAGGGGGGGACTTAAAAAAAAACTCTAAAACTGCGAATGTATTGAATGTATCGACATGAAATTTTATATAAGAATTCAAAACCCCAAACGGACGACACCTGTCTATTTTCCAAGAAATATGTATGGATGTTTATAATGTAAGCAACACTTGTCTCTTTGCTGTGAAAGCTCTGTGTCCTGCAAATGTTTCCAACAAATGTGTTCAACACGTGTTGCGCGAAAGCCACCTAACGTTACCTCACTGCCCTTATGTCCCGTTTTTCTCTGAGTGTTGGAAGAACTGAGAGTATTTTTTTTTTCCCCCTTGTTCTTATTTTTAGTTTTCTCCAAGTCTGACCTATATACGACTCACCACATCCACATTTAATTTGATAGACACAGGATTTATCTTTTAACTGGATGGGATATGAAGCTTTTTAACTTAGTAAGCTACGTTATGTCCCGCTTTCTTAAATGAATCTATGATCATAGAAATAAAAGGCGTTATCTTCCTACTGTTTTATTTCAAACCACCTTCATCAGTGGCACATCTATGAACACATAAAATATAAATATGGAGAAGCACAAAAAATCAGGGTACAGAGTTCCATAATAAAATAATATAAAATAAAACTAGTTTACCACCTGTACAGTGTGGACTCTAAAGGGACACTGGCAGATTTGACAAAATGTTATGACAAAAATAATTTATTTTAAATTATTGCAAGGATATTTATCTTATTTATTGTGTATATCATTAGTTTCGAATGAATGTGTAAGTTTTTATTTGTATATATATAGAATGAGTGAATAAACCTCATATACTATAATTTAATGGTGGGGATATGAGGTTTATTCACTCATTCTATATACATCCAAATAAATACTTACACATTCATTCGAAACAAATGATATACACAATAAATAAGATAAATATCCTTGCAATAATTTAAAATAAATTATTTTTGTCATAAAATCAAAATAACAATTAAAAATTTATTAGGCGGTTTGTCGAATTTATATACTACTACCTTATTTTATATTTGTTTATATTTTTGTATGGATATTTATTTTATTTATTGTGTATTTCATTAGTTTCGAATTAATGTGTGAGTATTTATTTGCATGTGTGTAGAGTATATCTCATATCCCATCGCTTTGAGCTATTAGCCAGTATCCCTTTAGACTCCACACAGTAGGGGTGGTGGGTTAGTTATATTCGATATTATTTTATTATGTAACTCTGTACCCTACAGTATGATGGACGGCTTGGGAATGGAAAGCTCGGATACGGTTTATATTGAATTGTCTGGCCGTTGGTTGAAAATTTAAATTATGTTTTTCTTGAAATTTCAAGATTTTATTCATTCATTACATCGGCAGTTGTAAGGGTTTTTGTGAATGCACTGACATTGCATTAGGTTTATATAGTATGTTTTATATTTTGTTGATGGAAAATTTATTTATTTGGACTGACTTGATGTCTATACGAAAGGAGGTATCTATTGGCTGAATAATACGTACGGTCTCTGAGGGCTCGCTCAACCCTTTCAGATGGAAATGTTATTTTCTCGCCTTTAAGTTTGGACTTCACTGCTCTTCAGTTGCCTTTTTTTTTATCTGTACCACATGCTGTCGTATTTTTAGTTGATGCGGTACATTCAAAGAAATGTGCAAAATTTGATATATGTACTAATTGATATGGGTTAGTAAAATAGTAAAAAAATAAAAAAATTAGATAGGGTGCCACTTCAAATAGCAAAAAAATAATAAACACCGGAGAATAAAAAAAGTCACTTCGTTTTTTGAAATATTATCTATTTCGCAGTGTGATACATTCCTACGTGGGAGACAATACTCCTGAGGGAAATAGATGGAGGATACGGTCCAATGGAGAGCTGAGGGATCTGTACAAGAGCCCGGGCCTGGTGGCCTTCGTGAAGCTAGACAGAGTACCGAGGAGGATACTGGAGGGACACCCGGGAAGACAGAGAAGAAGAGGGAGACCCCGCTTACGTTGGCTGAAGGAAGACCTCAGGATAACGGGTGTGAGAAAGTGAAGGCTGAGGATAGAGAAGAATGGCGGAAGATCGTTGCGGTTCTGAAAAGACCGCAGCGCCAGGGTAATTAAATTGATTAAAATTAATCTATTTAAACATAAACTAACGGTTTTGGAAAACACAATCGTCAGGTTTAGTTGTACCAAACAAAACTAAACCTATATATATATATATATATTTAGTTATTGTAATGCCCGGGCTCCAACTTAACTAGGCCATATCGCCTCTGCCAGAGCGTCATTCCATCGCTCTGGAGGACATGAGCCCGACTCTACTATAGAAGTCTTAACATTTGCCTATCAGGTAGGAGTATTTAAGGCATTCATGACAAGAACATGCTCGGAAACTTTGTTTAACATCCCATACGAAGGTCGGCGTGCTCAAGGTTTTTTTTACCATCGAGATAAAATACCTAAGAGCCAAGGCAGGATATTGAACCCACGATCTTGAAACCAAAATATGATATGTGGATATCAAAGGTTTTATTTTACACCGGTATACACACAGAGTACAATTAGGCTATATGTGTACAGTGAAGAAATTGTCTTTTCTTCGTTACGGTGTGATCAATAAGCTTGAATGTGTGTGTACGTGTGTGTGTACAGACCGACGACACGACAAAATGTATTTCAACAGTTAAAGAGAGTTGTGAGGAACTAAAACACTGTGACAACCTTCTTGTCTCACAAGGATCTTCTTAATGCAATGAAATGGGGTCTTCTAGACCAGCGAAAATTCTTGATGATAACTGGACAACCAAGCGATTTCGGTTATTCTCATAGAATATTTTTATAATAAAATAAAATAGTTTTATTTCAGCGAAGACGAAAAGGGGTGTCACCTGAGTCAAAGATGAAAAAAAAAAATGCTGTCTGCCTGTAAACATGATAACTCCCGATTGAATATATGTAACGACATGGCATTTTATTTGTGTATCCAGAACCGAATTCAGAACCTATCAATTTTCAGCCAAAACAACTAAAGTTATGTGCATGTTTTTTTTTTCCTCCGAGGGCTGATTGCGTCACCGCGTCTAGAGCAGGCCTATTGTGTGCCCTGTGTGTGTTGCCCCTACAGCAGCCCTGTATCTTTAATAAAGTCCATTCTTCTGCAGGTTCCCTCCATTACCTGCTTCGGTTCCATTATGGCAGGCCCGAAGCAGTAAAATCTTCTGCTTTCTAGTGCCCCGCTCTGGCTCAGAATATGAACCGGAGTCTCATTTTCCTCGCCACATTTCCTTCACAGGGGGTGTGGATGTTTAGGGAGGAGGCTTAGAACAGAAACTTTAATAACTGCTGATGTAATGAATTTTTTGAAACGAAATTTCACATTTTAAGTTAATGCTTTATAAGAACGACATCTATTAATTTTCAGCAGAATCACCTTAAGAGGAGGGGGGATCAGAGAGGGTTCAACACAAAAACTCCAATAACTGCCGATGTAATGAATGTATCGACATGAAATTTTATATTTAAATTCAAAACCCTAAAAGGATGGCACCAATGAATTTTCTGCGGAATCAGCCAAAGAGAAGAGGGCTCGACTCAAAATACCCTAATAACTGTCGATGTAATATTTATATATTCAGAAACCATGTGTAAATCGAATATTTAGTTTGGAGCAATTGATTAATTCTTGCTGGGGTAGAAGGGTGATCCATTGAAGATTTTTTTTTTTTTTGCATTTTGCAGTCGATAAAAAATAAGTGTGTTCCGCTGACCTACAAAATTTAAAAAAATGTATATCATAAAAATTTAATTTAAAATTGAAAGGGGCGAAAAAAGCTACAAACAAAACTTGTAGAACAATATTTGTTAATAAAGAAAAACAAACCAAGAAAGATGGGATATAGTGGTTTTTATGAAAGGTTTGGTGCAATGTCCGCTCTTCATGTTATATATCCAATACTCAAATATTACATTTCATTTTAAAATATATTGATGTGTAGATGAATATTTATTTCTTTTCATTCCTAGGAAAAAAATGAGACATTCTCTGAAGAGGTGATGGGTTTTTTCCAATTCACTGAACCTATTCATGTGTTGATGTGATTCAAAAAAAAAATATATATATATAGAAGCTTATTGGTAAAATCTATCAATATAGGAGCACAGGCGGGGAGAGACCCCTTACCTCAATCAAACCTTAAAAACCAGAGACTATTCTGTGGTCATTGTGTTAACCCATCGTACTTCACAACCCCAAACCAAATATTTACCCAAGGAATTCAATCCGAATGGGAAGGGGGGTTAGACAGACCCAAGAAAAAAAATAAATAAAAAAAGCGTTGTACAGATCCAAGTTGAAAAGAGATCCGAACACAGGTTCTAACTAGTCCAGTGAGGAGGCGTGGCTTAAACATATAGGCAAGATGAATCTCTCTTCACCCCAGAATATCCAAGGTTCAAATTGTATACATTTTCCTTATCCGGATAAATGAGATTTCGTATTCACAGAAAGTAAAAAAAGAACGGATAAGTGATGTGTTTCCTTCATCCTTCTCAAACAACAACAGTATTTATAGTTTATCGATGTTTTCATTAAACTTCTTGAAACTTTCATATACCAACCACGCTTTTACATATCACTCTCTCTCCTCCGTTGCTCCTCTCAAATTCATTTCATACTGGCATTACTGGGTATATGAAAGTTATGTGTTGGCGTCAGCGTAGGTAGTTATCATGTTCACAGGTCGGAGAACATGAATTTCTGCAGAAAACTCGCATCGAATTTTTGACCGATTACCTACATAATTTTTCTTATAATTACTTAATCCTCCCCCGGTGTAGCTGGGAAAGTAAAGTGAAAAGTTAGAATAACTGAGCCTTAATAATTTTGGTTAGTCCGGTCAAATAATGTAAAAAATATCACATAGATATGTGTATAATTTGCTTATAAATAAGCAAACTTTTAAAAGCGTTGGAGAGCCAAAAGGGATTTGGCATAAATTTAAAGCTCGGTTCAAGTCGATAAGTCAACAAGAAATCCAATCATTTCAGGGGATTAACCTGAAGATGTAGGTGTCGAATAATAAGTTGGTGTACATATGTGCAAACAGTTAATTTAGACGTAGCGAATCAATCACAGGTGATTTTAGTTAAGACGAGTTCAGTGGTGAGGCGTCGAGGCGAACGGAGCAAAGAGGGATGGTATTTTAAAAATATGAAAATTATTATTTTTTAATGAGGACATTAATTATTTGAGAGACTTTGTTTATTTATTAAAAAACGCATTTTTTCTAGACATTTATCAGTCTCATTTTCTAAAAGATTTACGATGTCATCAGTACAAGTCGTCAATGTACTTCCCCAGAACGGTGCCAATAAAATTTTTTTTTTTTGTATGTTTTAGTTTTGCATATGCATATTAGCCATGTCACTGTGTTACCTAATTAATTACGACATCCATGGCCCCGGAAGGAAGTTATATCTACGAAATAAAACTAACAACCGGACGGGATTCGAACCTGCTAATCATGGTGAGACCATGCGACCAAAGCCCTACGCTCTAGCCCGCACGGCCACCATGGCCCCATAGTAATTTTTAATTAAAAAAATACTAGATATGTAAAATACAAAACAGTTCACCACTACAACCACCGACCAACGTGTATGCAATTGCACGGGTATCCGGCTCTAGATACAACCATCAAGCAGTACCATAACACAATTGGGCATATTTTTAATTACAATTACCAATTACATTTAATTGTTAATTATGAAAGTTTCAATTGTTACCTAATTAATGGATTTAGTTGCAATTATTTTTTTGTTAATAAAATTATTTTGTAAATAAATGTATGTTCCAAAAACATTGTACATAAACTACCATTTTTGGCATTACACCATCGTCATGCTTAGTTATAAACTAAAGTTTGCTGACTGTATATAACCATTCTTATAGGTAACTCAGGTAGGTGAGGAAGGGCTTAAATTTTCCTTATTTCCCCATTCCTTCTAATATATACCTATATGAGAAAAAAAAACTCACTAACTGCCAAAATAATGTATGTATCAACACAAAGTTTTGTATACTGTATACATATATATGAACACAGTACTTATGAATCACTCTCCTAAGGTTTACTTACCTTAGGAGAGTGATTCATAAGTATAGTGTACATATATATGTATACAGTATACAAAATTTTGTGTTGATACATACATTATTTTGGCAGTTAGTGAGGTTTTTTTTGGTGATGATGATTTCCATCGAGCTAAAAATATGTAGTAAAATGAAAAACAGTTTTCGAAGTGAGAAAGTTTTTTATTTTTTTATGAAGAAATATATTTCAACCATGTAGCCAATAACAAAAAAAATCACTATTTCTCTAACCCATTTGAAAGATCCAAAAAAATACCCAATCTTGAGTTTTTTTTTTTTTTACTTTTAACTTTATTATACCTTTATTTCATGTTTAAATTCAAAGCCTTATAAGGACGACACCTATCAGTTTTTATCAGAATCAACAGAAGAAAAGGCAAAGATTAGAGGGGGCTCAACCCGAAAATTCCAATAACTGCCTAAATAACGAATGTATCGACATGGAATTTTATATTTAAATTCAAAACCATATAAGGTTAGCACCTAATAATGTTCCGCTAAATCGGTAGAAGGAAAGGGCGGGGGTTTGGGCTAGAGAAAGGGTTATAAATGTAATATAGTAGCAATTGAAATGTCTGATGTTCTTTCGAAACTTACAGCGTTTCTGTCTACAGAACTTAGCATATGCCATGCCAATAGTATATAGGCCTCAAGTGTTACCATTTAACGCCGATGTCTCTAACAAGAAGAGTTCTGTTGACTGACGAACTGCCAAACAAACCCCTTTTCAGAATTTGATTAACGTTTATTTGCATAGCCAGACCTCTCGCACTCATCTACATAAGGCAACTCCAATTTACATCTATTTGCTTTCTTCATAAACTTCAAATCATATTTTGGGGTTTGACCAAGTCCATACTAGGATGGACTCCGTGAGAAGAGCGCCTGATGAGATGAAAAACTTCTCTAACTGAATCACAAAACTATTGAGACCCTCCTCTCCAAGTTTGTACCCTCTTAATCTTGGACTATCATAGAGAACTGATCAGGTCTTTCCACCATTTCAAAACTGAAGAGCACGAAGAAGGAATAATCATTTCTTTTTTTTCATCTGTGACAATGAAGATGGCTCTATGACTATCTAGTAATGATACTTTGCTTTTGTATCTCTGAAATGTAGCTCTGAGACTCGTTGGCTCTGTGACAATATGAGAGGCTCTATGACTATCTAGTAATGATATTTTGCTTTTGTACTTTTTGGAAAATGGCTCTTTGTCAATCAAAGAAGCTCTATGAACATGTATGTGGCTTTGTGACTTTTTATTAGTGCTCGGTAACAATCAAGGAGTCTCTGTCACTATCAGGGTAAATCTGTGATTATCTAGATGCCTCTGTAACGATATAAGTGGCTCTGTGGCTATCTAGTGATGTTATTTTGCTTGGAATGTATCTAGGTGGCTCTCTGACTTCCAGGTGGCTCTGTAAGAATCAAGGAGGGGTCTATCACTATCTAGGTAGCTCTGTGACTTTCTATTAGTTCTCCATAACAATCAAGGAGTCTCTGTCACTGTCAGCGTAAATCAGTGATTATCTAGATGGCTCTATAACGATATAAGTGGCTTTGTGGCTATCTAGTGATGTTATTTTGCTTGTGTATCTCTGGAATATATCTATGTGGCTCTGTAAGAATCAAGGATTGCTCTATCACTATCTAGGTAGCTCTGTGATTATCTAGATGGCTCTGTAATGATATAAGTGGACTTTGTGGCCATCTAGTGATGTTGTTTTGCTTGTGTATCTCTGGAATGTATCTAGGTGGCTCTCTGACTTCCAGGTGGTTCGGTAAGAATCAAGGAGGGCTCTATTGCTATCTAGGTAGCTCTGTGACCATCTAGATGGCTCTGTGACAATCAAGGGAGGCTTTGTCACTATCTAGATGGCACTGTGACTACGTAGTTTGTTATTTTGCTTTTGTATCGCTGAAACGTCTTTATGGGAGAAAAAAACACGTACAAATTTTTGTGTATTTCCATGTCTTTTTCTTTTCTTTCAAGTTTACACATAACATTTTACACATTTCATTATATAAAATACATGCAATTGATTGTATTCTTCCACTGGTTAAAATACCATAAATTAAAAAACAAATGTTGAAAATAAATGCTAGATAACTTGGTTTCAAATGACGCGTCAGATAGGAGGGTGGAGTGGGTCTGGGTGTGACGTAATAATAGACTGGTCCTCCAATTACCTTCGAAATCCTACCTACCAGCCGACGTCACACCTGTGTGCGGTCTCAACAGTGAGTGATTATAAAAATAGATTTTAGTTTCACAATTCAATTATTTATTCAAATTTGATGTATAAATAATTTTTGAAAATGATCAGTAGCGATGTTACAGGATGCTTCTTTATAAGGTGATTAAAGTGATTGTCTTCCTGTTCAATGTTTTATTTTAATGTGGCAATGTACATTCCCGAATTAATCAATTAAGTTATTGTTCTCCCTCTCGAATCAATCGACCGTTTTGGTCAAAAAACAATAGTTAACTTACATAGGGACTTCTGAATACTACAAAATTTCGTGTCGATACATTCATTACATCCACTCCTCTGATCTACTTTTTATATAAACCCATCGTGTCATGCGTTACAACGACAATTATGTTCCATCATCAGAGTCAAATGTACAAAACACTTAATTTATTAATTTATCAATACATTAATCTATATCATATTTATAATATAGTGACCAGAAGAAGGGACGTGTAAGTGTCCCGAAATATTGTCCAAAAAATAAGAAGACACCACTGGAAGAAATGCCGGAAACAAGCAACAGTGGAACAACCCAGAGAAGTTTAAGAAACACAATATCTATAAGTTAATAAATTAATGTAACCTTAACTCTAAATAAAAATTGTTACATATCAGAGAAATTTCCTGATGACTTATTTTCTACACTATACTAATGTTAATAAAAATAGTAAAAAATTAAATAAAAATATAGTCTATTAGTACAAAGAGAAACTGAAACTAGAAGAGTTGGGTACGGAAGGTACACTTCAAACGTGTACTAACTGCACACACACTTTTTATTTTTTTTCATATTTGGAACCTAGAGGTAGACAATCATGAAATTCAGTTGAAAACTCAGCATCGGAGTTTTGACCGATTACATAACGTCCCCCTATACTTCGTACCTTACATCCCTGGAAGGATAATTATGAAAATTTGAATAAAGAAAAGATAATGTAGACTACCTCATGTTTTAAGTATTGTTTCAATATAAGTTTCTGTACTTGTCTCATCTGAATTCAAAGTAGAAGTACCAATACTTGTAATCAGCCGGAACCTGGTATTCTGAATTCTGATTACATATTCAGATGACCCAACGAGTTGGACGGACTTGGACTTGGCCTATTCAAGTTCATTGAGGAAGTCCTCCAACTTGCAGATTTGTCCTAGAGCCTCATCAAGTTATCCCCTTCGTGAAGTCACTTCCAGCCTCATTTCTGTCAAAGATGAACTCGACCCAATACCTGATTACTAAATGGTATCCCAATAATATAAATTAACAAATAATAATTTTAAAAAAGTCGGTGAATCACAACAATATTTGACTTACACAGGGTCTTCTGAATCCTCATAGTAAATTTTGTGTCGATACATTCATAACATCGATAGTTATTGGGATTTTTGAATTGAGCCTTCCTCTGATCTCCCTTCATCTTTCGCTAATTCCGTTGAAAATTAATGTGTCGTCCTTATAGGGCTTTGAATTCACATATAAAATGTTGTGTCGATAAATTTATTACAACCGCAGTTACTAGGGTCTTTTCCTCCGTTAAGCTTTCCTCCAATCTCCCCATCCTTTGGCCGATTTGGCTGAAAGCAAAGCATTTGTCGCCCTTAATGGTTTCTGGAAAAACGTATAAAACTTTGTGTAGATAAATTCATTCTATCGGGAGTTTTTTACATTTTTGTAATCAGAGAATCAAAAAACATCAAATTCCAGTTAAAACACATCATCGATTTTCTAACCGATTACACTTCCTTATGAACAATAACAACTTCCCTTATACTTCATATAGGAGATGAACTAATAATACGAACAACGTTATAGCGCTCCAAAGAATATATTTCTTTAGGAAATAGTTTAAAGCAATTTCTTTAGGAAATAGTTTAAAGCAATTTCTTTAGGAAATAGTTTAAAGCAATTTATTTAGGAAATAGTTTAAAGCAATATTTAAATTGTTTTTATTATTGGTAGTTTTTTTTATTAAAAAGGATAAAAAATATGGCCATAACAAGATTTTCTTATACCAACCCCTTTTATTCAGATCACTCTCTTCCCTCTCTCCACAATATTCTTTCATATTGACGTTACTAGGTCGCTGGATGCTCTGGAGATTGGAAGCCTTGACAGAACCCCAGAGTTCAAGTCCTTAAGTCCTCATAGATTTGAGTACGGTGTTATATATATATTAGTCGTTTTGTTTCCAAGTAGTAGTCTTAGTAACAGTGAATAACGTTTGTTTATTTCTTGTTTTTTTAGTCTTTTGTGAGGATTCCTTTAAGTCGTTCGTCGAGTATGAGATTTAGGTTGTGGACCTATTTTTTTAAAGAGATGGGATTCTTGTTACGGCGAATATATTTTCAACGAAGGGTGAAGACGATATGAACTGACTTCTTGTCGTTCGCCTTTACTCTCCACTTTTCTTATCGGGACTGAAGGGATGTCAGGTGTTCTTGGAGGTGTCTAGTTGATACGACTGATGAGGATAACCGTATGATGTATCTTTTACGTTTTTGAATCTGCCTTTAAATCAATGAATAAGAAAAGTGTTAGGAGAGTTTGGATAGGTTGGATGAGGATAAGAAAGAACAAAATATAGTTACTGAAAGTGACCGTTTCTTTTGTATATTCGGAAATCTTGCCTTTGTCTCTTCTTTGTTTAAAGATTCATGTTTCTTTCTTATTTCTATGTGTATACGATGTGACACAAAACTCTTGAAAAGAGAAACAGAACAAAGCTTTCAATGTAGCTTTTTTTTCGTTTCGTTGGATATTCCTGTCTCTGAAGTATAAAGCTCAAATAATGTCCTACATCAGGGGTCTACAACCTTGAAGAACTTCGGGCCACATTATGCCCTGGATTCTCAAGAGCAAACCACAATTCGCATTCGATTTTTATAATTATTATTACTTTAGTACAAGAAAATATTGTAATTGTGGTGAAAAACCCGAGATCAAGTTTAAAAAGAACTATGGTTTTAGAACCCGGAATCTTGAGCTGTATCACGCTAGCCCTGGTTCCATGGTCCATATGCCACCAAGGGTTTAGTATCTCTAAGTTAAACCATTAAGGTCCTAACTTTTGAAAGTTTTGTACTTATTATTACAAAGTTTTTAATCTTCTGAACTGATAATTTCTTACTTAATTAGAAACATTTTTTCGCTTAAACATTGTATGATTTCTTATGCCCAACATACGATCATGATCAAAAGAGAGCAGTGAGGAGCTCTGAGTGTTGAAAAAATTGAGAAAGCCGTCCTTCGGATGGAACGCTAACCGATGGTCCCAAGCTATTATTATAGCAGGTATTCGTTAAAGGCCCATATCCTATGTGAATAAAAATTTAGGGTAGGGAAATTTTAGGCCCATAGTAGAGTCGGGCTCATGTCCACCAGAGTGACGGAAGAGCGCTCTGGTAGTAAACGATGTGACCTCGTAGCAGTAGCGTAGCGACGAGTGGGCGGAAGTGGCTAAAGCCACGGGCCTCAGGAAAAATGATTTAAAAGGGGCCTCGAACCTCAGTTTTTTTAGATAGGTATTCCCGGGTTTAAACTATTTTTTTTTAAATAGTTTCTTAATATTTTATTTTCCTAATAAAATTCTGTAACAACTTCAACTCTGAAACATAATTTTGTGAAATATATATTTTGGCTCTCGTCGTTCCCGCTAGATGACGTCATGAGAGCATAAACAAACTTACTCTTTAAGTGCGTTTCAAAACAACTTCTGAGTAGGGCTGTCAACCGGCTTGCCTTAGAGTTAGACGGTTCTAGACGCTTCACACTCTTCAGTCATCTCATTGCTGTCTGCTTCTATTGCCTTCTGCCTAAATTATCATTTTTGATTCAGAATGATTGGTTTGTATGTGGGGGGCTCACTGTAGAGTTGCCCACAGGTCTCAGCCTGCCTCGCTAAGCTACTGCCTCTTATTTAAAGCCCGGGCATGAGTCACAATAACTAATTTAGGAAGAAGGTTACTTTTTGTTATTAGCTGATTATCAGTTGGAAGTTTAGAAGGTTATCCTGCTCTGAAGGTTTATACATTTCATGCCTCCAGCCTACTGGGCTGAGATACAGAGATAAGGGCCAGCTGTTTAACATCAAGAATTTTATAGTGAACAATATTCAATGCCGAAAATTTTTTTGTTTTTGTTTTTTTTGTTTGGCTTTATGTACGGTGCATATTAGCCATGTCAATGTGTTATATATAATTATTTAAGACATCCATGGCCCCGGGAGGGAGTTCTATCTACGAAATAAAACTCACTCCCGGACGGGATTCGAACCCGCAAACCATGGTGAGACCATGCGACCAAAGCCCTACGCTCTAGCCCGCACGGCCACCATGGCCCCCAATGCCGAAAATTAAATAAGAAGCGGTTTGATATTGTAAAGTTAATAACTGTTGGGTAACCTTGTACCGAGAATTTTCTCCGAGATTATTTCCCAACAAAGCTAATTTCAAAAATTAGAAGATTTTAGAGTTCCAAACTTGACACGTATCTGGTTCACGGTTTTTCAATGTTTGTTCAATGACTGTGTCAGAGGGGATACAGTGGCGTAGCGTAGTAGGGGCGGCAGGGGCGGCAAAATTTCACAATAAATAATAATAATATCTTGTAAATATTTGAACCATTTCATATTTTTGTCGCACCTACGATTCGGACCGATCGAAATTAGCACGGAATTTGTGGACTCACTCGAATTATTAAAATTTATTGTGAAATCCAAGCTGGAAGTTACTCTGCCCAATTTTATAATAATGCTCCGAATATTCTTCACAAGCAATGCCAGCTGTGAGAGAAGTTTTTCAAAATTGAAATTTATCAAAAATTATTTAAGATCAACAATGAGTACTTTAAGGCTAACCAATCTGGCTATCTTGTCTATTGAGCAAGAGGTGTGTGATGCTATAGATATTGATAGTGCAATAAAAGACTATGCTCTTAAAAAAAGTAGACGAATAAAGTTTTAGTTAAAGACAGAAGTTTTGTTTTTAATTCTAACAAGTATATTAATTTTCAATAAAATTATAAATATTAACAGTATGGTCGTAGTTCTAATTGGAAGTCGATTTGCGTTTTATATTCAATTCGCTAATAACTTAATCTTAATGATCGTCAAGGTATATAATCATAAGTGTTCTATACCTGTTATATCAATGTAAGTGACACACGTGTAAGAATTTTTGAAATAAATGTGATTATTATATTGTAAAACATATATATAAGTATATGTATGACTTTTTTTATTTTTAACCTGTACAATACACAATAATGATGCCTGTTCTTGCCGAAAAGTTCTTTAGAATTACTGAATATTATAGTCTCTTAAATTGAAATACCTAAATAAGAGGGCGGCAAAATTTTCTTCCGCCCCGGGCGGCTGACACCCACGCTACGACACTGAGGGGATAAAAATGTTTCCTTATTTTTTTTAAATATGAAAAGTTGTGGCGGACCTATCTTCAGCGCCATTGGTTGTTACATGTTCACCCCGGTTTACCGTACTTCTATACTGTAAAGCTCGTAAATTGATATAAGGGAAATTAAAAGAGTTTTAAGAGAGCTGCCCTACGTTGGGCGCCATTTGTAATGTTAGCAATTTTGATATGAGGATTTATTTTGCAAGCCCCACGTTGGCCGCCATTTGTAGAGCTCATTTCTTATAAAGGAAATATTTTTGCAAGTAATAATAGTAATATAAAAATCTGAGCTGAGATTGCACTAATAATTTATACAGAGAGTAGGTGGATTCTTTGGTAATAAATAATTGAGTGGAAAGTGGAAACATAAAAAAAAAAAAAAAAAAAAAAAAAAAAAAAAAAAAAAAAAAAAAAAAAAAAAAAAAAACAAGACAAACATAATATCTTAACAATTCATTTTTATTTCGTCGTATAAAATATATTTTTTGTAATGATAGCAAATAGTTGTAATAAATAACTGTTATATTTTTATTTTTTTAATATATAAAGTTACCGAGGGCGCCGGTAGCTCAGTGGTATGCGTGCTTGACTTCTGAGCTCAAGGTCGTGGGTTCGTAACCCGACCGAGGCCCTTAGTTTATTTTATCTGGGAGGTAAAATAAACTTAAGCACGCCGTCCTTCGGATGGGACGTTAAGCGATGGTCCCGAGCCTGTACGATGTCAGGTACTCGTTAAAGACCCCTAACCTAGATGAATAAAAATTTAGGGTAGGCAAAATTTAGGACTCCCACAGTAGAGTCGGGCTCATGTCCACCAGAGTGACGAAAGAGCGCGCTCTGGTAGTAGGCGATATGACCTCGTTGTTAAAGCCCGGGCATGAGTCATAAAACTTAACCTAACCTATAAAATTATCAAAAAATTCTTTCTTTTTATACTTTTATCTCTTCTTATGATTATTCGTGAGACTTATTTTTTTAATAATTTTTTTTTTAAAATATAAATTATGACTTTTACTAGACTTTGATGTGATGATGATGTTTTCGGATCCAAGAAGTCGCCGTGCGGTTTTCTAGCTTGTCGTCCACCTTCATTGCACCTTTCCTCGTTTTCTTCAAACGGACTTAAATATAGTTTGGTTATGATGATAGCACGTTCCTCTGCACATCTGCCAACAATCTTGAGAGATGATGTATCCTCATCATCTATAAATTTGGGGGCTATGGTGGCCGTGCGGGCTAGAGCGTAGGGCTTTGGTCGCATGGTCTCACCATGGTTTGCGGATTCGAATCCCGTCCGGGAGTGAGTTTTATTTCGTAGATAGAACTTCCTTCCGGGGCCATGGATGTCGTAAATAACTAGATAACACATTGACATGGGTAATATGCATCGTACCAAAAGCCCAAAAAAAAAACTATATCTCCCTTTTTTTTTATATATATATTTTCTTTTATTTGAATTTTTTTTTTAACAACTATTTCATATCACATCTGATTTTCTAAATCTAGTTACTATTGTCTCCTCGTGATTTATGACTTGATAAATGAATCGATTAATATATTTTTCTGTGTATTTTTTAACCTTTATTTTTTTTCTTACCAGCCCCCCCCCCCCCCCCCCAAATACAATTAATTTACAAACAGTTATGTGGTGGTTAAACCATACCAGTACAATATATGTATGTTGCTATTATTCATAATTGTTCATATTATCACCCATGTTTCACTTTGTATTCCAAATGTTGTGCATAATAATTTGACATTCTTTATAAGTCCATGTACACACAGTTTTTCATACTAAAATAAATGTTTTCCCAAGGTTATTGGCAAAATGTTCTTTCTCCCCGAGACAGGTTTACTTTCCTCTATGTAGTACGCCTTAGTCATTTTAATGGTTTTTCTGAAGTGCCCTGGGTAACATTGCTACAGATTTTGATAAAATAAATAAAATAAACGAAATATAATTTTGATCCTTTTCAACTCATATTTCGATCCTAGAAACCCTGAGGCATACACATTCCTAAAATGTCAGATTTTCAATGGGATCAAAAAATGTTTTTTTTCTTTTTCAAAACATCCGAAAAATGGAGCAATATAACCTCAAATGGCGGTAATCAAAAAAGCGAAGCAGAAATAATTTTCTCGGTCAGAGATTTGTCGTAATTTTTTAAGTAACCAGGGACTACCCGGGTAGGTCCTGGGGCCCACAGTTTACCTGTTCCCGCATGCGTATGGCCCCATGATTTGTAGTTACGCCACTGACCATGGTACACTATTATTATTATTTCCCATTGTTTCTTTGTCTCTATATCTGATATTACTCATTGCTGTTGTATTTCCATTCATAAACACTGTAATCTCATCTTCCCTTCCTCATTCCTTATGAATGGAATTTCTAATAAATCTTAATTGTGTAAAGCATCTACTTAACACCCTCTTTGTGGGTTCCTTCTACTTCGTGGATCCTTTTGTATAAACCATTTAACTAAGCTATTATTAAGATCTTGATCCAAATTATGTCATAAGAGCGCCATTTTGAATTTTATTATGTCTTACCTCTTTTATTGGTGGATATTAAACATTTAGTGACATTTTTGATTTTTAGAATAGAATAGATTTATTTGTCGGCGTTCGATGTCAAGATCATTTACGTAGTGCAAATAGATTTGATAATTTTTATGAGGTGGCTTTATATTGCTGTTAGGACGGCTTCTGTGTAGTCGAGTTGTTGTCCCACAGCATCTCTTGTAGGTGTCTTGTTTGGATCCCCTTGGCAGTAAGTATATCCTTGTATCCGGGGTATTCTCCAGAATGCGACTTACTGTGAGAGGCCAGGGCCCACACTTTTTTTTTTTTTTTTAGGGGCAGTTCAACCCTGAAGGGTCATGGGTGCCGTGGCCCACACTTGCCACAGCCTGGGGCTGCCATCCTGTTGATGGGTTAGCCGAGTGTGACCTAGACGAAGCAGCATCAGACACACCTCCCAAGTTTATTTTCAACGTTCATGCTAGTCCACATCTCTGCCCAGATTTCTTCTCCATACAACGTTGCAGCTTCCTTAGCAGCTATATCAGCAGTATCCCTTCAATTCCCATATGTGAGGGGATCCAGAGAAAAATAACTGGTTTCGAACTCGCGGTCGTTGAGTACAGTTGGCAAGCATTATTCTGATAGGAAAATAGCCTACTAAAGTGCATATACTAAAATTTATAATAATCCTAATATTATTGGATAATGTAGATAATCCTCGGGATGAGAGCTGTAACACGAATTCCAGCAGTAGGCACGTCATTCAGAAAGCGAGCAAATGTAATATCATGATATTTATTTTACGATAGTGATCCCCAATCTTTTTTTTTTTTTTTTAACGTTGAAGTTGATATAGTTAGTTATAGTGATTCATGCCCGGGCTTTTACTATGAGGTTATACCGCCTACTACCAGAGAGCTCTTTCGTCATTCTGGTGAACATGAACCCGAATCTACTGTGGGAGTTTGGGCTTTTAACGAATACCTGGACATCACACAGGCTCAGGATCATCGCCTAACATCCCTTCTCAAGGCTTTTTCACTGCCAGATAAAAACACAGGTTACTTGACTGAGTTTACAACAGCTGAAAATAAATAAATCCACCAAAAATAACATGTATATGAATGGCCGAATTTATTTCAACTACTCCCCTTTGTTAACACCTTAAAACCATTTCTATTTTCACATATGTAAGTATTTATCGGTTAATTGTGTTCCACATATCATTTATCATAGACAATATTTATAATCACTATTTGATATTTTTTATTTTGTTATAGTTTAAGTTTTAGTTTTTATGATAGGACAAGCTTCTAATTTCATTAATATTTTCATGTCTGAAATTATTATATTATATTCTAGTTATTTCATAATTTTTATCTATAATATTAGTTTTACCATTGTTACTGGAAGGTAATATTTTAAAACAGACAAATACCTAACTGTAAGCAACTGGGATTTTCCAGTAAAATTACAACCTCCCCCTCCACACTCAAGAAAATAAATCTGACGATGATGTAATGAAGAAGCTGGTAGTTTTTATATACATTTTTTTGGGGAATATACAATATTTCAAAGAATAAGTTTGTTTAATTTATTTCTGTAAGAAGTTAAAAAAAGTTTTCCAACTGCCTCATATTTTATTTGTTAAAATACAAGACAGCCTTTTTACAATTCTTATTATTTTTAAGTAATATACGGTTGTGTTTGAGATTACTCAACCCAAGTACTTACAATCCAAAAATGTTACGAAACTAGATAAAATTGCAGTGTGACCATTATTTTTATCCATTTAAGGATTTTATTGATCAAAAAAAAAAAAAAAAAATCTATTATACTTCGTGCAGGTTGTTGGGAAGTAACACTATATTATCCTTATGAAAGACCTACATTGTACCTATAATTAAGTTACAATTATGCAAAAGAGGTTGATTGGTTCCTCATCAAGCCATTTACACATTGCTGAATAATTCAATATTGTATCGTGTAGAAGGGTCATTCAGTAAACGTCAGCATTCTATTTTCATTCATAGTTTGTCATCAAGTTGCGCAAATGGTTACTTGATGCGTAGCTAAAAGCACAAAGAGTTGATGACAAACAGGACTTTCTTATACCAACCATGCTTACAGATCACTCTCCCACTCTCCCCTCTCAAATTCATTACTGGTCGATAAATGAAAGTAAGGCTTTGGCGTCAGCGTTTTTTTTTCTGTTTCATTGTACAGCGTAATTCTGAGAGTGACTTTCTTATAGCCACCAGTAATGCCAGTATAAAATGATATAGTGATGGGAAAAGAGAGAGAGTGATCTGAAATCGTAATTGGTATAAGAAAGTCCTGTCATGGCCACACCACATATATCACAGGTTTTAAAACCTCTCACAGATTTTAATGATATTTGCTAGCCGTCTTTCGAGGATGCCTCTCATCATCAGGCAGTCTGATAAAATACTTTTGAAAATAACATATTTAAAATGTTTTAATAAATAAAATAAAAAAATTTAAATAAACGTGCATAAAAAACTATTTAAAAACCTAACAACTTTAACAATTTAAAATTTCATGGATGGGGACAGATATGTTATTTCTTTTTTGGTACGAAATAATTTTTCGATAGAACTAACATTTTTTTGGTAAATCAAGAAAGCGTTTAAAACTAGTTGTTTCATAACGACAGTCCAGGACGGTTTTCGGCATGTTTCTCAAAAAGTGGAAGACCTATGAAAAATTGTATTCTATTAAAATAAGTCTTTTAATTTTCTCTAGAAATTTTAGCTAGAAAGAATTTTGATTAGGTCATAAATATGGTATCTTGTAAAATATACTTAGTGTCCGAAGTAAAATCGCCAAAATCTAATAACTGTGACACCTCCATTCCAAATTTTAAGTTCATAACTACAATGTTTTCTGCGTTTCTGTGTTAGAGCGCTCACAACTTTCCGTCACCTAATATGTGTGTAAGTGTACACACACACAGGGGGTCATGGTGGTCGTGCGGGCTAGAGCTTAGGGCTTTGGTCGCGGGGTCTCACCATGGTTTGCGGGTTCGAATCCCGTCCGGCAGTGAGTTTTACTTCGTAGATAGAACTCCCTCCCGGGGCCATGGATCTTGTAAATTTGTCTAGATAACAACTTTACAAGAGATATGGCTAATATGCACCGTACATAAGGTCAAAAAAAAAAAAAAAAAGTGTACACACACACACAGGTAGACATCATCGCGAAAATGGTCAAAACGTGGTAAGAAGACCTTAAAATGTGAAAATCCCTAGAAAACTCGTTCTTGGATTTCCGGAGTATAAAGTATAACATAAATTAAGATTTTGAGCGAGGAAATGAAATGATCGAATTCATGTATATTTAAATACATGTAATATGACTTGTTTCGTACATTTAGGTGAAGCACAATTTTCGTTTATCCTCCGAAAATCGTGAAAGAACTTCTTTGAAGTGTTCTCGATCGTGTTCCAGCAACTTTCTGTGCGCGCTTAGCATGCAGAGACCGAATTTTTAATCTAAAATTTTTTTAGTTTATTTAATTTTTCTTGGTTTTTTGCTCTGGTCAGGGGGCCACGTGCCCCCCCCCCCCTGGATACGCCCCTGACAATAGGTATAAGAAAGTAAAAAAAAGAATTACATTAATTGTTTAAATCTTGTTAATATGCTCGTTAGCGAAAAAAACGATTGACCATGTTGGCTCTAGTCTACCTCCTCTTGCAGATATGAAAGGTTCTTCTTTAAATTCCGTCTGCTTTTCTAGAATATTTTGGTGAGCCTGCTTTCATTTATATTTCTTTTCCCATGATTGAAATACCAACATTGCCCGTGTGAATAGCGCCCTCTCCCTTGACACCCATCCCACACGTTTGTACTTCCACACCTATAAGAACTAATATACTGCCCACAAATTGAAGTAAACCACTTACAAAATTACTCTTAATTTTTTTTTTCATTTATTTGAAAGCCATATAATATTGGTTTCGTGGTAGGAAGAGCCTGGTTGCGTTTCCAAAGAACAGGTAGCGCTCAATAGACCCAAGGAGGAGGCCGAGTTTGGAAAACTATCCCTCACAGGACCGATATTTCAAAGTTAATATTTATTAATAGTATGAATTCTACTATTTAATCATAGTACAGTGAAATATTTACTATAATATTTACATATTGTTAAATCGTAGTAAATTTTACTAATTCCTTTCATTAACTGATAGGTAATATTTCCATAAGTAAGATTTAACATTACAATTACATATTGATAGCTTTGAAAACTATGTAATAATAGTCAAATTTACTTTTTTTATTTTAATTATTAGTATTCTCAACTTTATATTCTTGTTATTGATTACTAAATAATATTTGTAAATTACAAGAAAACTTAACTTAATATTCAATAAAGGATATTATTTTAGAAAATGGGAAATTTTAATGAATAATAAACAGGATATTATTTTAGAAAATGGGAAATTTTAATGAATAATAAACAGGAAAAATTAATAACTAGAATGAATTTATTGGAAAAATGAACATATAAAATAACTAATGGTATTGAAAGAGTTACAAAAAAATGTTATAAGCAAAATGACAATGAATTATAATTATTATAAAAGTTTATAATAGATAATATTACTATAAAAATACTTAAAAAAATAATTTGTCGAAAATGATGATCATAGGCCACAATATTTCATAAATTTTCAAGCATGCTTGAAATAGTAAAACTTAATGTAACAAGAAAACCGAAATCATTTATATTGAGTTCAATATTCTCTGGTTTCCTTATAAAATATATTTTCAATTTTAGGAAATTTTGGGAAAATATCTTCTCTTAATCTTATTTGGCATCCAGGTGAATATGATATGTTTTCAATATTCAAGTTTTTAGTAAAGTCAGCTATTCTTAAGTATTTCAACAATCTATTTTTTTTTCATTTTATAGTAAATTTTACTAAGATAATAGTTGTTGCAACTATTTCAGTTGTTACTGACGAAAATAGTTGTAGTTACCATGCACTATTTTCTCAGTGATGAGGATTGGGAAAAGTTCTTATTTACTGACGAGTCAAATTGTATTCTCTATCATCGAAATCGGCGCTTTAGAGAGTGAAGGGGAAAAAATGAACGTTAACCTAAAAGTATGAGAGAAGTTCTTCATGGAGTTCCTTTATCCTGGTCGACAATAATGCTCGACCTCATCGAGCGATGGTAGATCAACGCTTTTTAGAGAAGCAAAAACTCACTCGAACTGACCTGCCTGTTCTCCGACCTGATTCCAGTTGAACATATCTAAGATGAAGAGCTCCAGATTACATGCGTTTGGACTGCCCAGAAATCTTGGAGGAACTTGCAGAAGCATTGACAGAGAATGGGGCATCTTTGCCTCAACATCACACCTCAAATGCAGAGAGGAGAATGAAACGCCGATGTGAAGCTCTTCTTCAAAGCAGAGAATAACCCACTCCTTATTGCTTAAATTCTTTGCTTGAATTTAAAATTTCAATCAAAAAGAATTAATAATAAAAAAGAACACTTAGTAGCAAGGAAGTTTCAGAAAGAGGGAGAGATCTGCCTATCAAACTCCTTCCACTGTTTCGTCTCGTTTCGAATCCATTTCAAGTTAACGTACCCTAATTACAGCTACCAAGTTTCTAAGAATAAAATAAATTATATATTTCTTAATCTACTTTCAGAGTATTTAGGCATCTACCCTGAAATAATTTTCCTTTTTAAATATCTAAAATTTTAATTACATACAAAATTTTTGTTATGTAATCGGTCAGAAATTCAAAGTTGAGTTTTCAACTTTTTTTTTTTTAAATTTATTTATTCTACTATTTGTACAGAAACAATAAGCAGAAGTGTTGTCCATAACAATAAATGATAAATTAATAAGTAATACTAAATATTTAAAACAAATAATAAGAAGCAAGAAATAAATGAATATGAACAAAATAAATGGTGGTAAATGAATAAAAAGAAACCATAAAATGAAAGAGATAAAACAAATAAAATATAAAAATAATTAATATTATATGAAAAACTGGACGACAGCACCAGTAGGTCATCCACCACTCTCCAAATAGTGGAGAGGGGAGGAGGCCGCGGAAGACCAGCACTGTCCCTTCCACCACTCTGCTTAACCATCCAGTAGAGGAAGACCAGGAGGCAAGGCGTCGAGGCGACTGAGAGGCATGAGGGGACAATCCGGTCATCACCAGCACTCCCTTGAAGTAGATCCCGAGACCAACGCCGTTTCAGCTTTCTTGGAGGATTGTGCGGAAGGGATTTTGATGATAAAGATTTAGCAAGAGGATTATTGTAGAAGGAGAGGTTCGTGTGGAACTTGGGAAAACAGGATTTGATGAGGTCTTGGACAAAAGGAACTTTGAAGTCGTTGTTGAGTATGAGGTTGGAAAAAAAAAGGATGAATCAACAACTGTTCTAAGAACTTTGGATTGGAATGATTGAATCCGCGAATGTTTTCAGTAGGTTTGTTGGTTCGAAAGAAAGCAAGAGAGAAGGAAATGAAACAGATGAAGAATATAGAATTTTAAAGGCTGCTGGCGAAATTATCAGACGACATAATTCACTAGTACCAGTTACATTATGTCATTGAAATTTATAATAATTATTATTTAGCATAAGATGTTAATAAATTATTTTCTACAAAAAAAATTGATGTATTTGTTTTATTTAACGTTTCTTTCATTTATTTCGCTTTTTGGAGCTTCTGCCATCTTCAAATTAATTTTAAAAAGTTTAATTTTTTTACAAATTCTTTATAAACAACCTCGAAAACTATAACAATCATTTCAATTTTCGAAATTGCGGTAATTTTCAATGAGTAAACTTTTTAGTTTATGGCATTAGAAAAAAAAAATCATTCAACCCCATTCATTATAACTGGGTTCCGTCATTTTTCATTTATAATGACTAATTTCACTGGACTGCCGTCCACCGATCGCCACAGGCTTCCAACCCGCCGTAGCTTCCCTCGCTATGCCCTATCCTGAGGTTCATAAAGATATTAGGATTTTTGACTTGCCCCCCCCCCCCCCCCCCCCTACTTTTCAGAAAATTAATACTTGTGATAATAAGTTGTGTTATTTTGTTTTGCATGATTTTGAAGATATGAGAGAAAGGTCATGTGTGAAGTCATTTGATATCTTAGCCAAGAATTTTCATGGTTTAATTAATCTTTTGTAAATTACTCTTAGCCCATATTTGTAGTTAATTAATTCAAGCGTTACACAACTTGAATATTTCGGGCAGACATGTTGCACAGGGAGGTTTCATTGACAGTTCCCAAAATAAACTAGACCGAGGGTTATACAACATAAATACAATATTGTCCAACAGAACAAACAAGACTGATATTAGATTTAGTCAAGTCCAATTAGTAGTCTCATAGTTCTCTGTAAATATCGTGTTTGTTCACTGGAATGAAGGAAGGAATGAAATTTTAGTAGCCACATTTTTATTTTACATTATTTCATTTTTATTCGAAGAATTGACACTACCACTTTGCCAAAACTATACGTGAAAAACGCTTCCATAAACTCTAACCAGGAAACAATTAATTATCTCGGCATTCCTTTGGACACAAGAATCACCACATAAACAAAAAGATCATTCAAGCATATACCAGGCTAATAAAATATTATCGAATAATAATAATAATAATAAATAATGAAATTGACAATTGTGAAATTTTCAGTCTGAATACAAATTTCCTGTACTTAATATTATCTTCATTTTCTTTTCGAATATATTTGTATTTTTTTCTTTCCCGATATTCTTCTGCAACCAGGACCTCACAGTCACATCTACTGACTGACTGACTGCACAAACTACTCCACACTAAGAGACAAACACAAACTACCGACTAACATGAAAAAACTACTCCAAACACCCAACGACGAATACAACGGACTCATCCAGTTCCTTAAAGACGCAAACTTGTACGAGGACATGTGGACACAATAGTCGTCGCTAATAAAGGCTTAGCCCATCTATAAATATATATTTGACATCTTAAACACTTTAAGAATCGGCTTATAGGTATATATATAATATATATACATATATATTTAAAATACACTAAAACAACTTATACCTAAATGGTGGTTCGACTTCGGGAAAAAAATAGAGGACTTCTCAAGAGTAGACTCGAGGTGTTGGCTAATTGTTTTTTTTAAACTTGGCTCTTGTTGTAGAACCCCTAGCTCAAGAGGCCACTCCCAGCTAGCACTAATGATGTCTCCAAAGCAACAAGACAAATCCAAATTATGACTAAACCTCTACACAAATGGATTTTGTTCTTTTTTTGCGAGGACTTGAGACTGAACAAATTGGGTTGCTCAACACGGAGTTGTAACAACTTCAACATCCACCAACTTCTTGTGTTCTCTTTCTCCTGACAAAAGACAAGAACAACAGTAAAACATTAAAGCTTTTCTCAACAACGAAAAGTTATTTTACTTTCCCAGCTATACAAAGTATAGGGGAAGTTATTTAATCGGACAGAAAGATGCTGAGTTTTCAACAAGAATTTCAAGTTTTCCAACCTCATAATTCCAAAAATCTTTTAGAAAAAACTGAAGTATATATTTTTGAGATACACGCCGAAAACAGTCCTGAAATGTAGTTATTTTTAGATTTTTTTTACCCGAAAACGGCTAGTCTTATAAAAATATTGGTTCTCACAAAAAATGTTCCTTATAAAATTTCCAACCACTAATAAGTCCCCAGATTTGAGATAAGTTAAAGCGCCAATAAACTGTAGAAATATTTCAAAATAATGTTTAAATTGTATCGCGTAGCAACGAATTGTCTTTTTGTCTGTGAAAACGATAATTCATTAACAAACTTATTGTCCTCTTCTAGCACTAAAATAGACTTGCAACTGCAGTTTCTGCTTGATTTATTCAAATTATTGAGCGAATTAAAAAAATAATGAGTAACTAAACAGCCAAACCTTAGTTATATTGGTCAGTCATGAAAATATCCATGGACTGTATTTATGTTAAATTTCTATATTTAGGTTTAAACGTAAGTAATCCCAATATCAGCTGCCATTACCAAGGCTTTTGTCCGTAGGTAGATTAAGTTCGGTAAATTTAATTTACCTATCTAATTATAATTTGATTTTAGGAAACTCTAAATTCATTTCAGGGGTACTAATTAATCTGTTATTTAGAATGGATTAAAAATTATGTCAATTGACAATTATGTGGGTTGCAAAGTTTTTCACTTTTGTTTTTTATTAATGTTTACTGTTGTTCAAATATTGGTTAGGTTAGGTTTTATGACTCAAGCCCGGGCTTACAAGGTCATATCTCCTACTACCAGATACTCTACTACTCTTTCATCACTGTGGTGGACATGAGCCCGACTCTACTGTGGGAATCATAAATTTTGCCTACTCTAAATTTTTATTCTCCTAGGGCAGGGGTCTTTAACGAGTACCTGACATCGTACAGGCTCGGGACCATCGCTTAACGTCTCATCCGAAGGACGGCGTCCTTAAGTTTATTTTACCTCCCAGATAAAATAAACTAAGGACCTCGGTCGGGTTTCGAACCCACGTTCTTGAGCTCGTTCAATTATTGTATTACAATATTACATATATACAGGAAGGTCTATTTATTTGCCTATCTATTTTATTTTTTCCCGGTAATAGCGCTTTCCCGGCTATAGTGCTCTTTTTCTTCGTTCCCTAGAAGAGCGTTATAACGAAGTTTTACTGTATATATATAAAGCATTAAGGCACGTAATTAACAAAGCATTTAACTGAGGCTGAGATGATTGCCGATTCAAGAGATGTGAAAGTGGTATACCACCCAGCACCTTGTATATTCTCTATGTCACTAACCATGTTAGTTGATATCAGTAGTTAGTTTTCCCTCCAAAACCAGTCGACTGTTTGTGCTAATATTATAGTTGTCTTAGATAGGGGTTCCTAAATTTTCAAACAAAATTTTGAGGTCGGACAACATGAAATTCCGTTGAAAACTGGAAGAAAAAAAAGAAGAAAGATTTTCCCTTTGAAAAAATCTGCTGTAAATATTTTATCAAGGTGAGGTTTAAAAGCCATATTGGAAATGGTGATTTCCCAGGACAATCCGTGATTTTCCGATTAAATCCATTATTGAGAAAATAAATAAATAAATAAAAGAAAATAAAGTAAAAAAAAAATTGGAAGAGAGAAAAAGACCAGAATCCAAACAACGAGCTTCATAAAAAGTCAAATAAAATGACCAATTAAGTCAAATAGACCTAGTTAACCCGCTAGAGGAGATAAAATATATACATAAGGTGTTAATTTTGTAAATTTTCTTTAAACCTTATTCCTTGTTAGTTATAAACACAAATTGCCCATTTAATAAAATAGAAAACATTCGTCGGTGAATCCCCAGAACGGATTAGTGTACTAAATTGTCGCTCCTCCTCCAAAACCAGTCGACCGTTTGCTCTAATATTAAACAGTTGACTTACATAGGGGTTCCTAAATCCTCATATTATATTGGGTTGATAAATTACATCGGCAAATATTAGGCTTTTTGAATTGAGCCCCCTCCCCTCAACCCCCCCCCCCTTTTTTACGGCCGATATCGCTGAAAATTGACGCGTTATGTCCTTATTGGTTTTTGACTTCAAATATGAAATTCATCTCCACTCCCAATACATACATTACTCGGCAGTTATTTGGGTTTTTGAGTTGAGCCCTCTTCCCTCTGAACCCCCGTCTCCTTTGGCCGATTTGGCTGAAAATCTACAAGTTTTGTACTTCTGGAGCTTTGGTCACACATCTAAAATTTTGTGATGATAGATTTATTCTATAGGAGTAAACAGGGAAAATGAATAGCATAGAATAAGAGAACCAATATTTGGGTTTATTTACTTAAATCTACAATATAAATTTGTTAACTAAATATTGAAAAATAAAAAAAACATGAAATTAATTTTTAAAAAGAAATCTTATAAACTAATTACTTAAAACTAGATCAAATGTTATTTTGGGCATATATATTATGTACCTATAAATAAATAAAAGTACCTCCTTTGCGCATCGATTTCAATGTTACATCACACCTACTTGGTTCACCACACCTAAAGCCTAACACTTTTCTCACTCCTAGCCTGTCCACCTTCACATCTCATCTCAGACGTCACCCAACAGTCTCGGTCCACACTAATTAGAACAGCTGATGGTCGACTTTTGTTTTCCACTCATTGGCTCGTTCCAAAACAAATGCGACTTCATATAATTATTCACCAATTTAGTTGCTTCTTTGTTTTATACAAATAAATATAATTAATTTTTATAATATATTATTAATAATTATTAATTATTTCTTCATCTAATGAGGGTCGAGGTAGAGGAATTGAAACTTCTGAGCCGTGCAAAACAGGTCGAATGGCTGACGGCAGGCTTGGATACACAACAACTTTTTTATTTTTTGAGTTGTATCCCTTTACATCTACAAGACAAAAGTAGCAACACATTTAGGTGATTTTTTGGCTCCCTCCTTACCATAGGAACCCCAAATCTGAAAGCAGTATTTTTTTTAACAGACCATCTTCGTAAGTCTTCCACGCAAACATCGCAAACCTTGTGAGGTGCCCACTTTCTATCTTCATCTCCTAGTTTCACTCCAAAGTAAGAATAGTAGACTTTTATAATAAAACTAGTAATATTTCTTTGATGTTTCGTAGTCATAAATTCTCCACAAATATAACAGAAACTGTTTGGAGAGTTTACACATCCACGGTTCGCCATGACTTCCACACAAAATGCAGTAGGTTCTTTGTTGACAATATGGGTAACACAGAGAAACAGATAATAACGTTGAGAAAAAAGGTACTGCCATCTGAATAGTGATAATAGCACTTCTTAGTTACAATAACTGCCACATCAAGCGCTAGTTACGTTAAACATCATATTAATTTAATTATTTTTATTTTCAAGAACAGAAAATTATCGGATAATAGATTCTAATACAAACAATACCAGAATTGCATTTAATGAGAAAACGGTATGTGATACAGCAATTTCGGTGTCATTTTCGAATTCAGCCAAAATACATGGAGGAAAGGTAAAATAATCAAAAAAGGTTTTCCATCGCTGGCTTGTGTAATTACAATATGTGTAATTCAAGACACATCACAAGACACATATATTTATTTTTTTCGGAATCAGGATTTCGGAAAACATGAACTTCCTTTGAAATCTCAACATAAAATTTGTGACCCATTACATAACTTCCCCTATACTCCGTATAGTTATTTATTTTTGATTATTTTTTAAACATTTTTTTATTCTTTTATTTTTTTTGTCTGGCCTTATGTTCGATGCATATTAGCCATGTAACTGTGTTATTCAATTATTTACGACGTCCATGGCCCCGGCAGGGAGTTCTATCTACGAAAATAAAACTCACTCGCTGACGGGATTCGAACCCGTAAACTATGGTGAGACCAAAGCCCTACGCTCTAGCCCACACGGCCACCATGGCTCCCGGCTCCGTATAGTTATGTAAGTCAATGTGTACCTTCCATACCCAGGTCTTCCCTAATATTTATGTCATCAGTAACCTATGGGTCACTGAGTTCATTTATTACATAAAACTTATGAAATTGTGTATATCATTTCAAAATTGAACAATGCATTAATTTATTAATCATTTTGGTCGAATGAATTTAAATGGAAAAGGTGAACTAAATTTGGTGGAGATATCGGTGTGTAGAGAGAGTGAGAGAGTGGGAGGATGACCATTGTCAAAACGTTTGGTCAGATAAACTGAGTTTGAAGTTTACTGGTCTGGTTGAAGGCCCCCCCTGTCTGCAAGGTTGGCCTCTGCTGGAGGCAGCTTTAAACGGATTGTCCATCTGCATTCGAACTCGGTTCTCCAATTAACAGACAAACTTTCTCCATTCACCTTCTGTCCACCTGTTTCAATTGTTCACTCTTTCATTTCAGGTCAACCCAGCAATTAGGTTAATTGTATCAAATAAAGAAAGAAAAAAGATAAAAAAAACCAGTTAAGTGCGACTCCGTTCGCACATAGAGAACTCTTAAGAAAGAAGATAATTAAACATTTTATTTAATTAAATATTCTGACTAAATGACTACTAAGGTGCCAAAGTTTGTATAATTAATCTTACATAAATAAAATAATTATTAAAACATAAAAACTATGATTTTTACTTTCTTACAACTATAGTATAAGGAAATATTTTTTATTCGTGCGAAAATTCGAAATAGTTTTCAATGCGTACGAATTATAAAATTACTGATGAGAGGGAGATCTGGATCTGATCCTTGACTTTAACGATCCATATTGAAAGCATATCAAACTGTCTTAACGGCTGCGCAACAATACTAGCGGTTGCCTGGTTCAGTTCCCTCGTAGTTGTTGTAGATGCAATGTGTTTTAATGAGCAGATGTTGATGGGTCCTGACGCCTAGTTAGGAAGAAGAGATGCGCAGATAGTCCAGACATTAGCGTAGCTACTAGCATTATTCTCTGGAGTGGTCTTGGAGGAGAGCCGGGGGGCAGTCGGACAACACGACCGAGATAATAAAACAATAGTTTACATTTCACAATCATATTTTTAGTTCAAGTTTAATTAAACTTAATAATTAACAATCAGGTACCTTACACAAAATATTAGTATGTTATAACTAAAAAAATCAACTAAAAAATAATAATTTTCACTTTTTACGGGTTTCATTGAATACATTCTAAAATATGCAGTTAGTCTTAATAGTCTTTTTATTTTAGGTAAACTTTGCATCGCCGTGCAAAGTTTTTGGGAGAGATTTGCCGTGCGTTTTGTTGTGACACGCACGACGATGCGTAATTTGAATCAGAATAACTTTTGACTGGGAACTGAAGCTTTCTATTTCCTTCTAATTGAGTCTTGACTGTAATGTTTGTCTGTGGTGGAGTTGTCGTTATATTTTATATATTTTTTTTAAATTGAGTACATTAGATGGCACTTTTCTGGGGGAGCACCGAGCATTCTGGGGGGGGGGGGCCGCGACACCCCTGCCCCCCCCCACCCCCTAGCTACGCCAACGAGTCCAGACCAGAGTGTTGCAAGGACATTGCTCAGAAATGGTTAGTGGGAAAATGTCAACAACATTGGTCACGAAGTTCCGACGTTTGCATACTTTCCGGACGTCCGGGTACTTCTCTACTCGACATGGCCACTTGATGTCCCAGATATTATCAGGTCACGAAGATTTTTAAAAAAAGTGATTGTTTAAGAAAGTTCTGTTAAGACCACATCACACATATTTTTTTTTTTTTTCTTTTTGAGATGAAGATTCAGTTCATAACAATATGGATCCAGCATTTATTTTCAGTGATTTGGAAATTTCGTTTATAATTTTGATTGTATAATTTTTAATATTTAAACTTTTGATGTTTACTAAAGAAACAAGATCTTTTCCACGTTAAATATTAATATTCATAAAATATTTAAGATAACAATATTACCCCAAGAATTATAATTCTACAGTCGCTACTCAACTTTTAGGATAACGTTAATATTTAAGACAGGTGGATTTAAACCGTTCAAGGCATTTATTTACATTGTATTCAGTTGAGATATTACTTTTACTGTGGCCACTTGACCTCAAACCTAAGCCATCTCTCACAAATTTTCTGTGATTCGGACAAGGAATCCGTCTTCTTTGCATTTCTCTTCTACCCTTCTTAGTACCCACATTAATTCTGTAATACATGCCTTTCCCTCGGCTACCCTCCCCTAAAGCGATGATGGCCTGGAGACCTTCTCAGATCAGGCAACGATGGTAATTAGTCATAAGTGAATGCAAATCAGTGTCTAGGAAGCGTCACCACTGCATGATTTCTCCTCACTCAGCACATTTGCATTAATTATGTCATATCGCCTACTACCAGAGACCTCTTTCGTCGCTCTGGTTTATTCATTCAAGTGTAAGGGGTCTTTCACGACCACCTGACACCATACAGGCATGGGACCATCGCTTAACGTCCCATCCGAAGGACGGCGTGCTCAAGGTTTTTTCACCTCCTAGATAAAGGAACCCGCAATATTGAGCTCAGTAGGCTAGCAGTGTACATCGGAGCTACCGGTGCCCCTTTCATTGTTGTATAGGTTAGGTTTTATGACTCATGCCCGGGCTTTAACTACGAGCTCACATCGCCTACTACCAGAGCGCTCTTTCATCATTCTGGTGGACATGAGCTCGACTCTACTGTGGGAGTCCTAAATTTTACCTACTCTAAATTTTTATTCACATAGGGCAGGGGTCTTTAACGAGTACCTGACATTGTACAGGCTCGGGACCATCGCTTAACGTCCCATCCGAAGGGCCTCGGTCGGGTTTTGAACTCACGTTCTTGAGCTCAGAAGACAAGCACCCATACCACTGAGCTACCGGCGCCCTGATTGTTGTATATATTATTCATACAATTGTAAAATAATAATAAATAAACCTTTTGTTTATTTTGCCCACCTCTGCAATATTTCTTCCTCGCCTCAGTGCAGCCACTGAGCTCCTTGTTGCATCGTAAATTGCATCTGAAGGTTCCTCCCTTTAATTTAATATAAGTCAGGAGAACTTAACTCACATCCGGGGGTGGTTTTCTCATCCCTAAACATTTTATATATTAACTGAAAGAGGAAATACGAGTATACTGAATAAGGAGTTACAGGAACCATTTTCCCAGGATTCTATTAACTATAACCAGGATACCATTTTTATTTCACTAGTATGAAATAATTTGAGAAGGGGAGGGTACTGTACTTGGTATAACTACTGATTGGTATAAGAATATTCTGTCATGGCCACATCACATACAATTTGTTAATTTCCCAGCCTGTAGGGAAGTTATTGTAATGGTCCGAAAATCGAAATTAAAATTTTCAACATATTGAAAAATGATCTCGACTCCCCTTTGGTCCCAATCGAAGCATATCAACGTAAATATGATCTGAAAGAAATTTTATCAAATTCGGTCCAGCCGTTTTTACGTTTGAACAGTAAGACTGCCAAAAAAGTGGATTTTAGGAATTCTTGAAGAAGATTTATCCAGTCTAATTTGTTCTGGTGGTCGATACACATGTAGCATCTTTTTAAGCAAGATTGGAGAATAGGCTATATGGCGTCTGAAAATTTTGAACGGTTGGGGGTTGTGAGGGGCGCTAAGCATAAAAATTGTTCTATCTCATTAACGGATAGTCAGATTGTCACATGTAGTATTCTTAAATGCCAATTGAATAATGGGGTGTGTGACGTCTCAAAATTCTTAATGGGAGGGGGGGTTGTGAGGGGGGCTCTTTGCAAAAATATATTGTCAGCTCATTAATGGATGGTCGGATCGTGATGAAATTTCAATGTAGTATTCTTAAGAGCCAATCGTGATATAGACTATTTGGCGTCACAAAATTCTTAAGGGGAAGTGGGGTTGTGAAGGGGGCTAAGCATAAAAATCAACGAATGTTCGAATTTTAATGAACTTTAACATGTAGTATTCATAAAAGGCAAATTGAAAAAAAGGGTGTGTGACGTCTCGAAATTCTTAACGCGAGGGGGGCTGTGAGTGGAGGTTGAGCATAAAAATAGTTTTACCTCATAAACGGATTATCGGATTTTCATGAAATTTTACATATAATAGTTTTAAAAGCAAAATTTAAAAATAAGCTCTGTGACATATGTGCATTTTCATATTAAATAAATATCTATGTATAGATTAAATTCAATGAAATGAATCAATAATTCTGTACTGAATAAAATGCCTACTTTTGTGATATTATTATTAATGATATTGATATCATGCTGGGAAGTTTGCCGTGTGGACCTCAAGGGCCGCACTTATTTACAAATGCCACCTTTGTAGAGTCCTAATACACGGCCCAGTAATTTCCTCTGATTTAGGGTGCAAAGAGGCGAAGCACACACATCCGAGAACCTACTTGTTTTTTATTATTTTTAAGAAAAAAAAATCTAACCATTAATAAAAACATATTTTTAAATTCGTTGCCAAACATTACAATTTAAACATTACTTATAAATATTACTTATGGAAATTTATTGTGCAATTTTTGGGCCGCTATAACTTTATACGTACTGGTTGTATCACTAATCTAAGCACGAATTGTTGATTGGTAATTTAACAAGAATCATTTTCGGTAATAACCATTTTTTCGATAGGACTAACCCTTTTTCAGTAAATAAAGCAAAGGTCTAAAAATATAGGTTTTTAAAACGACGGTTTCTCTACAGTTTTTATTTGAAGAGAATTTTGATTAAGTCATGAATATAAGCAATATCAAGTGTTAGTGAAAGTAGTAGAAGTGTTCTTAGACCCAGAATCAAAGAGGTCTTACTCGATTTGATTTGGCTAAAATCGAATAAAATCTAAGTCGACCCCCAATTGACCCTTTGATGTGAAAGTCAATATTTGACTTACATAATTCTTCTGAATACTTATACTATATATGAGGATATATTCATTACATCGACAGTTATTGGGATTTTTGAGTTGAGACCCCTCCCCCTCGGCTGATTTCACTGAAAGTTAATAGTTGTCGTCCTTGTAAGGCTTTGAATTAACATATGAAATAATCCCTCCATTCCATTTGACTGAAAATCAATAGTTCCTTACAGTATTCTGGATACACTTATAAAATTTGAAGTTGATACGATGGATTCATCGCCTTCACAGAAACACAAACAGAAAGTTTTGGAATCAGGAGATCGGAACACATGAAATTCCGCTGAAAACTATGCATAGAATTATCTACCGATTACATAACTTCCCCTATACTTTATATAGCTGGGGAAGTAGAATATATAATAGCTAACTCATTAAAATTATGAAGGGTGGCTTGTTTCTGAAGTTGGTCAAAGTTTTCATAAGAGCATTTTGTTAAAGTGTTTATTATTACAGAACTTGTATAGATTATGTGAAGGGCAGAAGTAAAGGGCTGTTAACGTTTATGTTTTGTAGCATAAACAGTGTTTCACAGCATGAGTAACTATATTTACATCCTACATAATGTCACTATTTATAACCGTCTGATGCAGCATATGAGGTATGCTGATGACCCTAAGCAAGACGCTCCTGAAGTTATTTCTATCAATGAGCTCCAATTTTCAGTAGTGAGGGAATTCAGGTATCTAGGAGCCATGATCTCAGAAGATATTGATGTTAGCCACGAAATAAGAAGAACATATGACTATTTGCTGTCGAAATAATACGTTTCGAACCTGTACGAGATATTAATGCCCGGGCTTTTAACTAGAGGTCATATCGCCTACCACCAGAGCGCTTTTTCTTCACTCTTGTGGACATGAGCCCGACTCTACTGTGGGAGACCTAAATTTTGCCTATCCTAAATTTTTATTGACCTAGGGCCTTTAACCTGACATCGTACAGGCTCTGGATCATCGTTTAACGTCCCATCCGAAGGTTTGATAATTAAGTTTATTTTACCTCCCAGATAAAATAAACTAAGGTCCTCGGCCTGGTTTCGAACCCACGATATTGAGCTCAGAAGACAAGCACGCGTACCACTGAGCTACCGGGTCCCTCAAGCTAATTAGCTTGTATATAATTTTATATAAAACCATTTTCCGTCTAACTGGTGAAACTTAGACGCTGACAAAAGAAAGTGAAGAGACTCTGCTATTGTGGAAACGGAAGGTACTCCGAAAGATTTTTGGACCTGTTTTCGAGAACGGCAGATGGCGTACCGGAAGAACAAAGAATTGAGAGACCTCTTCGGAGAGTTCGACCTGGTGTCCATGATTAAGCACGCGACAATCCGTTGGCTGGACGACGTCGAGGCGGATCTCCGAGTCCGTCAGAGAATGGAGGGTAATGCCTTTTGATCGAGACGAATGGACTTAGCGCCGCAGGAAGAAGAGGAAGTATAACGTCACCTCTGCAAATTGTGTCTTCTATTCCTTACCAATGGGTGGAAGCCCTAATAAACTTTATTTTTTTTTATCTTCAATCTAAACTTTAAAAAAAAAATTCATGAATAAAATTTAAAGTCTTTTAATTAATACAAGGAAAATAGGATTTGACCTGGAAGGAAATCGCAGCAAACTGACTTTTTCAGAACTTATATAAATACAATTCGAATTAAAGGAACGTGGTTTTTTTGGATTTATTTGGTACTGTTTTGGCAATCCAACCTGTATAATAAAAAACATTTTGTGTCCCTTTTTCCGAATAAATGTGTTTATAGTTCTCCGTTTTTTTGCTTATAAAGATTGTTTCTCCCTGACATTTGTTAAATAACTGTTTTAATTTTTTTTTTTGACATATAGTGTAAAGATGTATTGCAATATTGCGAAATTTCGAGATCGTGTTTTCAACGAAATTTCACTATTCTTGGTCCCCTGACCATTTTCGCCAAGCTGTCTCTTTGTGCATGTGATTGGAACTTCATGAACACTCCACTCAACAACGACAAATGAATGAACTTGGAGATAGAAATTAAGATTTTACATGTGCTAACTTAGATTTGTTTAGAGTTTAGCCAAAATTGGACGAAAATAGCGATCACTTTACTTCGGGGGTTAAGTACATTTTACAACATACCGCTTATATTTCTCTGGTGTTTGGGCAAAAGGGCTTAAGTCAGAATAAGTCTTATGATCCAAAGAATTTAGTGCATTTAAATATTTTTACCAAATGTAACTGATGGTTGGAATATTTTACTTTGTTTATATTTAATACTTTATAGAAATAATATTTCAAGTAACATAATTGTGCTTTACCTGATTTGCAGGAATTTTTCAAACCTTCAGAAAATCCCCTCCTAATATTCAGATTTGCTGACTTAAGCCCTTTTGCCCAAACACCCGAGATTTATAACATAATGAATACTCTCTTCAAAAAAAAAAAAAAAAACATACAGACAGACACTTTTTTTATTTTTCATTTTGGAATGAACAGTTGGAAAACATGAAATTCCTTGTGAAAATTCAACGTAGAATTTCCGACTCATTCATAATTTCTTCTATACTTCGTAAAGCTGGGGCTATAATTCATGAAGCCAAAACTATACTATATTAACTATTATGTTCCATGCCCGGGCTTTAACAACGAGTTCACATCGCCTACTACCAGAGCGCTTTTTCGTCTCTCAGGTGGACATGAGCCCGGCCCTACTGTGGGAGTTTTAAATTTTGATTTTAATGTCTTTTTCAACTAGGGTAGGGGTGATCTGACATCGTTCTTGCTCGGGAGCATTTCTTAAAGTATAAGAAACCTAACGGTCTCGACCGGGTTTCTAACCCGCGATCTTCTGTTCAGTAGGCTAGCACGCTACTTCAAAGTTATCGACGCCCTCGCTATACTATATTGCACAACCAGCTGTTGGCCTCATCAGTTCAGAACAGGAGATATCTGTGAAAAAAAACGTTCTTTAATCCGTTCTTGTCGGTTGTGGGCTATATTTAATTTTGAATTTTCGAACATCTGGATTTAAATTACGTTTTGTATAATACCTGAGGCGGGATTATGATGATAGAGGTGAGTGTTTAGAGTGACTGGCTACGAACCTGAGAGGAGCTTCAGCGGTTCAGTGGTTTGAGTTACTGGAGACTTGGTTGTTTAGTTTTTAGTATAGAGGTTGTTGAATGGAGTTTCTCTAAAGAAAGGACCTTCGAATTTCGTGGTACACTGAATTTACGCCAACAAAGTAACTTCCAGGCGAACCTGATATTAATAAGTATAAAAACTTTTCTTTTATCAATAAATAACTAACTCTTGAAGTAATAAGGATTACGATAATCCTAAAATGTCTTCTACGTATAGCAAGGTAAGCCACCATTAGTCGCTTAATTTTCAAGGACATTTCAAAATAATGCGGCCATAGCAAAATTTTCACTCTATCTTCACTCAAAAACATTTCATACGGGCGTAACTGGGTTAGTTAGCTATTGTGACCCATGACTGGACTATGAGGTCATAACGCCTACTACCAAAGCGCTTTTTGGTCGCTCTGGTGGACATGAGCTCGACTCTACTATGGTCCGAAATTTTGTCTACTTAGTATTATTCGTCTAGGGCAGTGGTCGGCAAACTAATTAGTCAACAGAGCCAAATATAAACAGTACAACGATTGAAATTTCTATTGAGAGCCAAATTTTTTTTACTTGAACGATATAAGTAGGTACATTGTTATTAACTTAATTAGGGTACTCCTAAGCTGGCCTTTGCTAAAAACGTCCTCAATCTGATTGAGGTACTTACGTTCGCTGAGGTCGACCCCTTCCAACTCTGCCATCCACACTCGTCTTGTATACTTATTTCGTCTATATCCTTTCGTTCATCCTCTCTGTATGTCCAACCAAACCATCTCAACATAACTTTCTCTATCCTCGACACTAGATCTTGAGGCAAAGATACGACTTGACGATACGCATTGACATTTAATCTTTCTGGAAATGTTTTCTCATTAAGTCGCATCAGAGCACTCCCCTAAAGATAAAGACACATAAAAACCTACTAAGTATGTAAAAATAGAAATAAGAAAACCAGTCATCACGAAGTTTCAATCGCACTGTATGTGCGCGCCCCCGCACGTGGTATTTTGTGGAAGTGCCACACTCAAGGGGCCAAAGAGCCGCAGGTAGCTCGCGAGCCGCGGTTTGCCGACCACTGATTTAGGGTAGGGGTCTTTAATGAGTACCTAACATCGCACAGGCTCCAGACCATTGCATAATGTTCTATCCGAAGGACGGTGTGCTCAAGGTTTTTCACCTCCCAAATGAAAAACCTAAGGGTCTCAGCAAGGTTTCGAATCCTCTGTGCTACCGGCACCCTCCTGGCGTTACTGGATATATGAAAATATATAAATATATAATGTGTGTGAGTTGTATTCAGTAATGGCAGTATGAAATGTATTTGAAAGGAGAGCGATCTGGTGGTTGATTAAGAAAGATCTGTGTTGCTTACATCACATATTACTTCCCCAGATAAATGAAGTATAGGGAAAGTTATGTAATCGATCAGAAATTCGATGCGGAGTTCTCAACTAAATATCATGTTTCCCGATCTCCAGATTCCAAAAATGAAAAAAAAAAAAACACTATAACTGCCGATAGAATAAATTAATCAACATGAAATTCTATATGTGTATCCAGAATCATCTAAGGATGGTACCTATCGATTTTCAGTTAAATCGGCAGAAGGAAAGGAGGGATTAGGAGGTAGTATTAACACAAAAACTTAAAGAATTAATTAATGAATGCATTGACACGAAATTGCATAATTGTAAATTCTAAGCCTTATAAGGACGACACTTATTAATTTTCCGCGGAATCGGCCGTAGGGTAGAGAGGGAATGAGTGAGGGAGCTCAACTCAAAAACTCAAATAACTGCCGATGCAATGAATTTAATGACACAACATTTAGTATGTGGATGTAGAAGCCCCTGCGTTACATTTACTCAATCGTAGATGTGCCACTGATGATGACGCTGTTGCGTTCAAAACCAGTTCTGGTCAAAAATAAAAGAATGGGAAGACACTATACCTAACTATCGATAGAATGAATGTTTCAGCAAGAAACTAGTCGACAGGGAGGGGGGAAACACAAATATGAGATAGACTCAAGTCCTTTAAAAACTGCCGATGTATCGACACAAAATTTAGTATGAGTTGTCTTCCCACTGTTTTATTTTGACCAGAACCGGTTTTCATCGCAACAGCGTCATCATCGGTGGTATATCTCACCCACACAGTGTAGCGGTTAAAGGTCAGTTGTCCATGTAAGTCTAGTATTGATTATTAGCGCGTAGGGTCGACTGCGATTAATTCGTTCTGGGGAAGTTCGACTTTTTTTCTCTTATATCTATGATAGTTAATTATTTCCTGCTATAAAACTTTTCATTTATTTAATTATTTTATTCTGTCTGCGGGAAGAAGAATCACATCCGTTACTATACCAAACTTGATTGATAATTGTTGATCTTGGTACTCCTGTGTTTACACGCATCTCTAAGTATGTATTGTGGGTCTGGGAGTTAGCTGGATGAGGCAGTTTCTCGAACTGACCGATATCCAACCACTATTCAATATGTAAATCTGTGGGATCCATGTTTATCAACTAACTGTCTTATTGGGTTTTACTCTTCCATCTAATTTGCATGGATACCTCATTGGGCAGCCCTTCATCCCTTCGTCTCTTATCGACTCACAGTCACTTAGCTTAGGGTCTCAACCAAGTTACTACTTCGCTACTTGATCGTTAAAATGTTTAGTAAAATAACCTTATTGGTCATTATATATAAGTGACTAAATGTCAAATCTGACATTTGACTAAAAACCTTTAAATTGTACATTTTCTTGTACAAAATAACTAATGCTCCGTATTGTGACTCCAATAAAACGTCATACAGGACCTTCTAGATCAGTGGTTCTCTATCTTGTATTTTCGCAGCTACACAAAATATAGGGGAAGTTATGTAATCGGTCAAAAAGTCGATGATAAGTTTTCAACGGAATTTTATATTTTTCGACTCTCTGATGCCAAAAATGAAAAAAAAAATTTGTCCATGAATCACCCCTAGAACAAATTAATCAATTAACTTTTCGCTCCCTCTCCAAAACCAGTCGACCGTTTGCACTAATATTCAATAATTCATTTACATTGGGACTCCTAAATCCTCATAACTAAATTTTGTGTCGATAAATACATTACATCTGTAATTATTAGGGTTTTTTGAATTGAGCCCCCTCCCCTGAACCCCTTTTCCTTTCAACCGATATTGCTGAATTTTACAGGTTATGAAATTGGGTTGACATAGGTCTGACTAGATTTTGGTCGAAATCAAACGAAAATTGAGACTACCTTTCCCCATGACCTAACTACATTTTACAAGATACGTTTTACAGCTTACGTTTATAACCTAATCAAAAAACGTTTCAAGTAATAGTTGTAGAGAATATTAAAATACATAATTTATATGAAATAATATGTTTCACAGGTCATTTGGTTTTGAGATACATGCCGAAAACCATCTTGAAATGTAGTTTTTGAAACAGATATTTTTAGACGTTTCCTTGATTTAGGTACCCAAAAACGGAATGTTCCTTATACAATTTCCAATTTGAGATCATGATTTTGAGAAGGAGAATGGGAGACAGAGTGATCTGTAAGAGTGGTAGGTATAAGAAAGTCTTGTAATGGCCACATTTAGATGTCAACTATTAAGTTATACTCATACATAGATGAGAAGTGATCACAAGTTTAGTTTCCTTGGAGATCTCTTGCGAATAAAGGTTTAACAGAAACAAAGTGAAGAATAAACGATGAGAAGAGATAGAAAGGGGGCCTCATCAAGAAGGAGCTCTTTGAGGAGGCTAAACTCAACCTAACTAGACCCGCATCGCCCCTTAGAAAAGAAATTCTGACAGATATTTTCAAATATTATGCTAACAATGAGTTGTACTTTATACTTCTTCAGCTTATACTAAATACAGGGGAGTTTCGTAATTTGACAGAAATTCGATTTCCAAATATTTGAATTTATGTTTTGATATGTAGAGTGAATGAACCTGGCTATCCCCACCCCTCTGAGTTGTCCTTTAGCCTCTACGCTGTACGGATGGGGTGAGTAGGTTTTTATTTTGTTACTCTCTACCCTCATGCTTTATGATTTTGTACTTTTCATTATTTATTATATAATATATTTATTCAATCATAGATGGGCCACTGATGATGACGCTGTTGCGTTGAAAACCGGTTCTGGTCAAAAATAAAACAATGGGAAGACACTATAACTATCGATAGAATGAATGTTTCAGCGCGAAATTCTATAAGTGAGTTCAAAACCCTATAAAGACGACACCTGTTAATTTTTACACTTTTTTTTTTTTGACCGATTCCACTGAAAATTTATAGGTATATACTTTCAGGGGTTTGGATTTACATATAAAACTATGTTTAATACATTCATCACTTCGGTAGTTATTACGATTTTTGCGTTAAGCCTCCCCCCTTTAATCCACCCTTCTCTTTGTCCGATGTTGCTTTGGATGGGGTTTTGGATAGACATATCAAATTGGACGATATCAATCAATTTTCAGCAAAATCGGCCGAAGAGAAGATCGAATAGAGGATAGAGGCTCAACTCAAAAACGATCGATGTAACGAATGTACCAACTTGAAATTTAGTAAGAGGATTCGGAATCATCGAGTATGACTTCTTTTGATTTTCAACCAAATCGATAAATTTCAGAGAGAGAGAGAGAGAGACAGCAAAAAGTTAGTTAATTACTTCGCACAAGTTGCCAGTGAGTTACCGTTGATTTTTTTGTTTATTGTCATACTTTAATATAGACTGAATCAGGGGCGTAGCCAGGGGGGGGGGGGGGGGGGCATGTTTCTCGACAGAGCAAAAAACCAAGATAAAAATTAAATAAACTAAAAAAATTGTTTTTATTAAAAATGGATTGCTTGCAAGCTACAAATAGGATCTTAAAATTTCCCGTGCGTCTGATTCCTAGATCAGCAATCAGCTGTTATAAATGTACATGTACAAAACAAGTCATATTACATTTATTTAAATATATATGAATTCGATCATTTCATTCCCTCGTTCAAAATCGTCATTTATGTTATACTGTATACTCTTAAAGCTGATTTTACATGCGCAGTAACGCATGCGGAAAAGCGCAGCAGCAGCAAATGCACGCTATTGGATGTGAGTCATTTAATTCTAAAAGCACAGAAACTACAGTTTCGCTTTGCATTTTTGCTGCTCATGTAAAGTAAACTTAAGTATTACAGTCAGTGGTTACCTCAGGGGGAGCTTCTAGAGGTCCGAGTCTCCCAAATTAATAACAAAAAATCTGCAACGCTAACCACGGAAACTGCGGTCTGTGCCCCCGGGAGTCTATACCCCTACCCTCATAGCCTAACTTTGCCCCCCCCCCCCCCCCCCCCCCCCCCCCCCCTACTCAAAAATCCTGTCTACGCCCCTGGGCTGAATTAACAAATTGCACAAATATATTTATTTCGTAATGTTGTCCAAATTCTCAAAACAATAATTATATATATGTACTAAGTTTTATTTGACGGCGATAAGCTCAATTAATTGAGATGGTAAAAAAATATATGTATCCTTTTTGGAAAGATCATTTATTATTTGTTTGAGTCATGTCATGATTCTATCACTTCCAGACCTTCCCTGTGAAAAACCTGTGAAAAGTGTGGAAATATGATATGGTCCGGGGATGGTTTTTCATATTTTCATATCAAGAGGGATGCTTAAAAGAAATATGAAACCTATCAGATGTCAAAAAATATTACTTTTTTGTTTTTCAATATCAGTTACTTTTTTCTTCTTATTTTTTTAACGGCACGTTTTGTAACGAGTATATTTGCGTGTGTCTGACCTTTAATTTGATATTCCACTTTTAATATTAGTATTTTTTTTTTAATTTTTGTTATGCGTGCCGCAATATTGCGCATTTGTCTAGAAGAAAAAATGGTTTAAAGTTCGAATTGAGGTTGTGTTAAGCCATCCAATATCAAGCATAGCAGGTCCTTCCGATCTATAGCCCTCAAAGTCTCTGATTAAGTCCCGCTTTTCCAAACTCCACTCTAACCCCTCTTCCCATGTTAATCCTTCCGCTCGACCCTGTCATCCGTACCCATCCAAACAATCATTCGCAAAGACTGAAGTGGCGCTGTCCGAGAGACCTGCGGTCATACTCTGCAAGAATTTAGGGAGTGTTAATTGGGACTAGTTGCACGCCACTTCCAGTATTCCGGTCCAACTTGGTCTGCCTTCGCTGCTGGTCAGCTTTACTAGGCCGAGCAGGAGGGCGGGGGTGTTTCCCAGGGGCCTCGTGTTTGTTTATTATTATCTGTATTTTTTTTTTTAATATTATTAGTATTTTTAACTTTATTTATTTTTTATAATTTTTATTTATTTTATATTTTTTTAAATTTTACTTTAACATTATTATTATTTTGTTTATCCCTTTATTGAATTATCATTTACCATATTATTTTGCTCTGTAACTATAAGCTTATAAAATTTCTCACATTGTCATCAAATTAACTAATTGTATAAATAGATTTTTACAATAATTGTAAATTTTATAAATTATTTATAAAAAAACATTTTGTAGTTGGTCATTATTGACTTTCATGCTGGTTTGTTTGACTTCTTTCCTATATCTGGAAAAGAAGGTCGAATTTTCTACATGTTCATATGTGATAGTAAAATATAATTTGCATTTTACATATAAACTGTTTAAAATCTGAAATTTAACTTCTTAGAATTTATTAGTTTTATTTTTAATTTTAGTTTTACCACTGTTATGAAAAAAAAAATGCAAATAAATATATCAGAAAAAACAAATTCCTAACTGGGAATTGTTAGTGCAAATTCCAACCCTGATGTACCTAGCAGAATGGTTTGCAGTTGTCTTAGTTTTTATAACTAAACCAGTCGATGGTATAATGAAACCTGTAGTTTATATATACAATTTTTTTTGTGGAATAGAGTATATTTCAAAGAAAAAGTTTTATTTATTTATAACAAAGTTATGCAAAAATAATTAATACAACTTAAAGCTTGAGAGCCAAAGGAAAATTTCATGCTGTGAATGTTAAAATAAACATTTGCATTACAAACTAAAAATGATCTGATTAGAGTAATCAAAGCAATAAAAAAAATAATAAGTGTGACATGCTGGAGAAAATTAAAAGAATTTGCATTATATATTTAAGGATTGCAGGAAGAGAAAGTAATGGAATGAAAGAAAGCAGTGCATTCATATTTATAAATTTACTACCTTCCTAACATAACAAACTTCTCACTGTTCTTTAGGATGCACCTTTCATCTATTCTCTTACTTTCTCTTCATTTCATTCCTATAATCCATTTTTTTTTTTTTTTTTTTTCAGAATTTTAATATGGGAATAATTGAATCTTCTGGAAATATATTCATTTAACATAAATATGAAAATGTACACTATAGATTTAAGGATTACAGCAATGAAATAAAGTGAAAGTAAAAGAATATGAGAAATCTTATGTTATTATACAGGGGCGTAGCCAGGGGGGGGGGGGGGGGCACGTGCCCCCCCTGGCCAGAGCAAAAACCAAGATTACGAAAATTGTGCTTTACTTAAATGTACATGTACAAAACAAGTCATATTACATTTATTTAAATATACATGAATTCGATCATTTCATTTCCTCGTTCAAAATCTTCATTTATGTTATACTTTATACTGATAAAGCTGATTTTATATGCGCAGTACAAATGCAAAGCGTAGCAGTAGCAAATGCACGCTATTGACTATGACTCATTTAATTCTTTAACAGAAACCACAGCGTGCATTTGCTGCTGCTGCACTTTTTGCTGCTCAAGTAAAGTCAACTTAAGTATTACAGTCAGTGGTTAAACCAGGGGGAGCTTCTAGAGGTCCGAGTCTCCCAAATTAATAACAAAAAGTCTGGAGCGCTAACCATGGAAACTGTGGACTGTGTCCCCGGTATCCTAAAATGGATTAACATAATAGATCTCATATTTTACGTGAATGTTTGTCAAATGATGAATATTAAATAGTAGTTTAAACTTAGTATGTAAAGGTAAAGTCCTGACCAAACGACATAAAAAATAGGTACAGTTTTCTAGAAAATCCTCAGCCGGAAATATGAGGGATACCAATGCACATTACCTTATTACGCAGAATGAGAGAGGGAGTGATTTGTAAAAATGTGGTTGATATAAGAAAGTCCTGTTAATGCCACATTTATTTTCCCAATACAAAGGGCCTATTTGGGGGAAGCACTTTACAACCGCCTATTACCATCACACTGTCGGTAAGATGGCCTCTGAGGACGCCTATAAGTGGTTCCTGTAGTCAGGCTGCTCCCTGATCAAAGCCTAATTACTGATATCGACCCTTCACCGCCTTTCGACATACACTTAATAATCCCCTTACTTCAGTATCTTTTAGTTACTAATAAATAAATCTTAGCAGTGGACATATTTTAAATTATTATAAAATACAAAATTTAAATTATTTTCTTATATACGGAGTAAAATAACAAATTTTCCCCCTGAATCCAAAAATTAAAAAAAAATCGTCGGTGAGTCATTCCTCTGGCACGAATTAATCAATTAAGTTTCTGCTCTCTCACAAAAACCAATCAACGAATGAATCCTCATACTAAATTTTGTGAGCTGAACTCAAAAACCCCAATAACTGCTGATGTAAAGAATCGACATGAATGTTTCTATTTACCTTAAAAAATCCCATATAGATGGCACCTATTAATTTTCTGCGAAATCGGCCGAAAGGAAAAAGGAGGATGAGTGGAAGGAGGCTCAACTCAGAAACCCTATTAACTGCCGATGTATTGAATGTATCGAGATAAAATTTAGTATGAGGATTCAGAAGCCGCTGTATAAGTTAATGTGATGATGGCTGATGTAGTGAAAAGTGATAATAATCACTTTATAACTGATATCGACCCTTCACCGCCTTTCGACGTACACTTATTAACCCCCTTCCTTCAATCAGTTACTAATAAATAAATCTTAGCAATGGACATATTAAAGCCCGGGCATGAATCGTAATAACTAATTAAAATTGTAGTTTCACATATTTGTGTAATTAAGTTTTTTTATTTGTGTTTTTTTGTAGACTGCCTGATGATGAGGGCAACCTGGAAAGCCGGCTAGCACAAAATAATAAAATCTGTGAGAGGACAAACTGTATTTTAATTTAGCAACCTGCGAAATATCACAGGCTGCAAAATTAAAATATACTCGTAGTTTGACTTCTCACAGATTTTATTATTTTATGCTAGCCGGCTTTCCAGGTTGCCCTCATCATCAGACAGTCAACAAAAAAACATAAATAAAAGAATTACAACATATGTGAAACTTCAATTTTAGTTAGTTATTACGGTACATGCCCGGGCTTTAACTATGAGGTCATATCGTCTACTATCAGAGCGCTTTTTCTTCTCTTAGGTAGTCATGAGCCCGACTCTTGGAGTATATTCACCTAGGGTAAAAATAATTTTTAACGAGTACCTGACAAGACACAGGCTCGGGACCATCGAATAACGTCCCCTCCGAGGAACGGCGTCCTCAAGGTTTTTCATATCCAGATAATAAACCTAAGGGCCTCGGCTGGGTTTTGAACCCGTGATGGGCTACCCGCAGACTACTATTTTAAGCAAATTAGGAAGGAAAATATATTTTTGAAAAAATAATAGTGGGATAGCAAATTAATGTTTCGAAGCCTTCAAAGTGATTCATTTTACTTGTATTTTTACAAAAATCTTCCACAAGTCCTTTTTTATTCTCTGAAAGACTCTAACACAACCATGGTAATAAATGTATCGATACAAAATTCAGTATGTGGATTCAAAAACACTAATGTCATCTATTAATTTTATGCCAAAGGGTCGATTTATTTTAAAGAGAGAGTGACAAATTAAGTTGCTTTTCCCTTGCAAGGCTTGCTATGTCTACAACTTTACATATTCTCCATACAGGCAGACACCCCTCCTCTCTTGTCTCCTACCTCCCCCTAGCCTGCTCTAACAGCCCCTAAGTAAGGGGCCTTGTGTTTGTTCAAGCTCCCTGCTGAGCTAACTTCTTACGTGCTTTTCCACAACCGCCATATAAAAAAATAATATGTCAGCTTTCTCCTGCACCAAAATGTCCATAATATGAGATGAATAAAGTGATTGTCTTCTTGTTCAAAATTGTTTTATTTCACAACCGTGGTTTAGCATATTCTTCATAAAGAGATAGGAAAAGTCAATAAATACAAAATACATGTGATGTGGCCATTACAGGATTCTTTCTTAGACCAACCACATTTACAGATCACCCTCTCATCCCCTCTCCCTTCTCATAATTATTTCATTCTGGCATTTTTTTTTGTGTATATCGCCCTCTTTTTTTACCTTCCGATAGAATGAGTGTATCGACATGATATTTGATCTGTGAATTCAAAACCCCATAAGCTCGACACCTATTGATTTTTAGGGGAATCGGCAGAACGAAAGGGGATCAAAGTGGACTCAACTCAAAAACCACAATAACTGCCGATGTAATGAATTTATCGACACAAAATTTAGTAAGAAATTTAGGAGCCCCTATTAACTGATTAAAAAATAAACGGAAGGCTACTATAATAAATATATATATATATATATGATAAAATGTCGTCGGAGAATCAACGACAATGTACTTCCCCCGAAAAAATGATCATTTAAATTTTCACTCCTCTAAAACCAGTCGACCGTTAGTGCTAATATTCAACATTTGACTTACGATTCGTACTAAATTTTATGTCGATAAATTATATATAAATATATATACAGTGAAACCTCTCTTGGCGGTCATCTCTGATAGCCGGACACCCCTGGTGGGCGGACAATTTTTACGGTCCCGGCAGAATATATAGGGATTTCAACACATTTTCCCCTCTCTTAGGCAGACCCTCTCTTGGACGGAAGCGTACAGTGAAATCGAGTACCGAGAAGAGCAGACTACCTCTGTTGGAAGGACAGGCAGGCCTCTAATTCGGGTTGACGCTTAATATGTTCTTAGAATTCACTTTTAGAGGGAAGTTTGATGTTTATTCTGTGAATTCTCTTTGTACATTGTACTACCAACCTACCAAACTTACCATGTAGTGCACCTGTGTTTACATAGGGACTTGTAATTCCAAGAAGTTTTCTAAACAAGAATTTGAGCACCTGACTTCACAGTTTGATCAGGGAAATGCTGCAGATTACTGTTCAATAGATGCAGAATTATGTACTGAAGACGATTCGTTAAACCTTCTTCACATTATTGGACGCCAGGACGAATCACAATGCAGTGATGACGACGAGGAGACCATCATTAATGAACCACAAACTGTCGACGTACCTATCAGTTCATCAGATGCTCTGCACTACGCGAACTTAATCAAGCGTTATTGCCTCCAAGCAAACGATGCTTCGTCATTAATTTTAATTTCTCAGGAAGAGGACAATATTGAAAACATGATTGGGAAAAAAAATTGAAACAAAATAAAATTGATTTTTTTAGAACTTAGACGTTGTACCATTGTTTATGTTCGGATTCTAGTACAAATTTCTAATTTTATTACAAATTGCCCATTTTTTAAAACTGTATTCAGTTTTTCAATAAACAACATTTTTTACATACGACACACGTGTTTAGAAAAGATACCTTTCATCCTTATCAATTTGCCTTCTATTTTCCTTTTCCCTTTGTTAGGAGGACACCTCTGCTGGGCGGACAACTTCCACGGCCCCATGGGTGTCCGTCTAAGAGAGGTTTCACTGTGTATATATATATATAGGTACCTATAAATAAAATGAAAAAATTGGCGGAAGAAAAAATAATTATAACAATAATTACAGAAAATAAATGAAATTTGTAGAAAGACCTTATTGATTAACAGTCATTCGTTTAATATTTTCATATGAAATTCCATATTTAAAGTCAAAATGCAATGAGGACATAACCTCTCATATTACAGGGGAATCGGCAGAAGGGAAGGGGATGAAAGAGGACTCAACTCACAAACCCTAATAACTGCCGATGTAATGAATTTATTGATACAAAATTTAGTATGAGGATTTATGAGCCCCTATGTATTTCAACTATTGCATATTACAGCAAACGGTCCACTTGGTTTTTGAGGAGGAGCGGCAGGTAAGTGATTAATTCGTTCTGGGGATTTACATTGCTGGTGATTCACCGATGACTTATTTTATTTATTTATTGAGTTCATATAATTTTCATTTTGTAACAGGACTTGGGAGAAGAGTTGCAGACAGGAAAAATTTTACAAAAATAAAAGTATTCTACATACATATAAAATAACAAAAGTAAAAAGAGATAGAAAAAAAAATAATGAAAAAAGAAAAAAATTACAATCTTTTGAATGTGTTTCAACAAGGTTGAGAATACTTTAAAACTCAAAACTTATGTATAGTTGTTTCTAACTCTGGAATACTCGAGTGGAGTAATGGAGCACCCCAGACACTTCCCTTGAGTATAGCTGGTAGGATAGAGCAGACATACTCTTTATCTAGTTTCTAGGTATGGCATCTGAAATCTTCTATGGTGTTGTCTTCCTCCAGAGAACTATTTTATACGGACAGAAGGGAAACTTGAGGCTATAATAGTTGTAGCGAGTTTCAGGCGTCCCAATGTAACCAGCATGAACTAAACGGCGCTGTGGCGGGAACCTGGCTAATTCAAATTTAGTATACTCACGTTTCATTCTCATTTGAAGCTCTGGGTGATGACGGTGCTGCCATGGATCGGCTGGTCTCCTTCCTCAAGGCATCTCATCTATTCCATAAGCTGTAGTTCATGGAGATGTCTTTAATTCTCTCTGGAAAGTGTCCTTTAGCTGTCACTTTACTTCGTTTTTCTTCATTTTCTCATCTTATTATTCATCTGGATACTTTGATTGTTTATTTTGTCTTACATCTTGTGTAAGTGTACCTATATTTTTTTTCCTTCGTAAATAATTAGTTTTTTGTTCGGGCGATAATAACCATGGCAGTTTTTCGCCCTAAAACCACAATCTCTCTCTCATTCTCATTTATAAAAAAAAAAAAAAAAAAAAAAAACTTAAAAATTGCTGTCACTTACCCTTATCACCAAAAGGATCGCTCAGAAAATTTAAAAAAAAATCATGAACGAGAGATTGAGCCAAAATTATCAGGATTGAAAAATTCTAAAGCGATCAAATGTTATAAACAATTTAATTGGTTCAACTATTCATAATTTAAATGGGGGCTGATGACATGGAACACTAATTGTGCAAGTATAGTTTGCACTTGATTTTTTTAATAAATGAGAACGAAAAGTTAATATATTGAATTTGAATTAACCAGATTCCCGCCATACGCTACACGATGCCCTTGAAAAATGTTTTTTTTTTAAATTTCCCAATTTATCGCCTGAAATTAATCCCCAGAATCAAAATACAATGTTTTATACTTCACGTGCATAATTGGGCTACCACACTCTATCTCTGTGCTAAATTTCAACTATGTACGTCGAATAGTTTCAGAGAAAATCGCCAGTGATAGACGGACGGACGGACACCGAAGTGATTCCATAAGTGTTTCGTTTTGCTAATTTTGGCACGGTATACTAAAAAGATAATTGTGATAATTGTGTGAAAATTGATTCTCGATGCACATATACAATTTCTTGTCGATACATTCATTCTATTGTGAGTTATCGTATTCACCAACACACATACCGATGATAAATTCAACCTCGAAAGCCGGCTAGATCATAATAATAAAATATGTGAGAGGTCAGACTCCTACACCTCGTTGTTCAGTTGAAGGGCATAGCCCTCTGCTGAAGAAGTGAACTCTACAGACGATAGTCAGGATGTTACACTCTTCGACACGCAAACCACTCGGCAAAGAGAAGCTCTTTGATAAGTAACAACTTACCTCAGAGGTGGACGCACTTCACAAACACTATCCACCACTGAAAACATCCCAGGATATACAGACAATTTTTTTTTTTTTTTGAATCAGGAGTTCGAAAAGATAAAATTCCGTTGAAAATTTCGCATCGAATTTCTGACCGATTACATAACTTCTCCGGGATCAATAATATTGCTAATGCGGGATCAATAATAACTCTCTACGCCAGCCCTAAACTTTTTAAACATGCTTATTTCATTTCTGTGGCTGTTATAGTGAAGAGTGATTATTTCACAGGCTGCAAAATGAAAATTTAGACTAACCTCTCACAGATTTTATTATTTTATACTAGCCGGCTTCCAAGGCTGCCCTCATCATCTGGTTGTCTACAAAAAAACCATCACTTAGTAAAAAACAAATTTTTAACAACGAAAACAATAATTGTTATATAGAAACATTGGCGTTACGTTAAAATGAATAATGAATAAATAAATAATTCAATCAATAAAATCAATAAACAGTAACATGAAATAAATGTTCAAAAACTTCAACAATTAACATTCCTGATAAAACATTCAAAAGAACATAACAATTAACATTCCTGATAAAACATTCAAAAGAACATAACAATTTAAAAAAGCAAATGATTATAAATAAAAACTCCAAATATTTTATAATACAAAAAAATGTATTAAAAAACAAAATCCCTTTTTCTTTCGTATAATTGTATACCCAATAATTTAATTATTTATAATATTGAACTCGAAATTTTAGTTGAATAGCATTCAAGTCCTTTATACTAGCCGGCTTCCGAAGCTGCCCTGAACATTCCTGATAAAACATTCAAAGAGGACGCCGGTAGCTCAGTGGTAGGCGTGCTTGTCTTCTGAGCTCAAGAACGTGGATTCGAAACTCGACCGAGGCCTTTAGTTTATTTTATCTGGGAGGTAAGATAAACTTGAGCACGCCGTCCTTCGGATAGGACGTTAAGCGATGGTCCCGAGCCTGTACGATGTAAGTTACTCGTTTTAAGATCCCTGCCCTAGGTGAATAAAAATTTAGGATAGGCAAAATTGAGGACTTCCACAGTAGAGTCGGGCTCATGTCCACCAGAGGGACGAAATATCGCTCTGGTAGTAGGCGATATGACCTTGTAGTTAAAGCCTGGGCATGAGTCATAAAACCTAACCTAACCTAAAACAATCAAAATTACTAGAAACACGGTAAATAAATTGAGCCAAAAAAATGGAAATCATCCAAACTTGATTCCTCGTTGGATCATTAGCAATGTACTTCCCCACAACGAATTATTCAAATAAGTTTTTACTCTCCCTCTAAAACCAGTCGACCGTTTTGGCTAAAAATTTAGCATGACATAGGGCATTCTGAATTGTCATACTAAATTTCGTATCGATATATTCATTACATCAGCAGTTATAAGGGTTTATGTGTTGAGTCCCCCTTCCTTATAGGGTATCAAAATATATGAAATTTCATGTGAATACATTCAGTTACTGGAGTTTTTATGTTTAAGCCCCGTTTCCCATTTGCCGAAAATTAATAGGTGACATCCTTATAGAAATCTAGATACACATATAAAGTTTCTTGTCGACACAATCATTCGATCAAGTTCACAGACATACAGACAGACATTTTTTTTTTTTTTTTTTTCATTTTTTGAATCTGACGGCGAAAATTCCGATGAAAACTCAACTTCGATTTTTAACCGATTTCAAAAATATTCCTTCCCCAGCATCGTTTAGCTGGGGAAGAAATATTTTGGTAAATAAATTAACCCAAAATAAGGGAAATCATCCATGAAAGTTGATTCCTCATTTTTGGTGGCCTTTTGTTTATAAATTGATGTGTCTGTCATCGTTTCCCAGCCAGCACCTGTTGTGCCAGGGGGTCAGTTCATAGTGAGATTGACAGAGTGGCAGGTCCTGTTCCAAAGCCGCTTCAGTATGATCCGATTTCGGCACACCCAACATCCAGATGTGTGGCCCCGAATTTCGTGAAAACGATCCATAATGTTTTTTACTTCCCCACGAAAATGAAATATAGGGGACATTTGTGGTAGTAAAATTTTGTGGGACTAGATTTCTCATAGAAATAAATATCCTATCCCCTGTGCCACTGATGATGACGCAGTTGCGTTGAAAACTAACTGGTTCTTGTCGGAAATAAAACAGTGGGAAGACAACCTATTTTATTTCTATGTGAAGTATAGATGTTATGTAATCAGTCAGAAATTTCCCCTGATTTCAAGAATATAAAAAACAATTTCTGTCCGTTGTGTGTATGTGAACACGATAACTCCCGAAAAAAAAAATGTAGATAGTAAAATTTTGTGGGACGAGATTTCTCATAGAAATAAAAGACGTTGTCTTCCCACTGTTTTATTTTTGACCAGAACCGGTTTTCATCATAAGTGGTACATCCAACCCATACTGCACAGCGGTTAAAGGACAACTGGCTAGTTGATAACGCTGTTGCGTTGAAAACCGGTTCTGCTCAAAAATAAAACAGTGGGAAGACAACGTCTTTTATTTATATATGAAGTATAGAGGATGTTATGTAATCAGTCAGAAATTAGATTCAGTTTAAACCGGAATTTCTTGTTTTTCGACCCCCTGATTTCAAAAATGTAAAAAGCAATTTCTGTCGCGAAAAAGCAGTTTCTATTGTGTGTATGTGAACACGATAACTCCCGAAAAAATAAATGTGATAGTAAAATTTTGTGGGACGAGATTTCTCATAGAAATAAAAGACGTTGCTTTCCCACTGTTTTATTTTTGACCAGAACCGGTTTTCAACGCAACAGCGTCATCAACTAGCCAGTTGTCCTTTAACCGCTGTGCTGTATGGATTGGATATACCACTTATGATGAAAACCGGTCCTGGTCAAAAATATAACGTCTTTTATTTCTACTAATAAATGTATCGACACGAAATTTTATATGTGTATCAAAAACCCCATAAGGACGAAACCTATTTATATTCAGCCCAATCGGCCAAAGAAATGAGTGGATTACAGAGGAGAAAAACTCTAATAACTGCCGTTGTAATGAATTTATTTACACAAATTTTCATATGTAAATTTAAGCCGGAATCCCCAAGAACTGCCAATGAAATGAATGTATAGAATATATGGACTAAATAATTTTACAAGTGGGGACAAAAATATAACATTTTGAATGGATTAATTTGAATAACTATAAAACTGTATCGTTTGCTGAAATACAATTATACAATTAAAAGAGAGTCAAGGATCTCAATGACTAGAAGCGTTTCGCTTTCGTTCTTTAACTTACAAACTAGGTAATAAAATAAATAAATAAAAATATAATAATGAAAAACGTTTGATGGGCTAGTGTGCAGCTACCCCCGATGTAGCTAACTGAACATTGGAGAGGGTAGCAACCGTGAAATTGCTTTTCGGACAATCCATACAGTGAGTAGAAAATGAGTCTTGTGGTCTCCTCTGGTCTCTCTTATTTGTATTAGTTCTTCTAGACCTGACATATTTTTTGAATGCAAGCAAATAGGCAGAGCCAGGCCCGGATTTAGAAATTTGCCGCCCCTAGGCAGTTGCGGAAATTGCCGCCCCCCCCCCCCCCCGCCCCTCAAAACTTCCTCAATGGTGGAATAAGTTTGGTACGAAAAGTTTTTCAATAAATAATATGCACCGGTCTTAGAGCAAATATTTTATTTTATTATTGTCAGTATCCTTTTTTGTAAGTATATGACATCATTCAACAATTACCATTATGTATGCGATTTTTTTTTTGTAGAGAAATTATTGCTTATTGGTTGAAATTTTTACGTCTCGATTTTCGGATGGCAAACTCATCGATAATGGAATCAAAATCTAAAGACATAAGCAAATCTGACTCTATAGTTAACAAAGCGAGTGCGTTTAATCGTTCTGCAACCAGTTTTGATCTCAAGTAGTTTTCACTCGCCGCAGTACGGAAAATGATCGTTCAGCGCTACAATTTGATACGGGTGTGCAAACGAGCATTCGGTACGCTATATCAACATTCGGAAAAACTGTGTGGAGCTCATTGCTTCTTAGTAATTTGAGCAGATCCATAGGAGAATTTTTTTCCATATTCTTTTTGACGCAATAACTTTTAAATAAAATCATTTTATTTGCGAACGATGCTTCGATATCTTGATCGTAGAAATTTATGAATTGAGCAGATTTTTCACGAATTTCTTTTTCATTCAAACAATAATGCTGGTACGCGTGCCAAAGAAATAGGCGAGAAATTCAATTACCACGAATATAACAAGTTTTCAACGTTTCCGCCAAAATATGCCGCCCTTCAATTCTTGCCGCCCTAGGCAACTGCCTACTCTGCCTGCATGGTAAATCCTGGCCTGGGCAGAGCTTAAATAGTTTGGAAGAGAGAGTTTAGTCTAATAGTTCATCATGCTACATACAGCATTCATTCTAAAATATCGGTTGTACGCTTATTGCAATGAACAGTAAAAGCGTGTTCAGCAGTTATATTCGAATTCACATATAAAATTTTGTGTCGTTCCATTCATTCCATAGGGAGTTATCGTGTTTATAGACACACACAGACAGTGGCACAAACACACATACTTTTTTTTCATATTTGGAATATGTAGATTGGTAACATGAAATTCTGTTGAAAACTCAACCTCGAATTTTTGACCGACTTGGTATAGCTGGGCAAGTGAAAGAGTGTCAAGTTAGATAATTATGCGAGAGGACTTTTACATTTCCATGAATTAATTTTCTCGTTGGATGAAGTTTTCCTCGGCCAAAGTTGCCTGGCCCCACCGGAATGTGTACACTCCCCGCCTCTTGATGAACTCTTCACCTTCTAATTGGAGGAGGTTTATCCATCATCTCTCCACTCCACAGCCAGTTAGCAACTCGACTGTCTTTAATAATTAGGGAGGGGGGAGAATATTTAATATTTAAGAGTTTCATTCAAGTAGATTTCCTTCAGCTAACTGGCGGCTCATCGCATGAGCTCATTTTTTTTTTTTTTTTTTTTTTTTACAAATAGATATTTACAACTGTATAAAAAAAATTCAACAAGCAAATATACTAAGAGAGAGATAATGGCAATGTCAAAATGTCAAGAGGGTAGAAATCACCCAGTGGTGACACTCCTTAGTCATTGAGTTTCTCTCATTTGTATCTAATCACTATCACTGCTGCTGCTAAGAAGGTCTCTAGACCATTGACGCTTAAGCCATCGTTGGGGAAGTATGGCAGAATGGAAGGCATGGGACTAGAATATTATTGTGGGAACTAAGAGAGGAAAATAATTTTGACGTGAAAACGTCTATTCGCTAAGCACAGTGATAGCCGGTCAAACTTTCTTGTGTTACAAAATACCGTCAGATTTCAATCGATAATAACTACGAGACTAATAGTGCGACCATTAGGCAGCGCTAAAATCGCATCGGTCCAAGGTACAATAGGTCCAAGGTACAGCACTTTCCCCTATAATGTTTGTAAAATTATAGATGAGAAATTTAAAATCATTCAAAACACTATCTTAAATGTGGGACGTTTCAGTAGGATATTGTTGTAGTCGTTATATATTTTCATCATACAGATCAGTAACTGCGACTCAAACCCCGGGTTTAACTTGGCAAGATCATATCGCCTACTACTAGAGCGCTCTTTTGTCGCCCTGGTGGACATGAACCTGACTCTGTCATGATAGTCCTAAATTTTGTCTACCCTAAAATTTTATTTACCAGGGGTCTTTAACGAGTATCTGACGTCGTAACGGCCCAACTGCAGGACGGCGTGCTCTATGTTTTTTCACCTCCTAGATAAACAATTTAAGGATCTCTACTATGACTTATTAAGCAAGCATATCACTGAGCTACCGGCGCCCTCTATCCCAGAAAAGGGGTAAGGGCATTAAATGCTTTGGTCTGGTGTCTGTCTACCCAGGCTGCTCCGGGAACATCCGAAGGACGGGGTGCTCAGGGTTTTTTATCTCCAGAATCTTAATAAGGAAGCACGCTGACCTAACAAAGATGAACTAGCCACCTATATAATACTAGCCACCTATAATACGAGTATGTACCTTGGAAGAAGTTAGAGCCAGCAGGTCCCCAGGCGACTTAAGTCCCCAACCTGAACAAGGTGGGTGTCTAACTGAACAACTTAGTAATTTTCTTTGTAGGTAAGCCTCTTCAGAAGATTGCTTCACAACACAGTGCCTTTATAAGTTTCCTTTTGTGTCTGACATGTTAACCAATTCAATTATGTTGTCTTGGTAAATACGTCAACTCCTTAGGGTAGTGTAGCTACAACAATGACCCATTCATCCCCTTCCGTCTTATATATCTACTAAAAAAATGTGCTTTTTACCAAGACTTTTATCGTTGACATCAAAAACCACATTACTTTGATGTCAAGTGGTGGGGGGACCTCTAAGTTGACGAGACTGAATATGGTAGGCACAAATTTTATATTTTGATTTTACTAATTAAGGAGATATATTTGACAACGGTGTATGCTAGAGTCACTATTTCAATGAAATGAAATGAAAAATAATCGGTATTCTGGGACATACATTCCCTAAGAATAATAACATAAGAAATATATAAAAGTATACAAGTATCGACCAGTTGTGAAGAATAAAAATAAAAGAAAGGGGTCTCTAAGAATAAATATTAAATGTTAAAAACAGGCCATGAATAAAACAATATAAAAAACTAGAGAACAAAAAAAAATGAAGAATACTGTGATAATGAAATATGTGTAAAATTTAAATAAATATAAATATTTAAACAAATAAAAATTACCACGTTTCCTGTAGAAATTTTATAGCTGGTCTTCTACTAAATTTTGATTTCTACAGTAATTTCCGAAAAGGGCCCTAAAAAAATATTAAAAGTTAAAGACATGGAATTTTTAAGAAAGTGCAAGTATTTTTTAAAATAATTTCAATTAACCAACTTTTCATTTGGATTTCTAAAGAGATGCCATATTGTTTTTCTAAATTTTGCAAAAATGTTAAATCTAATCCAAAGGTATAAATAAATTATCTTACTGAGTTAACAGGGAAAATGAATAGTATAGAACACATAGTATAGAACACATAATATTGAAAAAACAAAAAAAAACATGAAATCCATTTTTAAAAAGTAATCTTATAAACTAATTACTTAAAACTACATCAAATGTTATTTTGGGCATATATAATATGTACATCTAAATAAATAAAAGTACCTCCTTTGCGCATCTTAAATCTCCAATAAAACCTCCAATTAATCACGATCAATTCACACGTAATTGGTTCACCACACCTTAAGCCTAAAAACTTTTCTCACTCCTAGACTGTGTAACTAGACATAAAAAAAATATCTTAAAGTAAAAAGTGACTTTTGGGTAACTCAATTTGATATCCCCCCCCCCCCCCCCCCCTTTATTTCTTAAACTTTGTTTTGGAGGACACTGGAGAGATGGAGGCAACCCGCATGGACCCCATCAGTCAGCACACAACTTTATATAATTTTTATATATACTCAGTATTTTTGTAATAATAATGCTTAGTATTTTATCACTTTTTATGTTTACTTTTTTATTGTAAAATACTGAATTGAACTATAACAGTTTGTAAATTCCAGTGATAATTTTTTTTTTTTAATGATTGGTTCATATAATATGTAAACCAATCATTTTTAAAAAAATTATCACTGGAATTTACAAACTGTTATAGTTCAATTCAGTATTTTACAATAAAAAAGTAAACATAAAAAGAGATGAAATACAAAGTATTATTGTTACAAAAACTCTGAGTATAAATAAAAATTATATTCACATTCATCACTTGGTGATGGCAGCTAATTACCAAAAAAAGTTGTAGGGTAAATCAAATGTATTGTTGAACTTATTAACTTGGCCACCCCTTTCTCCTAAATTGAGTGCTATCAACATTTTTTTTATTGGTCTCAAATTGAAGGTATATATATGTACATTAGAAAGCAGAGTGACTTTCAAAATTCAAAATGGCTGACATATTATACTGGCTGAAATAGCAGAAAAAACAGTAAATAACTTGTATTAAAATGCAAATAACCAAATGAAAATGTGTTCAACTGGTGTCAAATATTAAATTTGCAAATGCATAATTAATTTCTACTCATTGAAAATGGCAGCTAAAATTCAACAAAAAACACGGCAAAAAATTATAAAAATTGTTTATTATAATCAAAATATTTACTAAAAAATTGTTAAAAACGTGAGCAACTTGTTTCTTGATATCTGTACCCTTCCATATTATTAAATTTATGTTTTTGAATAAAGGAGTCCCCCCTCTATTCTGACTACTCATTATTTTTCAGAAGCTTATAATAATATAAATAATTAATAATCCATAAGAACTTGTGTAGTTGTCTAGAAACAATTATCGTCATGAGTCTAACGATTGTTTAGTAAATATTTGTAAAAAATATAAAGAAAAACGTATGTAGCAATACCGAAAGTACTCCCATATATTTTGTGAAATAACTTTTATAGATTTTTAAAAAACATAGGTTTTTTCTTTATATTTTCTATTAATCGTTCACCAATATCTCTGGAAAAATGTTAAATAATTGTAATATAATAAATAAACTTAATAAAAGATTTTTATTTTTTTTGGGGGGGGGGGGGGGGGGGGGGATCTTAGCCGCCATCTAAAATATGTGAAAATTAATGATACATTTGCAAATTTAATATTTGACACCATTAAAACACATTTTCTTTTGGTAATTTGCATTTTATTAGAAGTTATTTAAACTTTCTAACAGATTTTCTGCTATTTCAGCTTTAGTATTAGATCATCATGGATTTTGAAAGATGCCACTCTTTATTTTTGGTAACCCTCAATTTTGGAGAAGGGGATGGCCCAGTTGACAGAGAAATACCCATATATATATATATATATTTTCTTTTGAAGGGTGCAGGCAGCTCAGTGGTATGCGTACTTGCTTACTGAGGCCTTTAGTTTATTTCATTTGGGAGGTAAGCGATGGTCCCGCGTCTGTACGATGCACACCACTACCCTAGTGAATAAAAATTTAGGATAGGCAACATTTAGGACTTCCATAGTAGGCTCGGGCTCATGTCCACCAGTGGCGAAAGAGCGCTTTGGTAGTAGGCGATAGGACCTTATAGTTAAAACCCGGTCATGAGTCATAATAACTATATTTTTTTGTGGATTTAGACAATATAAATTTTAATTAAGTTTTTTGTTTTTAGCTGTTTATTTATATAAGTTTCTTTTTCAAGAGAAATGTGTGTTAATTGAATGACTTCGTGAGTGCACTTTGCCATCTCATAACAATTCCTTAATTATTACTAGTCTAACGAGTTAGTAATTACTTTGAATTTAAATGAGAACAACTTGAACAGTTTGAAAATGTGATTGTGGAGCATTGAGAATGGATAAAGAGATTGAAAGTAAAGAGGGAAAGATATTGGAAAACGAGGAGGAAGATATATCACATTAAGGAAATAACCAATATCCTGTCTCCAGTTAGTACGGAGCAAAACAGTGCTAACTCCACTAGCCTCCTTCTGATAAGAGATACCAGCTTCACGTCTCACCTACGTCAGTCTGCAAATATACCGATCTAGCATAGGATGGAATATGTGATGCTCGAGAATAATAACAAGAGATAAATTAAATCAGGACTAACTTATATACATTTCTAAACTATGAAAATATTAAACGAATGTCTGTTAATACGTTTTTTCTACTAATTTCATTTATTTTCTGTAATTATTGTTATAATTATTTTATCATTTTGTAGGTGTATACCTAAATACAGGGTGTTCATTTTATCTTGACCCAGGTAAATAACTCGAAAAATAATAATTTTCTCAAAAAAAGCTTGAGACAAAAAATGTAGAGTAGAATTGACCGCATTATTTGCTGTAATCTAATTTTTAAATAAATGAAAATTTTTAACGTTTTTTATTATAAAAAAAAATTTTTTTGATTGTCAACCTATTTTTTATTTTTTTATTTTTTTTTTTTTTTGCATATTTAGATTCCTGGGGAAAAATTAAGGAGAGGTTAAATGAGACATTTTTTTGTTAGACCATTATTAAACCTAATAAATGAATTTTATTGTAGTAAATGTTGGAACTGATGTCCTGAAACTTCAATACAGTTATCGAAGTTGTACCGGAAAATTGCTCAAGGTAATTCCCTATTAAGAAAGTTTTGATATTTCTGACCATTTAAATTTCCGCCGATAAAAAAGGGACCAATTACTTTGTCATTGATGATTCCAGCCCATACATTAACTGACCATGGATGTTGTTTATTCATTTGATGAAACCAGCGAGGATTTTCTGCATTCCAGTAATGCATATTATGCCTTTTTACTAATCGAATATTGGTGAAAGTTGATTCGTCTGAAAATATTTATTTATGGTTTTTCAATATTTTATGAACACAACCAACAGACATCCTAGAACCTTGAGAAATTTTCCGGAACAACTTCGACAAATGTATTGAAGTTGCAGGACATCAGTTCGAACATTTACTACAATAAATTTCATTAAAATTGATCTAACAAAAAAAGTCTCATTTAACCTCACCTTAATTTTTTCCCAGGAATCTAAATATGCAACAAAAAAAATAAGTTGACGGTCAAAAAAAATTTTTTTTTAATTCATAAAAACGTTAAAAAATTTAATTTGTTTAAAAATTAGATTACAGCATAATGTATTATATTATAATTATATTATAATGCGGTCAATTCTACTCTACATTTTTGTCTCAAGCTTTTTTTGAGAAAATCATTTTTTTTTTAAATTATTTACCTGGGTCAAGATAAAATGAACACCCTGTATATACATATATACATATAATATATGTATTCCTTTATAAAAAAAAAACGACAGAACTTTTGAAAAGACCATATTATGGTCCTTTCAAAAGTTCTGTCGTTTTTTTTTATAAAGGAATGTTTATTTTGACGGTAGAGACTTTGTTATGATTCTAACTCCAATGCGACCTTTGCTAATGTAAACAACACTGTTTACTATCTGTGAAAACAGTATAATATTCTAATCCAGTCACTGCTAGGCGTCCTTCCTTTCTACCGATTCCGCTGAAAATTAATATAATTGTTTTTATGGAGTTTTAATTTACATATGAAATTTTGTGTCGATATATTTATTACAACGGCAGTTATTACAATTTTTGAGTTAAGCCTCTCCCCTAATTCCCCTCTTCCCTTTGGCCGATTTAACTAAAAATTGATAGGTGTTGTCATATTATTTATGGGGTTCTTCCTTATTTACCGAAAATGATAAACAGGTAAATCGGGTGGTTGCATGTACAACATTTTGGCCATTAACATCTTAAAAATTATGAAACATATAGGTTAGGAAGGAACTGAGGGGGACAATAAGATAAACAGATGGCAAGAATAAGAGGCAATATCGGCCTTCTCCCCCATCCCACTTGACATGGTTCACCTGCCTCACTATAAGGATTAATAAACGTTACCAAATATGACTGTGTTAAAAAGAATATTGTTAATGTAAAATTAAAATAATTAATGAATATATAATTCAAATAATAATAAATAAATAATAATGAATTACCACATTTCCTGTAGAAATTTTATAATTCATCTTTTTTTTTTTTTATTAAATTTTGATTTCTACAATAATTTTCGAAAAGGGCCCATTTTTGATAAAAAAATATCAACAGTTCATGACATGCAATTTTTAAGAAAGTGCACGTAATTTTTGAAAAAATTTCAATTAACAAACTTTTTATTTGGATTTCTAAAGAGATGCCATTTTTTTTCTAACTTTGCAAAAATATTTAAATCTAATCCAAAGTTTTTCAAATTATCTTACTGAGCAACAGGGAAAATGAATAGAATAGAATTTACGAGAACAAATAATTTGGGTTTATTTTTTGAAATCATCTACATTATTAAATAAAAAAACTTAACATTGAAACAAACAAAAATCAAAAGAAAAATCTTAAAAACTAAATTCTTAACACTAATTCAATCTTTTTTTGTTTTATATTTTTGGCAATTCTTTCAAATTAAGTTATATATTTCTGGGCATATATCCTGTACATATAAACAAACAACAGTACCTTCTTTGTGGATCAATTCAGTCCTATTTAGTTCATCACATCTTAAGCCTAAACACCTCTCCACACTCAGACCGTCTCCATTCAACCCAGGCCTCGACTCGACTCTATACACTAAAAACAGCTGATGGCCGTGTTTTGTTTGTTTACTCAATTGTTTTAAAAGAAAAATGCTTTTTATAGAAAAATTAATACCTATAATTAATGTTTTAATATTAATAATTTAATCATTTTAATGTGTGTATTTTTTTTTAAACATCACAATGACGTTAGAGAAATTCTCAAATTCTTATAAATATTAATAAATTAATTAAAGACGAAAAGTCTAATAATTTTGATATCAATTTGTATTTAATTCAATATCCATGTCTGAGAAGTTTCTGAAGATGATGATTGAGGTGAAGTTCTAACATTATCTATGCATATAGCATCCAACATGGCTACCACGTGTCTATTCAGAGCCTACATCCTCTATGCATATAGCATCCAACATGGCTACCACGTGTCTATTCAGAGCCTACATCCTCTATGCATATAGCATCCAACATGGCTACCACGTGTCTATTCAGAGCCTACATCCTCTATGTCTGAGGCGTCACTAATTTGCATATGATCATTTTCATATTAGATCTAGTCATTAGTGGCGTCATCGATAATCTGGTAGTTCATCCTCTAAGATATAGATTAGATTAGATTTATTCAAATCAACCTACATAGGCTATAAGAAATGTCATAATTGAACTTAAAACTAAACAACAAATCACCTACCTAATATTGTACATAAATAACATTATACAGTAGAGTCTCGCCAATCCAGACTAGATGGAACCGGGCCCCGTGCGGATCACCGAAAGTCCGGATTAAACGGAATTTGCTGTAAAATTCACATGACAAATATTTTAGCGACTTTTTTTTCTCATAAATACACCTTTTCCTTCAGCTTAATTTTATTTGAAATACTACGTAATGTATACGTAGATCTAAGTTTTCGACCTACGAACTAAAATAGGGTTAACAAAAAAAGCCACAAGGACTGGTCCTAAATTCAAACAGAGGAGACACTTAGCAAGATGAAGTGGTAACACCTCGACAGATGTGAGCTCAACACGGACAGCGACTAATGACGAGGAGGATGCCAAGAAGAACTACATGATGAACCGCTTTGTGTCATCTGGAAGTGTTCTGTTCTCATTTATTTTCCTGAGATTATGAGCTGCGGAAGAGACGGGAATTCGGGAAATGGAAATCACAGGTAAGATACTTCCCCAACACGAATTAATCAACTAGGTTTTTGCTTTCCCCCTGAAACCAGTTCATCAATATATCGATACATGAACATCGATAAGGTTCAGGGACTTCTGAATTCTCATACTAAATTTCGTCATACCTACAATAATTAGGCAGGCCATGTGCAGAGGATGCAGGAGGCTGAAACCCCACGAAGACTGATGCTAGTGATCCCGGAGGGAAACAGAGGACGAGGAAGACCCAGGAAGAGATGGATGTAGCAGTCGATGGGGACGCAAGGAACCTTCTGCTGCAAAGCTGGAGAACGCTGGCACTGGACAGTAATCTTTGGGGGAAGTCTCTGGAGGAGGCCAAGGCTCGAATGGAGCTATAGCGCCGAGGACGATGATGATGACAATAATTAGCGTTCTTGAGTTGAGCTCTTCTCTTCTCTGAAGTCGATTTGGCTGAAAATCGTTAGCTGCTATTCATAAGTTGTTCTGTATTTACATATTCAACAGCATTATCCCCCTTCAAATTAAATTTTTTATTTTTTGGAATGAAAGAATCGGAAAATATAAAACTACGGTGAAAACTCAACTTCGAATTTCCAACATATTACATAACTTCCCCTATACATCGTATAGCTGGGTAGTAAAAATCAGAATAAACGTCCCCCGGGGCTTGTACATTAAAGTGATGGGTGGTTGGTTATGGGTAATTTGGGACGCATTATCTCGGCTAACGTGAAGGGCTGCTTTGTGTATGATACTTCAACTTCGTTCCTAAATGTTGGTATCCTTAACTTCTTGCTAAGTCCCTCTAGAAAAATAAATTAACAACCCAATAATGTAAATATAAACAATAAATAAAAAAAAACTTAGTTTTTTAAAATATTGTCTATTTTACAAGAAATGTATACATGAACTACAGGTTTTGGCATCACAACCTCTTTAGATTTAGCTATAAACTAAGGCGCGAATCCATATTTTTAAGTACACTAGGTAGATAAAGAAAGAAATGGATTTTCAACTAGGAAACCCCGTGTCTTTACAGTTAGCAATATGGTTGTTCTGAAATATTGTCTCTTCTTTTCAATAACTAAAATTAATACTAAAATGATTACAATCTAACGAGATAAACTAATTTATGTCCGCAATTTTCAACTTAGAAGTTACATCTTTAACCGCATAGAGAGGTTATCTCCACCCTATGCCTGGGTGGTTAGAACCGTGGTTTGGTCGGGTAATTAACCTTACATGAATAACCACAATGGGAGGATTCTGGCCTCGTGATATTTTGAACAACTATTAAAACATCCCTTTACCCCTGATCGGCTTCTGCTCCCTCAACAGTCCTGGATTTTTTTTATTTAACGTCGCATCGACTTTAGGGTCATTAGCGACGAATATTTTGTCTATATGTCCTCGTAGAGTTTTAATCTTTAAGGAAATAGTTAGTTATTATGACTCATGCCCGGGCTTTAACTACGAGGTCATATCGCCTACTACCAGAGCGCTCTTTCGTCACTCTGGTGGACATGAGCCCGACTCTACTGTAGGAGTCCTAAATTTTGCCTACCCTAAATTTTTATTCACCTAGGTTAGGGGTCTAACGAGTACCTGACATCTTACAGGCACGGGACCATCGCTTAACGTCCCATCCGAAGGACTATACTACTTTAAGGAAATATATGAGTCCGTTGTGTTCGTGGTTGGATATTTGGAGTAGTTTTTTCATGTCAGTCGGCAGCTTGTGTTTGTTTCTTAATGTAGTGTAGTTTGTGCAGTCAGTATATGTTGTACTGTGAGCTCTGTGTAGTCTTGGTTGCAGGAGCATGTCGGCTGTTCAAGTCCAACAAGTAGGTAGGAATGTATCAGTTTCCTATGTCCAAGTCTTAGTCTTGTGATGATCACCGTGTCTCGTCTGTTCATGGTGCTTGGAGATTTCCACGGCTTGTTTTCTTCTTTTATTTTTCGGAGTTTTTTGTCTTCCATCTAAGTCAATTCATTTTCCCAGTGTTGTTCAATTTTTCTTCTGAAGTAGATCGAAAGATCTTATGTTGTGATTTGAATGACAACTAGTTGAGACCTGGCCAGCTACGTAGCTCTCGCTTCTAAAAAAATCAAGATCATTGCAGAAAGCCTATCTATGGAAGACGAAGAACTTAACAATTTTAAATCAGTCAACTAGTTACATGTGAAGCTACGCGAATCACTCGAATACTTCCCTCGTTTTCCGGTATTTTCAGCTAACCAGTTCAAGAATAACTAACCTGACATGGATAATCACAAAGAAAGGCTTGCTTCCTTAAATTGACTGATAATGATTTTTTTGATTACAAAACATTAAAAATGTTTCCAAGGTAAATTCAGTATTCTCTATCATAAACATCTGTCGATTAAAAAATATTATAGGGAAAAAATTGTATTTATGACGTCGTAAAATTTCATGCGGTAACTTTGTGAATACTTTAGACAGTCTTTACATCAACTCTACCCAAAAGTGACATTTTCATTGGAAATAAATTTCACCATAGCAAAGATATTCGTTAGAGAAAGGGCGAGGGCTTCAGTTTTTTCGTCCCCAGCTTTACGAAGTTCAGGGGAAGTTATGTAATCGGTTGACAAATCGATGTTGAATTTTCACAGGAACTTCATGTTTTCTGACGCCATGATTTCAAACAAAAAAAAAATAATAATAATGTCTGTTAGTGTGTGTGCAAACATGATAACTCCTGATAAAATAATGTATCGATACGAAATTTTATACGTGCTCAGAATCCCATAAGGATGACAGCTATTGATTTTCAGCCACATCGGCCAAAGAGGAGAGGGGGACTATGGGGACGTTTAACTCAAAAACTCTAATAACTGCCGTTGTAATCGATGTATCGATGTAATCAATGAAAAATTAGTAGGTATGTGAATTTAGAATCCACTATATAATTCATTGATTTTTAGCCAAAAAGGAAAAGCAAAAACATAAATAATTCGTGCTGAGAAAATACATTATTGATGATTCACCGTCAATTTATTTTCTCTTCTTTTCTGGAGGTAGATAGATAAACATGTATGCAAATAACGCAGCCAAAATGTGTATTGTATCAGGGGGCAGTATAGATGAATGACATTTACCGGTCAGAATGCAGAATGTAAGTGCGGCTGGTTACAATATGCACTTGAGCAGTTTAATTTTCCAAATCGTTTATTTTAATTAACATTCTAGTAACATTTTTGTCTTTTTTTTTTGTAGCAAGAAATAGCCTAATTACAAGTTTGCTGAAAAATGTAAAAAAAAACTGTAATCTAATGGAAAGAGCTGAGATATATTTATTGGCTTAGTCGCTCTAATTAAACCATTGAGTTTAGTAGCCATGCTTTGGTCAATTCAACTTTGGCATTCAAGTTAATGAGTCTTTTTTTTGCCTTCATCATTTTATTTTCTCATTGCCTTTAACGATAACCATTTGATCACAAAGGTTCATTTTAAACTGAGAAAACTCACAGTTACAAGAACTAACATTTTACAAGAAGGTTTGATTTTGAAATGCAGATTCAAACTATGGGACACTGCCAAGCAATCCGTTCAAACGGAATCTAAACTATCTCCTCTCAGCCTCATTCTAATTACCCTCGACGCCTTCTGAATAGGAGATGGCCTCGGGACCATCTCTTAGAAATGTGACCATGAATTCCCCGGTTGACATCTTCCATGGACCGAAAAATGATTTTATTATTTATTTATTCAGCCTATTTAGTCCTTGAGATGTTTTTTTTATTACATATATTTTCTTATTTTCTATTGCATTTGGGTGCACTTTGTATGTGTGCAACCGTCCGTCTTTGTAGAGGGAGCTCGGGACCTGAGTTCTAAGGTATATAAGGATATATGGCGGACTGGGGGCAACCACCGGACGATCATTCCGTGGCGATCGGTGGTAGCCCCAATCCGTCAAACCACTTTTTTGTGCTCTACCCAGGAGACGTCAAACCGGCCGAATACTGGGTAATTCGTTTTCGTCACCAGCTGCCCAGATCCACTCACAGGTATGAATCGGACATAAAATCTACTATCAACTGTAATAACTGCTGTATTGAAATAATCTACATGAAATTTTATCAAATTTGAATCCCTATAAGAACGTCAACTGTTGATGAGATTTCCTCCGCTTTGGAAAAGAGGTGTTATTGTTCCGCAGCATTTTTGGATGTGAGTCAAGCTTTCGACCGTGCCTGGCATGTTGGGCTGCTGTATAAGCTGAAACATGAGATCCCTGACGGATACTATCGTCTCCTCCGCTCATATCTAGAAGATAGGGATTTTCAGGCCAGATAAGGCATATTCATTCCATAAAAGCTGGTGTCCCACAGCGCCTCACACGGTGTTAGCCACCTAAGCCGAAGACATAGCTACTAATGAGTCGGCTGGGAACGAACCCAAATCTCTGCAGGAGCATTTTCACCTTCTTGAGGGATGGCTGAGTCTTTGGAAGAACAAAATTAATTAAACCAAATCGTCAAATTAATAAGAAGATGGCTGATGTAGTCTAATCTTTCACAGATTTTTATTTGTACAGTAGAACCTCTATAAGTCGAACATCAAGGGAGACGCCAAAAAAATCGAGTTATAGAGTTTTCGACTTATGGAGGATTTCGACAGGCGGATTTTGATTCGACTTGTAGAGGTTAAGATTCATTCTAACTAATTTTGAGTTACAGAGGTGAAATAAATAAAAATTCAAGTTACAGAGATAACAAACATATTTATATTTATTATAAATCAACATTATTTCAAAACATCTTTAAAATAAAAAATACGTAGTATATGTAGGTATTAAAAAAAGTCAGTAATTTTTTTTTGCTGTAGATAATTGGTAATCCTATTTATTGTATACTCCTAAATTGTTTTCTAAGAAACAATGGTGTACATTGTTGGCAAATTCTTAAAGTCGGTAACTTATTTTTCTTCGAGCTGTAGAGGTAATAAGTTTCAAATAATCGAGTTGTAAAGGTTGTAAAATAAAACATTGCTATGTTCGAGGTACAGAGGTCCAATTTATTTTTTCGAGTTATAGATGGAAAATATGTACCAAAATGGCTTGTAGGGACTCACTGATTATTTCGACTAATAGAGGGTTGAGATTTCGAGTAATGGAGGTTGTGGGGCTTGAAGGGAAAGGAACAAAACTTTTTTTTCGAGTTTTGGAGGTTTTCGACTTATTGAGGTTCGACTTAAAGAGGTTCTACTGTATTACCTAGCTATTCTAATAAAATAGATATTTTAGTAAATAAAATTTTGAATTTTTATAATAAAAATAAATTATAAATAAAACCATCTAAAAACTTTAAAAATTTAAAATTTCATAGATGGATGGATCTGTTCCCATCCAAGAAATTTTAAATTGATAAAGTTTTTAGATGGTTTTATTTATTTTTATTATAAAAAAAAAATTAAATTTTATTTACTAAACTATTTATTTGCCTGATGATGAGGGCAACCTTGAAAGCCGGCTAGCTAATACAAATAAAAATCTGTGAGAGGTCAGACTACATTTTATTTGACAACCTGTGAAATCATTGGCCAAAAAAAAAAAAATTGTTAAATTTGTTAAACAACTGGTGTTTCTTCATCTTGAAGATTGGGGTGTAAATATGATCTTTCCCAATTGAGATCTGCCAGGACGCCTTTCTGTCAACTGTCCCGATTATCCAGAAACAGGAGCGTCTATGCAGCACCTCCCTTCTCCAGTATCTCCCGGTATTACTGCTTAATCCCAGGATCAAAAGCAGAGCTCCTCTCCATCTAATCCTTCTTTTTAAAGCAACACATTTCTCGATATTAAACCTCCTCTCAACGTCTCATCCTTGGTATTATTTATAAGTACAAGCAGTTACTTTTTTTTTTTTTTTTTTTTCTTTTAATTTTTGGAGTTCGAAAAACATGAAATTCCGGTGAAAACAACATCATTCCTAACCGATTACAATAACTTCCCGTATACTTCTTATATATTATGCCGAAGTAAAATGTATGTGTGGAGGTTATGATTGCTAACATGATAACAATTGATAGAATGAATGTATCCTCATGAAATTTTATGTTTATCCATAACCCCATAAGAACGACACCTATTAATTTTCTGTGTAATTGGCATTAGGAAAAGGAGGTGGGGGGGTGTCAGAGAAGAAAATTAATAATGGCTGATGTTAAGAATGTACCGACACAAAATTCAATATGATTTACAAGTCCGTACGTAAGTCATCTATAGATTTTTAGCCCAAATTGTCGGTTAGTGTTGAAGGGAGAGTGAACACGTAATTTGTGCTCGGGAAGATCATTGCCGGTGATTCACGGACTTTTTTTTGTTTTTCTGCACATCTAGTGGGAAAGGTAACCAGCGTTGATACTCCCCGGGGGGTATTATTGTGGTTATGTTGTAAATATTAACTGTTTAGGCAAAATTTATTATTTGATACCGAAAGGAGAGAGTGCTCTCTGTTTGAAATGCATGAGATTTTAATTAGTAATTATTTGTTGAGGGTGTATCTTGGTTTGAGCTCTCATAAAGACCTGGATACGGTCCGAACATGGGATGTGGTTCTCTACACTCCGTTCTTTATGATAGCTACGGACTTGGTCAGAAATCAGGTCAAGTTGGTGTCTTTACCACTGGCCTCTCTCGTCAATATAAAGACCTGGGATACGGTCCGACTTTGGGATGTGGTTCTCTACACTCCGTTCTTTATGATAGCTACGGACCTGGTCAGAAATCAGGTCAAGTTGGTGCCTTTACCACTGGCCTCTCTCGTCAATATAAAGACCTGGATACGGTCCGACTTTGGGATGTGGTTCTCTACACTCCGTTCTTTATGATATCCACGGACCTGGTCAGAAATCATTTCAGGTTTGGTACCCTTACCACTGGCCTCTCTCGTCAATATAAAGACCTGGATACGGTCCGACTTTGGGATGTGGTTCTCTACACTCCGTTCTTTATGATATCCACGGACCTGGTCAGAAATCAGGTCAAGTTGGTGTCTTTACCACTGGCCTCTCATCCGTCTTCAACAATACTCACTTCACTTTCAATCATATTCGGATGATTCATGCCAAATTATTTAATTATTTCTTTAATAATAAAATATCATGTCACAGATTTCTTCAAAATTATGAATTGATATGTGTTTCAGTCATCAGAAATTGTACGTTCAGTTTTCACCGAAATGTTTGGTCACCTTTTACCGTTACATCCTTTATGCATCTTTCAGTTATGAAAAAAAATCGTCGGTGAATCACTAGCTATGTACTTCCCCAGTAAGAATTAATTAATTACGCTTTTGTTCTCTCTATAAAGCCCATCGACCGTTTGGGCTAAAAATCATATTTGACTTACATAGTGCCGTCTGAATCCTCATTCTAAATTTTGTGTGGATACATTCATCACATCGGCAGTTCTTAGGGTATTTTGAGTCGAGCCACTCTTCTTCGACGGCAATCGCGGATGTACAAATGTTGACAGGAATGAGATATATCATTGGAAAGACTTGTAAAAATTATTAATGTTATTTAAAATTATTGTTCTTTTATTCCTTATTTGTTTCGTGGGTCCGCCAAGATTACCAATAGTTTTAAAAACCAAGATGACATTAGGTTGCAAAATACACAAAAATAAACTTACTCCATGATTAATTTAATAAATATATTTGGTGATAACATTATTGATATTTATGATTATTAATCAAAATCCTTTTCTCTATACTATTATCCTAAAATACATTTGTATATTACTTATAATCTACAGGTACCTGGCAGCGTTGCGTCTGCCGCAATTTCTGCTGGGTTTCGGATTTCTTAAATATTCTTTTGATTCTACGTTAAACTTGATACACGTTTTCACTTCTCTTCTTTTTCATCCAATAAAAAATGTACTGACACAAAGTTCTATAACTTTGGCTGCCCATGTCAGGTGGTCCCACACCCTTCCTTACGTGGTATTGCTGCTGACATCATCGAACTTCTCCCTTTTTCCAGCGAGTTCCTGGCCTCTAATTTTTATATTTCCATCTGCATTTTCATTTTTATTTAAATCATTTTAAAACATTTAATGTCCATAATTTTGAATATTACAGACTCAAATTATATTTTAGGGAAGTATTATTGAGAATTAATATAAAAAAAATATCACATTTCCCTTAAAACACAAATTTCTACCTTTCAACTTAATGTTTAACTTCCCAGCATATAGAGAAGTTATTGTAATGGGTCCGAAAATCGAAATCAAAATTTTCATCAAATTTATATGTTTCAAGGTCATTACAGTATTTTTACAAACATAAAAATAGGTCTAGCTCATCAACAGATGATTGGATTTTAATGAAATTAAACATGTAGTGTTCTTAAAAGCCAAATTGAGAAAAAGGGTGTGTGACGTCTCATCGTATCGGGAGGGGGGACTGTGAGTGGAGGTTGAGCATCAAAATAGTTCAATTAAATAGTCAATAGTTCATTAACGGATTTTTTTAATTTAAATTTTCCATCACTGCAATCGTCTCTTAACGACCTTTCCAATGATATATCTCACAACAAAATACAAACATTACCCAAAAACATTACCTATTGCGAGAATGGCACCCATAAAATATGAAAATTTATTACCCCAAAAAGAGCATATATAAGTGAAGTACCAGTAGAAAGAGAGCGAATTGGACAGAGAAGAAATGAGTGGGAATGACACAACCTACCTTTACGTATAAGCGTGAAAGAAAAAATTGAGAATTAAACTTAGCTTTTAAACATATCCTTTATGTCCTTTTACCGAGTCCTTTCCACTGAGGAAGAGAGCTTAATTCATTTAGAAAAGAAACTTGAGGAGTGACTTAGTTAAGTGAGTGTGTTGCTCAAAGTAAACCACAACAAAGTCACATTGGCCCCATTGAAACTTGCTACTCCCCGGCTTAGTGACTTGTTCCGTAGTGACGCCAAATTTCACTTCTCTCAGTCAAGTTGTAGCGAAACTCACAAAGGGTGCTTCATTGGCCAATGCGGCAGTCTTGTTAACTAATTATTATAATGTTGAAATTCAGAAATTATTTATAGTTAGTGATTGTGACTCATGAACCAGGCTTTAACTACGAGGTTATAAACAAAATGCATTCCAACCTTATTTCTTTTTACTTTTACTGCCGCAGTAAGCGCATACCTTGAAATATCAAACTTTTCAGCAGCTTTCCGTAATGATTTATTTATTTTTTTTTTTTCCATTTATTTATTCTACAATCTGTACAAACAATAACAATAAGCAGATGGGATGACTAAGATAGCATGATAAAATAATAAGTAATACAAAATATTTAACACATAATAAGAAGGAAAAAGAAGAAATGAATAATACAAAATAGTAGCAAACATAAACAAAAATAATAAACAGAATAAATAATAAAATGAAAGAGATAAAATAAATAAAATAAAAATAAAATAAACTAAAAATAATTAAATAAAATAATTAAAAATATATAAGAAACTGGACGAGGACAGCACCAGTAGGACTCCCGCACACTGCCATATACCACTCTCCAACTAGTGGAGAGGGGAGGAGGCCGCGGGGGACGAGCGCTGACCCTCCCACCACACTGCCCAACCATCCACTGTCCAGCAGTGGAGGAAGACCAGGAGGCAAGGCGTCGAAGCGACTGAGAGGCGTGAGGGGAGAATCCGGTCATCACCAGTACTCCCTTAAAAATGGCGTGTGAAGAAGAAAAAAAAATAATAATAATAATAAATAACAAAAATTAAAAGAATAAATTAATAAACGCACAAAAAAATAAAATAAATAAAAATAAATTTTAAAAAAATAGAAAAAAAAAATTAAATAAAAAAAATATATATATATATATAATACAAATTAAAGAAGATCACGAGGCCAACGCCGCCTTAGCCTTCTTGGAGGGTTATGCGGATGAGATTGTGATGATAAGGATTTGGCAAGAGGATTATGGTGGAAGGAGAGGTTGGTGTGGAACTTGGAAAAACGGGATTTGATGAGGTCTTGGACAAAAGGAACTTTGAGGTCGTTATGGAGTGTAAGGTTGGAAACAAAAAAGGGATCATCTACAATGGTTCTATGGACTTTGGATTGGAAGGATTGGATCCGCTTGATGTTTGATGGCCGTAATGATAAGCCATTTCTCACGTCTTGTACTGCTTCTATTATCTCATCTTCTGTATAATCTTTATACTCGAAGGCGCCGGTAGCTCAGTGGTATGCGTGCTTGTCTTCTGAGCTCAAGATCGTGGGTTCGAAACCAGACCGAGGTCCTTAGTTCATTTTACTTCCCAGATAGATGTTTGCTCGTATTACACATAAACGGTTAGCCTTATAGACAAGTTTTATCCTTACCAAAAATGTTTCTTATCACATTGCCAACTATCTTCGTTTTGTCATCTCTCGTCTTTTTACATGATGACATTTTAAATATTGAAGTAAAACAAAATTTACTTTAATGAAGAAGGGCGGATATATCAAGATTAGACACTGGGGATAAACATTTTCAAAAAAAAAGAAAGAAAAAAGAGATCACATAAAGAAGATTGCATACTTAGATATGAAAATTTTAATCTCAGATAAAACTTCATTTATCAGTCTGAAAGGGAAGAGAGAAAATACAAAATAGTGAGAAAAAGTATAGTCAGTAAAAGGCGAATCACTATGTTACTGAAGTTAATTTTGTGTAAAGTGTCAAGTGAATAGCAGGTTACCGAACTCAAAAACAATTACTGCTATTAACTTGAAACTTGGAATGAATAAATCACATCTGCTACTTTAGATTTGATTAGAATTTGACCGAAATCGGAACAAAATTTAGACCACTTGACTTCGGGGCTTAAGTACATTTTACATGAAACCACTTACATTTATGACCTAATCAAAACTCTTTTCAAATAACAATTGTAGAGAAAATTAAAAGACATATTTTATATTCAATATTTTTTTTCGAAAGTTGCTCCGTTTGTGAGATACAAGCTGAAAACTGTCCTAAAATTGACGTTTTGGAACACATTTTTTTTACACAAGCAAAAGCCATTTATGCGAAAAAGGTTTGTCCTATAAAAAAATTGGTTTTTACCAAAAATGTTCCTTTTCCCCATTTATGAAATTTTTAATTCTTAATTTTTGAGTAGTATTTATATTTTTTATTTATTGAACAGTTTTATTTTATTTAATCATCTAATTTTTATCAGACAACCTGATGATGAAGGCAACTTCGAAAGTCGTCTAGCATATAATGATAAAATATTTGAGAGGTCAGACTATTTTTTACTTTACAACCTGTGAAATTATCCCTTTTTCCATCAACCAACTTTCTCTTATGTTTATATGTTGGTAGGTCATTTGATGACTTAGTTATTTGATTTAAGGAACTTTTTGATCATGGTTTGGAGACAAACGGTCAAGGATCAAGGAAAGGAAAAATTGGGATGTGACAGAGAGTGGGTGGGGGGGATGGCTCCCAAAGAGAAGCAGATTCTAAGGGGCGATCGGGTGTCTCAAAGGAATGAAATGGAGGGAAATAGCAGACGGAGGCCCAGGATCCTGGGGGTATTGGCCAAGTTGTGGCGATCACACAAGTCCTGCTGAACGGTACACGTCTTTTGGAACAAGTAGATGTTAGTGGTAGTTCTACCATGTAGCTTAAGTCTCACCCCAAAGACAAAGCGATGTTGGGTATAGTTTAATAAGAATTCTCCCACCATGGGAACCCTCAACTCCTTGTATGTTATCAGAAGGGCATAGTAGTGTGGAATATCATGTTCTATAACAAGGTAAATAAAGGGTCTTCCTGTTCCAGAAAATGATGCATTGGAAGGGCCAGGAGTCATTGTCCTATAGAGGAGTGTGCACCTTGGTAAGGTGAGACAGTCATCACCTCAATCCGATTTAAATATCGCAATTCTTTTATATATATATATATATTTATATATAAGGGGTGATTATTCCAGGTGATTATTATATTCCAGAACTGATTTTTTTTAAATTTATTTAAAAAATTTACAAGTTATTGAACATTGTCCCCTTCAAAGTACTCCCCTTGGGAAGCTATACATTTTCCCACCGCCGTTTCCACTGCTGGAAGGACCCGGAGAACTCATCTTCTGGATTGCTGTTCAGCTCCTCCAGCGATTTTTCTTTAATTCCGTCAGTTGAGTGAAATCTCTGCTCTTTTCGGGGTCTCTTGAATTTTGGAAACAGGAAAAAGTCCGCAGGAGCCTGGTCTGGTGAGTACGGAGGCTAGGGGATGACGACCCTGCCGTTTTTTGTGCAATAATCGCGAATGAGCAAAGCAGAATGAACAGTCGCGTTGTCATGGGGCAGCACTCACTCCCCACTTCGCCAGAGCTCAGGTCTCTTCCTCCTCAAAGCCTTGCGCAAATGTCTCAGGGTTTCAAGGTAACGAAAACGATTAATTGTCTCACCTCGTGGAAGAAATTCGTCGTAGACAACACCCTTCCAGTCGAAGAAAACAGTGAGCATGACCTTGACATTTGGCCTTCTTTTAACCTCTTGTACCACTCATGACACCGTGAATGACTCAGATGTTCATCTCCAAAAGCCTCTTGCAAAACGTTTCTGTAAAAGTTTTGCTCAACTTCTCACAAAACTTGACACAAACGCATTGCTCTTCTTTTGGATTCATTTGACGAAAGATCACAAAATAACCAAACACAAAAAACACCCCTCATACTACATCTTATTTATTTTTTGGCACGCCTTTTGTCTTTATTCTTCAAGAACAACAGGTGTCTGCTGCTCATTCACATACTCAAGGAAAGTAGCCTAATTAACATTCCAGGAACTTGGATCACTGGCGTCTCATTAGATATTTTATCGGTATCGAACCAAAAATCAATGTTTTTCAAAGAATCCTTTATTAAAGGGAGGGTCTAGTAGCTGAACCCAATTAAATATTATCCAAACATGGAGACACCTTCAAATGTGTGGAGTCTTACATTAAAATTTAGAATTTGGTCAGGGGCGGATAAGATACCTATTTTTTTAATAGAAAAATAGGTTACTTTCCAGAATTTACCCATCACTCATTTTTTGCTTCGTCGGTGAATCACCAGATATGTACTTCCCCAGCAAGAATTAATCAGTTACCAATCTAGGCTAAAAATCCTAGAAACCATCATATGAAGCTCTCAAGAACCCATCAACCAACAACAAGTAAAAATGAGGGCATCGGTAGCTCAGTGGTATGCGTGCTTATGTTATTTTATCTGGGAGATAAAATAAACTTAAGCACGCCGTCCTTCGGATGGGACGTTAAGCGATGGTCAATAGCCTGTATGACGTCAGAGACCCCTCGTTAAAGACCCCTGCCCTAGGTGAATAAAAATTTAGGGTAGGCAAAATTTAAGACTCCCACAGTAGAGTTGGGCTCATGCCCACCAGAGTGACGAAAAGAGCGCTCTGGTAGTAGGCGATATGACCTCGTAGTTAAAGCCCGGGCATGAGTCATAATAACTAATTAACTAACAAGTAAAATATGTTTCCACAATGCTTTTTAAAAAAAAATACAGATACAAATTAAAATCTAGGGCTAAAACTCAATATTTCACTTATATAGTGGCTTTTGAATCCTCTTATTAAATTTCGTGTCCATACAATCATTACAGTTAGTTATCATGAATCATGCCCGAGCTTTATCGCCTACTACCAGAGCTCTCTTTGTGGAGTCCTAAGCCATCGCTTAACGTCTGATCCGAAGGAAGGCATGCTTAACTTTATTTTACCTCTCAGATAAAATAAACTAAGAGCCTCGGCCAGGTTTCGAACCCACGATCTTAAGCTCAGAATGCAATCACGCATACCACTGAGCTACTGGCGCCCTCTACATTCATTACATCGGCAGTTATTAGAGGATTTGAGCCAACCTCTTCTCTGTTCTCCCCCTTTCCTTCGACCGATTTCGCGAACATTATTAGTTGTCATCCTTAGGGGCTTTTGAATTTAAATATAATGGCAGTTATTGGAGTATTTGTGTTTCTCCCCCTATTCCTCCTTTCTCATTGGCCGATTTGGCAATCAATAGGTGTTCTTAGAAGGTTCTGGAGACACATATCAAATTTCGTGTCGATACATTTATTCTATCGAAAGCTATCATATTCACAGTCACACACAGTCATATATTTTTTTTTTTTGGAATCATGCTGTCGGAAAACATGAAACTCCAACTACATTCCCTATACTGCGTATACGTATATATATATTTTTTGTTTCATTTATTTTAATATATTTTTCTGTTTCAGGAATGGTGGCCAACGTGGTGCTGGTGACAGCTACTCTGATGCTTGGCACTCTCATTCTCTTGTCGGCCGCTGTCGAGAGCGTACCTTACATCGGGTAAGTGGTGTTAACCTACATTTGATTACTTCAGCCCTCTGTGGCAGTCATTGGCGTAGCTAGCATAATTCTCTGCAGGGGGGCAGCCGGTCAACACGACCGAGATAATAAAACAATAGTTTACATTTGTTGAGAACCCTTAGCATCTCTTTCCCAATTCACAAAAGAAAAAAAAGAAAAATAGAAAACTGTTTGCTAATTTGATTGCTCACTGAAATGGTTTTCTTTAATTTCTTTCCCTAACCACACCGTTGTTGAAGTACATTTTAATATTTACCTACTCAGATACGTTTGAGCTTGGAGCAGACTGTATTTAAAACGTTAAATGAATATTTGATTTCCTAAGAGAGCAACTCAGCACACGTTTGCATACTAAGTACCATCAAAACTTCTTTTTATTCTTTAACAAAAATCATCATTAAATATAAACATACTAAGTTCTTTGTTATTTTGAAACAAAGCCCTAAGTACAACTTACCATGCTTACAATTCTTTTTGCATTGTTTAAGGAGATTCATAATCCGTATATTATATATTATTACAGCTACTTTTCTCCCTGTTATTTTTTGCCTTCTCAAAAAATAGCAATTATAAACGTCTCAGGAAGCATTCCCATAATCATAATCTAAATGTGTTCTTTAGGTTAACTATTATTAAACATCCATTGTTTTTTTTGGTTGGGACCTTTTTTCTATATGGTGGTATAGGTGAAAAAGTGGCCAGTTAGGTCCAAGCAATATTTATTTTTATTTACGTTTCGACCTCTTATGGGCCATTATCATCAGAAACGATTGCTTATAAACATTTCTGAGAAAATGGACACGTTGCGTTCCAAATAGGAGGCACATTTCTCAAAAATGTTTATAAGCAATCGTTTTGATGATAATGCCCATAAGAGGTCGAAACGTAAATAATAATAAATATTGCTTGGACCTAACTGGCCACTTTTTCACCTATATCACCTTATTAAACATCTATTCAAAATATATAAGTCGACTCAATCAGGGGCGTAGCCAGGATTTTGAGCAGAGGGGGGCAAAGTTAGGCTACGAGGGTGGGGGGTATAGACTCCCGGGGGCACAGCCCGCAGTTAACGTGGTTAGCATTGCAGACTTTTTGTTATTTATTTGGGAGGCTCCCACCTCTAGGTAACCACTGACTGTAATACTTAAGTTGACTTTATATGAGCAGCAAAAATGCAAAGCACAGCAGCAGCAAATGCACGCTATTGTTTCTGTACTTTTCGAATTAAATTACTCACATCCAATAGAGTGCATTTGCTGCTGCTGCGCTTTGCATTTTTACTGCACATTTAAAATCAGCTTTAAGAGTATAAAGTATAACATAAACGATTTTGAGCGAGGAAATGAAATGATCGAATTCATATATATTTAAATAGATGTAATATGACTTGTTTTGTACATGTACATTTATGTAACAGCTGATTGCTGATTTAGGAATCAGACGCATGAGAAATTTGAAGATCCTGTTGGTAACTTGCAAGCAATCTAATTTTAATAAAAACTATTTTTTTAGTTTATTTGATTTTTATCTCGGTTTTTTGCTCTGACCAGGGGGGGGCACGCGCCTGCCCTGGCTACGCCCCTGGACTCAACATATATGTTCTAAAAACAGAAGATTCTGATCGACAGAAGGAATAGTTAACCTAAAGAACACATGTATTATACTTATGGTAGGAGTGCTTCCTGAAACGTTTATAATTTGAGGGGGATAGAATCAAAGTGGTCCAAGTGATATTTTTAAAAATTTGAAGAAACTGTGCATTAAGTTCTTAACTGATTTAGATAAATCTATAATTTATCGAAACCGGAAATATTTTGTTTTCTGCTTTTATGGTGAAAGTTGCTGTTAGCAAACCATAAAATTGAATAAAAATCTTAATTTCAAGGTCACTATTGATAGGTTTAAGTTACTTGTTCATGTCACCAAAATGGAATAAGTGATTTGCCACTAGATCTCAGCACTTTTTTCCTGAACAGAACTATCATTTTTGTACCCGATAATGCACTTAACGAAAAATTTTCAAAAATGTCACTGGGAACATTTTGATTCTAACCCCGTAAATTGCTATTTTTTGAGAAGGTAGAAAATTACTGGGAGAAAAGTTGCTGTAATAATATATATTATGTATGGATTATGAATCCCCCTTAAACAACCCAAAAAGAATATATATTTTAACTAGATGTTTAAATATATAAGTTGATTCAATAAATATGTTTTACAAATGGAAGATTCTAATTGACAGAAGGAATAGTTAATCTAAGAAACACATGTATTGTAGATACTGATGATGGGAGTGCTTCCTGAATCGTTTATAATTGCTACTCTCTGTAAAAACAAAAAATAAATGGGAGAAGTGAGGCTGTATTAATGTATAATATAAGTATTCTTTATAAAATATAAGCTTTAAAAAAATTTGAATGAGTAAATAATGCTAATAATATTGTATGAAAATAATTAAACAGAAAAAAAAATTGTTTAGCGTTTGTAAACGCGTTCAGAAATATTCAGACTGATCATGAAGGCAACCTCGAAAGCCGACTAACACAAATAATATGAAATATGTGAGTGATCATACTACATTTTTGTTTTACAACCTGTGAAAACATTTTTTTTATACAATACATCAACCATGTTCACATTATTCAAACGTGAACCTCACAAGTAGATTACATATCAGTGACGTGCTACACTATACATTTCATATGGCCGATAACAGTTTAACAATGGCTGTGTCACCAATGATGTATAGCTTCAGTTGTTGATATAAAACGAATGTTTTATTAGAAGTGATAAAACTCCTTTTCATGGCCATGGATATAGTGTAAATAACTATTATAGATACATGGCCAATATGTATCGTCCATGAGTCCAAAGAAAAAAAAAATTTCTAGATTCGAGGAACATTTTTATTCATGTTTTTTTTTGTATTTTCTGTATAAATAGAACAAAAATTCCAGAAAATATACCTAATATGTAGTTCTGCAATGTATTCGGTACGGGGAGTCAACAATTGTCATCGAAATATAATATGTGTACTTGACCTTGACCATGTCGGTCATCCTTATTCTATTACGGGGAGCGGAAAGTTTCTTCAGCATCGTAATTTTCTGTTTCGGACGAAACTATTTATCCGACTTTTTTATATGAAAAATGGATGGAATTCAGATTTTTTTATATTATCTGCGCTAACTTGCGTATCTCGTTTTCCGGTAAATATAATACATAAAATTTTTTATTCTAAATGTTGAATGAGGGGCATGATAATAAAACAAATATATCGACTCTTTAATTATATTTATGAATGTAAGCAAAATCATTTTTCAAAACCAAAATAGGATAATTTCTGTGGCTTTGAGAAGGGAGATACATTTCTTTTTCTGTCTCTCTCGTACACCAGACGTTCCATTTAGCTTTAAGGTGACATATACACTAGTAAATTCCACATTTTGTTGAGGATTCATTGAACTAGTCGGTCTGCCATTAGACGGGGAGCCACAATTGGCTAAGTGCCACAGTTTGAACTTTCATCTCCCTGCAACAGGTCTCTCAGTGTGTGCTAGGTGCTAGAACAGTTAATGTGAGGTTCCTCAAAGACTTACACCTACTCACCCCTAATGGAATCACAATCAACCCCTACCGGCGCCTTCACAATTCTATCAACTTTGACTACGTCAGTCTACTAAGGAGAGGGAGAGTGGTAACTTAGCAGAAGCATGCAGCCATGTCGTCTATTATGTCCTATTCCAAAATCAGTACTAAAAAGTCACCGTTATAATTTATTCTACCATAAATATTTACCTATTTTGTTCATTTGTATATTTTTATTTTTCACACATTTTATTTTTTATTATTTCTTTCATTTCTCATTTCGGGCAACCTCGATATAATGTAGACGAGAAAATAAATGGTGGAACGACCGCGGATTTTGTCAATGTTCTTTATAATTTTTGAACAAATTCAAGGTTAATTTTTATTACAGTCAATTGTTCCGACGGTCCTTTACTCGGATTTGCTGTTTTGTTACCGCAGATTATATTATGTCTGCTCCTAATGCATAATGATTATGCAAAGTAATGCATCATAATTGCAGTCAGACGAGCCTTCAACAGGCATCACAAGACTGCAAACATTATTCATTATTTTGAAGGAACAGTCATAATATAATCTACAGCTGCCTACAAAAACAATATACTAGTAAATATTGCCTTGGTGCCCTGGAGTTAGTTATTGTGACTCATGCCCGGGCTTTAACTATGAGGTCATGTCGCCTACTACCAGAGAGCTATTTTGTCACTCTGGTGGACATGAGCCCGAGTCTACTATGGGAATCCTACATTCCGAGTGTCGAACCACCGATCTTGAGCTCAGTAAGCAAGCATCCTTTCGCAAAATCAGTACAAAAAAGTAATTTTATCACCGTCAATTTACTTTCCCAGTGCGAAGAATGAACTAAATTTTCGCTATCCATCTGAAACCAATAATAATTTATTCTATCATAAATATTTACCTATTTATAGTTATATATTTTTATTTTTGACACATTTTATTTTTTATTATTTCTTTATTTTCTCATTAATTTATCTTTAGCCCATTTTTTCTAAATATATTTTATTTAAACCTTGTCCTGAGCATCCTTTCTTCACTTTTGTAGTCATCCATTAATACTCTTTCGATTTTTATTATTTCAAATTTTTTTATATTGATATTATTATCTAGTATTTTTCACATCCTTAACTATACATATCCCTAACTAAACACTTCAAGTATAGGGGGAATTTATGTAATAGATCAGAAATTCGAAGTTAAATTTACAACAAAATTTGATAGCTCTGATAGAATGAGTTTATCAACACGAAATGTTATATGTATATATAGAAACTCATGAGGACGACACCTATTGATTTTCATCAAAATCGGCCAAAGGGAAGGGGAACACTAGGGGGATGATTAACACAAAAATACTAATAACTGCCGATGTTAAGAATGTAATTACAAAAAAGTTGATATTTATATTCAAAACCCCATAACGACGGCATCTATTAATTTTCAAGGGATGATGGGGATCTGGAGTCGGGGCTTGAATTTATATCCCAACAGAAAATTTAGTGTGAGAATTCAGATGCCCCTATGAAAGTCTATTAACTCTTAGAGGGTCGGGTGATAACTCATAACGCTAGGGGACGGGTGGTGCACTGAGTGCGCCACACGGTTTTTCACAATTTTAACATCAAACACCGCTAATAAAGTAGTCTAGCAGTATTCATCATGAGTCTACTTATAATGAGTAATGGAAACAATGAGCATAAAAATGTATTTCAGATTTATTGAATTTATGAATTATAAAATGAATACGTGAAATTTTCGATCCCCGTACCATCACGAGACCATGCTTCGTTCAGATCTATTTTGGACATCTTTTTTTGTCCTAGTAAATATAAAATTCCAATAAAAGCCATTATTTCTCCTCTGTCAGTTTCTTTCACGTTTTGTTAACTGCTTTGTTGATAATGTCCGCTTTGTTGATAATGTCCGCTTTGTTTGCAATATTCAATACGAGAATTCGTATATTTGACTATCAAATCAATCATGTCTGTAGTTATCATTTTATGGAATGCTGAAAGCTCGTCATGAACGTCATCACAATTTTTCGGGTGTGGAAGAATTTTTTTCAAAATATTTTTTTTGGGAGTTCGTGAAAACTTACTTTTTAGTGGAACTTTTTTCCAATTATGTGATTCAGAAATTTCCTTAAGTTTTTTACCTTTCACAATGCGGGTTTTATATAACTTTTTAACGAAATAATCGTCCTCACCTGAATCGTTATCCTCTTACGATGAATTGCCTTCTTTTCTCTCAAGCTCTCCTTCAACCTCAGAATCACTATCGTGGTCACTTTGCTCAATGATTTCTTCCTCATCAACATCAGAAGCATTTGACTCATCAACATCAGCATCACTAAGTTCTTGAAGAATGATAGAATACTGAGAAGAGGACACAATATCGCGGCGAGACATACCGGGACGGGCGGCGCACGGAATGCGCCAACAGTGACTTTTCAAACACAGAGCGAGGATAAAACTATGACAACTGAATCCTGATCGAGAACAACTAACACAACATAGGGGTGGGGAGTTGGTAGGAGGGTAATAAGAGTTTGGGCTTCCTAGAAGAAAATAGCTGTGATTCACAGGAAATTTCCTGCCCTCGGCGCACGCTGTGCGCCAGCCCGTCCCTCTAAGGGTTAATGATTTTTTAGCCCAAACGGTCGATTGATTTTGAAGGGAGAGCAAACACATAATTGACTAATTGCCGGGGATTAACCAACAGATTTTATTATTTTAAGAATTATAAGAGTTGACTTTTGTTGACTTGTAAGCAGTTTAAAATACAATCTTTGGCGTTTAAATTTCATTGCTTAACCATGCATAACGCATAATGACTTATTTTCCAATCAGATTGGAAATAGCTTTCAACAGAAGTAGCTTTTTTGTGAGTTCAGTAAAGATCAGGCATAAACGACTATTGAATTGGACTTCTAGTGTTTGTTTTAGTACTAAAGAGAAACACAAATCCTACGTGGATTAGTGCTTAAGCCAATGGAGCTGGCTTAGATCGGCATTAATCCCTATTCCTATTTTGTTTGTTATTTTCCCTACTATAAGAAGTATGTTTATCGGAAGAAATTCAATGTTGATTTTTTATCGGAATTTCATGTTTTCCAATCCCCAGATTCCAAAAATGAAAAAAAGATTTTTTCATCTGGCGACCCCAAATTTTTATTCAATAAGGGTCTTTAACGAGTACCTGACATCGTACAGGCTCGGGACCATTGCTTAACGTCCCTTCCGAAGGACGGAATTATTTTAATACTTAATTATTTCCCATATTTTGTAAATATTCTTTAAAAAATAAATACATATTTATGTACTGATACCAACTAGAAAAGCTTCCCCAGTCAAACATGATTTTCCGTGATGGTAGTGCAACTTTACTTTACTAGGTGGCACTACCATCACGCCACTATCCCCAAACCTTTTTAGGCCCCTGGCGAGCGCCCTTGATCGGCTCCCGCTCCCTCAGCAGCCCTGGGTTAAGGGGCAGCTAGTTGGAATCTTTTGATACAATTGGTCCAACTAGTGTACCCTGCCCAGCTTGCTCGGGGTTCGACATATATTCAAGAAAAGGAAGCAGAAGCAGAGTGCAGAGGACAACGCCAGTGAAAGAAAGCCAGTCTCCAATCTGTCCAGCTGAAGCCAAGGGAGTCACCTCAACACCCCCCCAGTAAAACCTATGCAATAAACACTGCTTTATACTAAACTATACAATAAACAATACCTGCAATAAAAAATATGTACATATGTTCTAGATTAAATAAACACCAATCAAACATTTGTTCGAAAAAATGTTAGACAAGATCAATAAAATTCCTAAAACTTTCCCCCTCTCCTCTCCTCATTTCCTTTGAGGGAAAAGAGTAAGAATTACATGAGATTTCATAGAAAACTTGTCTCTCTCACTCGCTCTCCCCTTTGGTTCTGTAGGAATCACGTGATTTCCTAGAAAACATTTATCTCGCACTCATTCTACTCTCTCGTCTCTCACTGTCCTCTCTTCCCCTCTTGAAAACAGTACGAGTTCACGAGGTTTTTTAGCTGGAAATACGAATTATAAGACGTTTTAAGTGACCTCGAGCATAAAAATAATACGAATTACTGAGGGGCTCGAAATGCATTGTTTTTATACCACTTATCGGGATTTTCTCTGGGGACCGGCAAATTTGTACGAATTAGCCGGAAATATGAATAATCGGGATACGAAATATCGGGATTCCACTGTACTACCCTTCGATATCAGTACATATTTTGTATTTTTTACCAGATAAAAATCCTAACCTCAATTATGAGGATTCATAAGCCCCTACATAAGTCAACTATTGATTTTTACCCCAAACGATAGATTGGTTTTGAAAGAATAGCGAAAATTTAACATATTTATTTGTGCTGGGGAAGTACATTGTCTGTGATTCACTGACTTTTTACAATCTGTGTTATAATTCACATAAAACTATATAGTTTACAACATTACTCTCAAATAGTTTCTCTCTCAGTTATCTTCATATTCATGCTGGCTGCTTATAAAATGACAACATATGTTTTCTGTAAAATGATGTATTAAGTTATTTGACCCCGAAATGTATACTCTTAGTCTCTTACATAATCGATTTAGCGAGATTTCATATTGTAGTCACCAAAAGGGGTAGATATATATATATCAGACGATGACAGAATCTCTTCATATTATTTCCAATAGCTATCGAATTGCGTTCTCAGTTCCTTTCAGTTATCAGCTTGTATAGTAATAAAACTGAAGGATCAGATGACTACCATCTCTCCAAGCCAAGAGGAAAAATTCAATTAAATAAATGAATCGACTTCTAACAATACAACCTAAGACAAGAAAAATTAAGTGGTTTTGTTTGGCTAACCAAATCTGACTCCATCTTCTATTTTAGAGCTTTCACGACGAAATTTTTATTTTCCTCATATAATAAAGCTTTTATATTTTTTGTTCAATGTATTTTTACTTTTTTATACCTATAGTAATAGAGGGAAAATCCGATGGCCCAGATAAAAAAAAATCGAACCCGCGCTCTTGAGTTGAGCAGACTACCTCTGCTATCCTACCTCTGAGCTACTGGCGCACCTATTGTGGCTAGTTATGTGTAACTCAATAAAATCTTGTTTTATAGTTTTGAAAATTGTCGGATGGGTAAACGTTAACCGATGAGAGAAAAATTAATATATTTTTAGGAGACTGTAAGGCTAATTAAATGGTGTTTTATCAACCATATTTCACTATAAACAGGGTGGCCCAGATAAGCGGGCCACAAGTAAAATAACTCCTAAACGGTTAGAGATATCGAAATTATGCATAGCACTAAAGTTGTAGCAATTGCCGAAATCTATAGTATGGTTTCCTCGAAAAGACATAAATGACCCTTTTAATGGCTCAAACAACCCTTCGAAGGGCGGGGTTCCTTTTGACTCTTAAGTTTCATTACATTTTATTAAAGTACTAAAAAAACAAGGAAGAACTGTGCAAACAGATTTTCGTTACGTCAAGCAGTTCTCGGAAAAAAAAAACGTTTAAAGTTGTACGTTTTTCTTATTCTGAAGTTAGTTGGAATTTAATAACTTCAGAATAAGAAAAACGTGCAACTTTAAAGGGTTTTTTTCTAAGAACTACTTGACGTATCAAAAATCTGTTTGCACAGTTCTTCCTTGTTTCTTTAGTACTTTAATAAAATGTAATGAAACTTAAGGATCAAAATGTAACATCGCCCTTCGAAGGGCTGTTTGAGCCATTAAAAGGGTAATTTTTGTCTTTTAGAGGACTCCATACTGTAGCTCTCGGCAAGTGCTACAACTTTAGCCCTATGCACAATTTTGATATCTCTAACCGTTTAGGAGTTATTTGACTTGTGGTCCGCTTATCTAGGCCACCCTGTATATGCGGTGGGCTGGTGTTTTACACCTAGGGACCTAAGCATCAGTGCTATTATCCCTTCCCTGGAAGCGCTGGGCTTCCCCCTTATTATATTACCTGTATGTTTATACTACCTGAACCAAGCCCTTCATGAAGTGCTCAGTCTCCCAGTTTCCTTAATGAACCTGAGAATGCTCTCATAGTCCAATCTTCTGCGATTACATAATATAAATTTCGATATTTAATAAAATCCAACAGTATTGCCGATTTTTTTCTTCTTTTTTTCGACAATACCTGACTACGAAACACCGACATATCCTTGGGGATAGAAAGAAGATTTGAAACCAAATAAGAAGATAAGATCTGGGGGAGAGCAATCCAGAGTGAAATATAGAAGGTGATAGTGGAAAGACAGTCACAAGTGGATGCAGATAGATCAAGAAGAGCCGCAATGACGACGGTAGTCATGGCTAGTGATAACACTGTTTTCACATCTCTTCTGTGAGGTCTGAGAGGAAATCATAGACGTTCCAATCGAATGTCTTTGAGGGGATTAATGAAGGATGAACAACCCTCCCCGGTCCGGGTATCAGTACCTGCAGCTAAAGACCCTTAATCTCTTCTACATTAGGAAACGTTTGGTCATCTCTAGCAAAGACATGAAACTTTGATATGTGGATGTAGAAACAACAAGTTTTCAATCAGTCAAAATGGAAAAAGATTTTAAAATGATCCCTCAGTCGTGAGGATTCCTAGTTCTGATCAGTAATGGTTCACCGAAACTCGTCATGAAATGTAGTTTTGTTACACATATGTTTAGACGTTTCCTTGATTTATCTGAAAACGGTGAGTCCTATCAGAAAATTGTTTCTAACCAAAAAGTTTCTTATACAATTTCGCTTCAATCGCTAATTAGTCCTCAGATTTGAGATAGGATCAATACATATTAAGTTCGTTGCTATAAGTTACGATTGAAAAATTACTTTGATTTTTTCTTTATAGACATTTAGTTAACATTCTTCGGGGGGCTATAACTTTTGTTGTATTAATCCTATCTCAAATTTAAGGACTATGAACGATTGGAAATTTTATAAGAACCTGGTATGAATAAATTTTTCGACAGAACTAACCGTTTTTGAGCAAATCAAGGAAACGTCTAAAAATATGTGTTTCAAAACTACATTTCAAGATGGTTTTCGACATGTATCTCGAAAACCGGACGACCTGTAAAAAATGTTATTTCATATGAATTATGTATTTTAATATTTTCTACAACTTTTACTTGTAAAGATTTTTGATCATGTCATAAACATAGGCTGTATCTTGTAAAATGTAATTAGGTCCTTAGAGAAAGTGGTCTCAATTTTCGTTTGATTTCGGCCAAAATGTAACCATACCTAACTTGTGATCCCTTCATTTTGATTTCAAGTTCATGGCTACAATAGTTTTTGCAGTCATCGCAGTACATATTCGCACAGTATATGAAAGTAAAAATGGTTAATAGTTATATGATACATCATTTGAGTAGAAGTGGAGGGTTGAAGTTTGAAACACAAACTCATTTCGAGTGTTTCTCATCAAATGTTGGAAGGAAGTCATTAGAAATGTGCCTCGTTGGTAGGAGAGGTTCGGACGGTGAGTTTGTGAGAGCTATCAACGACAGGCAGTTAAAGAGAACCCATTCAACCAGAGAATGGATAGAAACAGAAGAGGAGCTAGATGTCTTAATAACGCCCACCTTCTTACAGGTACAGCTTCCATTAACAGAGGATTACCTGAGTCTCCTCAAGATATGAAATGTTCAAAATCCGATTGTATTATCGTATTCGAGATCGTCTTAACGACTCCTTGTTTTCATTTGATAGGCCCCTCCTCCTTGAAGAAAACTTCATTCTGCAGAATAACGATCAAGCGCGGATGCAAGGGGGCGGATACAATTATGAAAATAGGTGCAATTGCCCCCCTGAGCATCGACCAAACTTGTTACTGTTTTCAAGAGTTACAAACGTATCCTTAATTGAAGCGATTACACACGGAAAGGCCCATATAGGAAAAATTACGCTGAAAATCACTGTAAAATTTCATGTCGATAACTTCATTCCATCTGAAATTATCTTCTTCAAAGACATACACATACTGCACCATGTTTTTTTTTTTTTTTTTCATTTTTGAATAGAAGATGTCGGAAAACTTAAGATTCCGGTAAAAAAACTCAACATTGAATTTCTGGCCGCTAAATAACCACAATATTTAGATTGAGAGACAACAATTAGAGCCCAAAAACGTAAAAATCTATTTTTTTAATCATTTTTGCTAATATTTAGGAAAGTTTGTGTTTTAACGAAGAGTACTGAAATAAAAATTAGCTTTCAAACGGGCCCATAAAAAAAAAAAAGTTTTAAACGCAACGGGCGCTACTCACAATTTTTTTAAAAGGCGCCGTGGTGGGCTAGTGCATAGGGGTTGATGGAAATACTACGGGTTTATTTCATAGATAAAAACTTCTCTCCCGGGGCCATGTATGTTTGTAAATAACCCCGGTAACGTAGCCAGCCCCTATGGCGCAAAAATAAAAATGGGAAACACACCCCCGCCCTCTAACAGCCCAAAAGAAGAAATTTACATAAGAGGTAGGTGATATAAAAATAAAATAGAAGAAACCATGGCTTCAGACGACGGTGTGGCTGTCCTTAATTCCAATGGAAAGCAGCTCGAGAAACATTCCGCAGCCCAGTCCTCAATCTTGTCCCTTGTCTTGTCTATGCAATCCAAGGCAAGGCGTAAAACAATTGTTTTCGAACCTGACTAGTTTCTTAATGTTGGTCTGGCTTGTGCCGAGCGGAACATGCGGACATGCGTATGTAACCGTTCGAGTGCGGTGTATAGTAGTGTGGTAGATTCATGTCGAAATGTTGTGTTCTTGGTAGTGTGAGGAGAGTCTGGTGTAAGCATGTGTCAGTTTGGTGTCTAGGAGCACTCCCAGTATCAACGGCTCTACTTGTTTCGCCCAGTAAGTCTAGTTTGTATAAGAATATAAGAAAAATAAATTCACCAAATCACAATTTATTTCACTGACCATTTCAGATATTTTTTAAAACACATTTTTAAATATTAAAAGAAGGAACAAAAATAAAGTTATATTTAATAATTTTGATTCCAAATGATTCCACTTTCTTGTTCCTATTAATAATGAACAGGGCTGGGAGCAAACTAATTTCTTATTCCAAGCTAACCTCCAACGTTCCTGAAGTTCAAACTAATTTTATACACTAATCCATCTAACATCAAGTGTATCCAGTTCTTCCAATCCAAAGTCCTAAGAAATCTATGTTCCAATCTCATCCTCCATGATGACCTTAAAGTTCATTTTGTCAACGACCTCATTCCCATTCTTAAACTTCCAATCAAAACTTTCCTTTCAGGAAAATCCTATCGCTCAATCTCTTTCATCCCATTCCCATCCCGACTAACCTCCCCGATGATTGAGGTGGTGCTGGCCATTTCTCCTAAAGTATGTAGCTACTATTTAGGGAGTGCTGTCATTGGATCGTTTCTCCTAATGTTTTCACTTACGGTCAGCTCTTTCCTGTTCCTCTCGGTCTGCCTACACTGCTGTCGCCCGAACTATCATAGCCTCCTCTATCTCCATTAATCTGGAGGGTTGAGGATGGTCTCATTGAGAAAGTGTTTTGGGGGATCTCGAGCTGAATTTTATTTTATTTGTTATTATTTTTTTTAAATATTACCAAAAATTAATAAAAATGTCTCTTAAAAATGATGAGTATATTCATACTCATCATTTTTAAATATATTATACTCATCATTTTTAAGAGACATTTTTATTAATTTCGTTTATTATTATTATTATTTCCTTTTTCCTTATCTTGTGCATATTGTTTCCATTTATTATTTTACAATTCAAAAAAAATTTATATATGAGACTTTAGTTTGATTTTGAGATTATTCTAACAGAGTCAGCGGTATGTATGACATTTTGAATAAGTTCTTCAGTTAAATTATTTATTTATTGCTAGTTGTATTAGTGAATGGGGTATGGGCCCTTGTCTTCTGGGTCCTAGAATGTCCGAAATTCAACTAAATTCCTAATCCAAACTTTGAAATATTTTGCAATGTTTTGAGTACCAAATATAGGAAGTATGTAAAGAATTTATTGTATTTTCTTCGGAGTGCTATAGCTTTGTCGCAAGTCCAATCTCAAATTTCAGGGCATTTCATTTTGTTGATTAGAAATTTAATGAAAAACATTTTTTGTGTATAAACATAAACATTTTTTGTGGGGGCTAATTCTACGATAGGAATAACCGTTTTCGTATAAATCAAGAAAATGTCCCAAAAAAATAGGTTTCGTGGTGTCATTGTGAGACGGCTTTCGGCGCGCTCTCGCAAAAATCGTATTTTTATAAAATGAGTCCTTCAGTTTTCTCTAAAACATTTATTTGAAGAATTTTTCGAATAGGTCGTCAATATAAGCGATATCTTGTAACTTGCACGGCCCCGAAGTAAAGTTGTTTCAATTTTCGCCTGATTTTGTCCAATATCTAATCAGATCCAAGTTACCACATGTGACATATTTAGGGAATAAGGCGAATTAAGCAAATTAAAAGCATTTGTTAGAATAAACTTTCAGATAATTTACGCCATTTTCCTTCTATTATTATTTAGTTTTATTTCTTATTTTTTTATTTACAACTGTATAAACCCAGTGGTGACACTCCCTACTCACTGATTTCCTCTCATTTGTAACTAATCACTGTCACTGTCACTGCTGCTGCTGCTAAGGAGGTCTCTAGGCCATTGACGCTTAAGCCGTCGTTGGGGAAGTATGACAGAATGGAGGGCACGGACTAGAGGATTATTGTGGGAACTAAGAAGAGAAAATAATTTTTTTTTTTGAAAGATTTAGCGACTTCGGTGACAAAAGGTACGTTAAGGTCAGTGTGAAGAGTTTTGTTAAAGACGTAATAAGGAGCATTGGCTATTGTACGAAGCATTGAATACGCTGGAGACTGGAAGCTTGGCTGGAGACCAAGAGACTTGACCCTAGAGTTCAAGTCCGTAAGTCCACATAGGTTTGAGTACTGCGTTGTATATAAGTCGTTTTGTTTTCAAAGTTCATTTGGATCTTTTGTCTAGTAGTCTTAGTAAGTTTATAACGGCTGTCTATTATTATTCAAATTTTTTTTAAATCGCTGTCTTATGCTAAACGAAATGAACTCTAAATATTCTATATGTTCAAGTCGACCTCATGTAACCATGGTGATTGCTTTGATTAATAATTAATTTTTGTTCACTAATGAGACCTCACTTCGTATTGTTCTAGTTTGGGTTATGTTGGTTTTGTCTCATGTAGACTTCAGTTTGTCCCAACTTTTCAATTTCTCAAACTTTTATTCAATATTTGTTTTGTCAGTTAACTTCTAGCTGTTGTATACAATTTAAATATTAGAGAAAAAAAAATTACAATTAAAACTCGGTTAAGAAATTGTACAAAACTTGTTTTCCTGCCTCAATTAACCTTCAATTATTGTTCATATTAATAAACTAGCAGTAATACCCGGCGTTGCCCGGGGAACTTTGATTTTTCTCCCAATATCTTCTATAACGCTATTCAGTTCCTCGACAGTACATTCATGATGTTATAATTTTCAATTATTCATACGGAATAAGGCTTATAGTCCTTCAGCTGTTCTAACGCTAGTAAGTTTTTAGGACCCCTGGGCACCACAGCTAGTATGCGCCTTTCAACGGCGGAAGCCACACCTAGTGAATACTTAGCATCGCTGGACGTCCTAGTCAGTGCGTACTTAAGAACGTTTGTGACCACAGCTAGTATGTGGCTTGCAACGCTGAGCACCACAGCTAGTACGTAGTTGGGAATGCTGGGCATCATAGCTAGTATGTGCCTTGCGACGGCGGACCCAACAGCTAGTACGTAGTTAGGAACGCTGGTCACCACAGCTAGTATGTGCCTCGCAACAGCGGACCCCACAGCTAGTACGAAGTTAGGAACGCTGGGCATCACAGCTATTAAGTGCCTTGCAACAGCGGACCCCACAGCTAGTATGTAGTTAAATACGCTGGGCATTACAGTTAGTAAGTGCTTTGCAAACAGCGAACTTCACAGCTAGTACATAGTTAGGAACGCTGGGCACTACAGCTAGTAAATGCCTTGCAACAACGGACCCCACAGCTAGTACGAAGTTAGGAACTCTGGGCACTACAGCTAGTAAATGCCTTGCAACAACGGACCCCACAGCTAGTACGATATTAGGAACCCTGGGTATCACAGCTAGTATGCTTTTGCAACGACGGACCCCACAGCTAGTACGTTTTTAGGAACGCTGGGCCCTACAGGTAGTAGGTGCCTTGCAACTGCGAGCCCCACAGATAGTATGTAGTTAGAACCACAGGGCATCACAGCTAGTATGAGTTTTGCAACGGCGGACCCCACAGCTAGTACCTACGAGTGAAATACGCTGGGCCACACTGCTAGCGCCTTGCAACAGCAGACCCCACAGCTAGTACGTAATTAGAAACGCTGGGCATTACAGCTAGTGAATGTCTTATAGGTGCCTTGCAACAGCGAACCCCACAGCCAGTACATAGTTAGGAACGCTGGGGCTGAGCACTACAGCTAGTAAGTACCTTGCAACAGCGGACCCCACAGCTAGTACGATATTAGGAACGCTGGACATCACAGCTAGTAAATGTCTTGCAACAGTGAACCCCACAGCGAATACATAGTTACTACTACTACATGTGAAATTCATGACAATCCGATTCATGACAATACGATCAACCGTTAATGAGCTAGCTCTATATTTATACTTAGTCCCCCCCCCCCCTCAACCCCGCCACCCGTTCAAAACTTCGGGACGTCACACTCCTTATTTTTCTATTTGGCCTTCAGGAATAATATATGCGAAATTTCGTGACAATACGACCAACCGTTAATGAGCTAACTCTATATGTATATTTAGCCCCCCCCACAACCCTTTTCCTGTTCAAAATTTTGGGCCGTCACACACCTAATATTTCTATTTGACCTTTAGGAATACTACATGTGAAATTTCATGACAATTCGACCATTAGTTAATGAGTTAGCACTATTTATATACGTAGGCCCCCCCTACAACCCCCCCTCCCGATCAAAACTTTGGAACGCCACACACCTTATTTTTCTATTTGGCCTTCAGGAATACTCCATGTGAAATTTCGTGACAATCCGACCAACCGTTAAAGAGTTAGCTCTATATTTATAATTAGGCCCCCCACAACCCCCTCTCCCGTTCAAAACTTTGGGACGCCACACACCTTTATTTCCTATTTGGCTTTTAAAAATTCTACATGTGAAATTTCATGACGATTCGCCCATTAGTTAATGAGTTAGCTCTATATTTATACTTAGGCCCCCCAACTACCCCCCCCCCCCCCCTCCCGTAAAACATTTTGAGCCGTCACACCGCCTATTTTTCTATTTGGTCTTCAGTAATACTCCATGTGAAATTTCGTGACAATCCGACCAACCGTTAAAGAGTTAGCTCTATATTTATACTTAGGCCCCCCCACAACCCCCCCTCCCGTTCAAAACTTTGGGACGCCACACACCTTTTTTTCCTATTTGGCTTTTAAAAATACTACATGTGAAATTTCATGACGATTCGCCCATTAGTTAATGAGTTAGCTCTATATTTATACTTAGGCCCCCCCACTACCCCCCCCCCTCCCGTAAAAAATGTTGAGCCGTCACACCGCCTATTTTTTTATTTGGTCTTCAGGAATACTACATGTGAAACTTCGTGACAATGAGACCAACTGTTAAAGAGTTAGCTCTATATTTATACTTAGGCCCCCCCACAACCCCCCCTCCCGTTCAAAACTTTGGGACGCCACACACCTTTATTTCCTATTTGGCTTTTAAAAATACTACATGTGAAATTTCATGACGATTCGCCCATTAGTTAATGAGTTAGCTCTATATTTATACTTATATATACTTATATATACTTATACTTATATACAAAAAAAAAAAAAATATATATTTATACTTAGGCCCCCCTACTACCCCCCCCCCTCCCGTAAAAAATTTTGAGCCGTCACACCGCCTATTTTTCTATTTGGTCTTCAGGAATACTCCATGTGAAATTTCGTGACAATCCGACCAACCGTTGAAGAGTTAGCTCTATATTTATACTTAGGCCCCCCCACAACCCCCCCTCCCGTTCAAAACTTTGGGACGCCACACACCTTTTTTTCCTATTTGGCTTTTAAAAATACTACATGTGAAATTTCATGACGATTCGCCCATTAGTTAATGAGTTAGCTCTATATTTATACTTAGGCCCCCCCACTACCCCCCCTCCCGTAAAAAATTTTGAGCCGTCACACCGCCTATTTTTTTATTTGGTCTTCAGGAATACTACATGTGAAACTTCGTGACAATGCGACCAACTGTTAATGAGTTAGCTCTATATTTATACTTAGGCCCCCCCACAACCCCCCCTCCCGTTCAAAACTTTGGGACGCCACACACCTTTTTTTCCTATTTGGCTTTTAAAAATACTACATGTGATATTTCATGACGATTCGCCCATTAGTTAATGAGTTAGCTCTATATTTATACTTAGGCCCCCCCACAACCCCTCCTCCCGTTCAAAACTTTGGGACGCCACACACCTTTTTTCCTCTTTGGCTTTTAAAAAGACTACGTGTGAAATTTCATGACAATTTGACCATTAGTTAATGAGTTAGCACTATTTTTATACTTAGGCCACCCTTACAACCCCCCCTCCCGATCAAAATTTTGGGACGCCACATAGCCTATTATTCAATCGGGCTCAAAAGAATGCTACATGGGCAGTTTCATAAAAATCCGTCCAGCGGTTTGGGCGTGATGCTGGAACAAACATACATACATACAAACAAACAAACAAACCCCGTTTCAGCTTTATTAATATAAGCTCTATATTTATACTTAGGCCCCCCCACAACCCCCCCTCCCGTTCAAAACTTTGGGACGCCACACACCTTTTTTTCCTATTTGGCTTTTAAAAATACTACATGTGAAATTTCATGACGATTCGCCCATTAGTTAATGAGTTAGCTCTATATTTATACTTAGGCCCCCCAACTTCCCCCCCCCTCCCGTAAAAAATTTTGAGCCGTCACACCGCCTATTTTTCTATTTGGTCTTCAGGAATACTCCATGTGAAATTTCGTGACAATCCGACCAACCGTTAAAGAGTTAGCTCTATATTTATACTTAGGCCCCCCCACAACCCCCCCTCCCGTTCAAAACTTTGGGACGCCACACACCTCTTTTTCCTATTTGGCTTTTAAAAATACTACATGTGAAATTTCATGACGATTCGCCCATTAGTTAATGAGTTAGCTCTATATTTATACTTAGGCCCCCCTACTACCCCCCCCTCCCGTAAAAAATTTTGAGCCGTCACACCGCCTATTTTTCTATTTGGTCTTCAGGAATACTCCATGTGAAATTTCGTGACAATCCGACCAACCGTTGAAGAGTTAGCTCTATATTTATACTTAGGCCCCCCCACAACCCCCCCTCCCGTTCAAAACTTTGGGACGCCACACACCTTTTTTTCCTATTTGGCTTTTAAAAATACTACATGTGAAATTTCATGACGATCCGCCCATTAGTTAATGAGTTAGCTCTATATTTATACTTAGGCCCCCCCACTACCCCCCCTCCCGTAAAAAATTTTGAGCCGTCACACCGCCTATTTTTTTATTTGGTCTTCAGGAATACTACATGTGAAACTTCGTGACAATGCGACCAACTGTTAAAGAGTTAGCTCTATATTTATACTTAGGCCCCCCCACAACCCCCCCTCCCGTTCAAAACTTTGGGACGCCACACACCTTTTTTCCTCTTTGGCTTTTAAAAAGACTACGTGTGAAATTTCATGACAATTTGACCATTAGTTAATGAGTTAGCACTATTTTTATACTTAGGCCACCCTTACAACCCCCCCTCCCGATCAAAATTTTGGGACGCCACATAGCCTATTATTCAATCGGGCTCAAAAGAATGCTACATGGGCAGTTTCATAAAAATCCGTCCAGCGGTTTGGGCGTGATGCTGGAACAAACATACATACATACAAACAAACAAACAAACCCCGTTTCAGCTTTATTAATATAAGCTCTATATTTATACTTAGGCCCCCCCACAACCCCCCCTCCCGTTCAAAACTTTGGGACGCCACACACCTTTTTTTCCTATTTGGCTTTTAAAAATACTACATGTGAAATTTCATGACGATTCGCCCATTAGTTAATGAGTTAGCTCTATATTTATACTTAGGCCCCCCAACTTCCCCCCCCTCCCTCCCGTAAAAAATTTTGAGCCGTCACACCGCCTATTTTTCTATTTGGTCTTCAGGAATACTCCATGTGAAATTTCGTGACAATCCGACCAACCGTTAAAGAGTTAGCTCTATATTTATACTTAGGCCCCCCCACAAACCCCCCTCCCGTTCAAAACTTTGGGACGCCACACACCTTTTTTTCCTATTTGGCTTTTAAAAATACTACATGTGAAATTTCATGACGATTCGCCTATTAGTTAATGAGTTAGCTCTATATTTATACTTAGGCCCCCCCACTACCCCCCCTCTCGTAAAAAATTTTGAGCCGTCACACCGCCTATTTTTTTATTTGGTCTTCAGGAATACTACATGTGAAACTTCGTGACAATGCGACCAACTGTTAAAGAGTTAGTTCTGTATTTATACTTAGGCCCCCCCACAACCCCCCCACCAGTTCAAAACTTTGGGACGCCACACACCTTTTTTTCCTTTTTGACTTTTAAATAGACTACATGTGAAATTTCATGACAATTCGTCCATTAGTTAATGAGTTAGCACTGTTTATATACTTAGGCCCCCCTTACAACCCCCCCTCCCGATCAAATTTTTGGGACGCCACATAGCCTATTTTTCAATCGGGCTCATAGGGATGCTACATGGGAAGTTTCATAAAAATCCGTCCAGCCGTTTGGGCGTGATGCTGGAACAAACATACAAACAAACAAACAAACAAACCCCGTTTCAGCTTTATTAATATAGATTTTCATTAATAATTTCATTTTAAATATGTTATTTATTAATTACCTACCTACTTTATTTTTCTGAATTTTATTTTTTTTATAGTTGTTATTTTTTAATCACGTCTCGAAATATTATCGGGAAAAAACACTTTTGGAAAAATTATAAAATTATTTATCGTCATTTAAATTATAATTAAAAGCTATATTATCAGCACAGGTAGTGTACTTGCCTATTGAGCTCAAGATCGCGGTTTCGAAACCTGGCAGACGTCTAGGATATGACCTCGTAGTATTATTTTTAAACACATTTCTTTATTATTAATTTTTTTAATTATTATTATTACTTTCTTTACTATTTTTTGTACATTGTGTCCTGAGGACCTTTCCTAAGTCCCTACTTAACAACATCCCAAAATATCGTCGTGAAAGATGACACTTTTCTATGATTTATAAAAAATAGTTATAAATAATTTTAAATATAATTAAGATTTTAATTTATTTAACAATTTAGTATTTATTTATTTTTATTTTTTACTATTAATATTATTAGTAATCATAACATATGTGTCCGACTGCCTTGTATCCTATTACCATGTTATGGATTCACAGAGATCTGTTACTGAAGCCAAAAATGCTTTCAACAATTTTATTTTGTGAAGTCTCTTCTACAATTTTTTCAAGCGGTGATTCCGGCTTCCCCCCCCCCCCCCCCCCCCCCTTCAAAGAGGCTGGATGCAAGGGGAATAGAAATTGGTGAAGACAAAAAAAAAGAAAAAAATCAAAGATTGGAAGGAAGAAGGTGATCCGTGGGAGGAATGGGAATGGTTGGTTGAAGTTGGTCTCAAAGAGAACAGAAATGACTCCATATCCCAGATCTGGTAATGGGATAGCTAGAGAGGGTCCTTCCTGCCACCTCCGTGTTGGTCAAACCCACTCGAATTTCGGACATCTCACCCCAAATCACAACATTTACGACGTCATAGCTGGACTCAGATAAACAGTTTATTATCATAACATGAGATATTTTCTTTCTTGGGACATTAGCCTGATTCTAGTGTAGGAGTCCTGAATCTTGCCTATGGGGACTTTAACGAGTACCTGACGGTACTTGTTCGGGACCATCCTTAAGGTCCCATTTTACAGGACGGTGTATTCAAGATTTCTTATCCCCAAGAGAAAATTTATTTTTACTATCATGGTACAGTAAAACCCCTCTTTACGGACACCTCTCCTTGTGGACAATTTTGTGATGTCCCATGCATTTTTACCCCCTCGCAACGGACACCCCTCGAACAACCAAATTTTCACACGTACAAAGAGTTCATCTCAAAAATTTAATTTTAAATGCTTTTTATTATTCATAGAATTTGCTGTTTGTGAAACAGGCATATATTAAAAATATAAAGAAAAACTAAAGTTTTTTAGAAATATTGTTTATTTCACAAGATATATATAATATGGGGAGTACTTTCGGTATTGCTACCATACTCCTATATATTTAATATATATTGTGAAATAGACAATATTTTTTTTTTTTTAATTAGGGTTTCTTTATATTTTTTTAAGTGTTTCACATTATCTCTGCGAAAATGTTAAGTATCATACATATCTGCTGTTTGGTTTGTTAACTTAAAATACATAATATCTATTATTATGTGTGTTTTATCTAATTATCTAAGGGGTGCCGGTCGCTCAGTGGTATGCGTGCTTGTCTTCTGAACTGAAGAACGTGGGTTCGAAACCCGACCGAGGCCCTTAGTTTATTTTATCTGGGAGGTAAAATAAATTTAAGCACGCCTATCTGATGGGAACGTTAAGCGATGGTCTCGAGCCTGTACGATGTCAGGTACTCGTTAATGACCCCTGCCCTAGGTGAATACAATTTTAGGGTAGGTAAAATTTAGGACTTCCACAGTAGAGTTGCGCTCATGTCCACCAGAGTGACGAAAGAGCGCTCTGGTAGTAGGCGATATGAACTCGTAGTTAAAGCCCGGGCATGAGTTATAAATCCTAACCTATCTAATTATCTATTGTTCGTTACCTGTTTATGTAGTATTAAACATAAAAGCAAATTAAACGTATTGTACGCGTACCTACCATCTATAATATAGGTAATGAAGTTTTTTTTTTTGTTTTTTTTTTAACTCTCCTCAACGGACAATTTTCTTGGTCCTATGACTGTACTTTGCAGAGGGGTTTTACTGTAATTGGATACGTCGTACAAATGTATACATTAAAATAGCTTATAAATTGTATACATCAACAGTGGAGGTCCGGTGCGTCACTCTGTTATGATGTCACATTACCTCATCAGAACTTTGTTCAAGTCAACAATTGAAGTAACTTATCGTATACAGAGAAATGAATTTGAATATTGTGCACATGCATGCACAACGAGTTAGTTGTTTCATATTAGAAATAAACAAAAAAATACAAGTATCTACCAATTGAGATAGAATAAAAAAAAAAAAAAAGAGGTTTCTAGGAATAAATATTAAATGTTAAAAACAGTCTATGATTAAAACAATAAAATAAACTAGTAAAAAAGAATTAAAAAAAAAATTAGAAAAACAAAGTATGAATAATAACATAAAAAATAATAATAATGAGTTAGTTTAGTTAGTTATTATGACTCATGCTAGGGCTTTAACTACGAGGTCATATCGCCTACTAACAGAGTGGCTCCTTCGCCACTCTGGTAGACATGAACCCAACTGTGGGAGTCCGAAATTTTGCCAAGCCAGGTTATTCACCTAGGGTAGGAGTCTATAACGAGTATCTCACATCGTATATATAGGCCCATTCGAAGGATGGCGTGCTCAAGGTTCTTTTACCTCCTAGATAAAAAAACCTAAGGGCCTCGGCCGGGTTTCGAACCTGCGATTTTGCTATCTTTGTATAATTGCGATATCCTTCGGAACCCGTGAACATATTTCGATGCGTTTTTCACCTACGTTTAGAATATATTTCAAGGAAGGCTTTTGCAACATATCATCATGCTTTACTATCCGGAGGCGTTTGTAATTTTGCACATTTATTGTGCTTTTGATACATTCATCATAGGGGTTAAGAAAGGGTTAAGAAGGGTTAAGAAAGGCTGCGAGTGGTATCATTAAAGCCAAACATGATCGAAGCCACCATCATCACCGCTTGTGCTGCAGGAGATACTGTATTTACACCTCGCATGCCAATGATACCGTCCGATTACCCATTCCGATTCAAACGGTTGCAGTTTCCAATCAAAATTAGCTTCGCTATCACCATCAATAAGGCCCAGGAACAAGCCCTAAAAGTAACCGGTGTTTGAGCTTCTCAAACGGACAACTGTACGTCGCATGGCCCCCACATTGGATTGCGGGCCCTGTAACCAGGATCAGGGTCGGGCCCCCCATCTCATAGTCATGTGCTATATTATAATTACATGGTTATTTTTTAACCCTTTTACAATTTTATTTAAACTAAAAATAGATTGTAAGGTATAATTAATGTTACAGTACCAGTTAGATTTTAAAACCAAACTTTATTGATTAAATTATTTCACACATCAATTGCTACCGTGATTATATCATTTACTTTTATTTTACTGAAATTAATAATAATAATAATAATAATAAACTTTATTCCATTTGAAATAAAATACATTTCATTGGAAGGAGTTCAGCCAGCCTTCTTAAATAAAATTGAGAAATATAAAAAAGAATATATATATAAAGTGTATCAGCTACAGTGAAAAAATAGAAATGAAAATTGACATGGTAAAGTATTGAGATGAAATAATTATATTAAGAAAATGAAATGGATAAATATGGAAATACAAATTAAAAAATAGCTTCCTCTTGAATTTTGAAATAAGGCAATCAATAATAATATTAAAAACAATATTACAATTAATCCTGAGATTAGAAAAAACTAAAAAACACGTTCACAGAAAAATTGAAAAACAAAGAATGAAACTTCCAGTAAACAGTGCCCAATATTAAACTAATTTCACCGATTTTGACAAGCAAATAAAGCCATTGACTATTGGATATTAACACTTTATCACAAGTTTCAACACTGTTCTTCAGAAACACAGCCAGGCCCCCGCTCGCTCTCCTAACACTGTGTCTTTTCACCGCTTTGGTCGAGTATACTTCATATTGGTCCAGGAAAGAAGGGGGATTCCAGTTGTCACTGTGAAGCCATGTTTTAGAGAGACAGGTCAGGTCCAGATTGACCAATATTTATTTCCGTGGGTAGCATCGCTATGTTGAGAGTATTGAAGCCGTTTACATTCTAGAAACCGATTTTGGCCGAGGGTGACTTTGGTCCTTTACCTTTGGATTTACCAGAGGGGACCGCGGCATTAAAAAACTCTCTATGTTCCCGGCTTTAATTTTCTCTTCCGTGAGACAGATGTATCTGAGATAGACTGATCAGTATCAATATTGTCATTGTCTGTTTCATAATCCGTGGGTACGCCAGTTGAGTCGTACGCTCTTTCTTCTGTCCTAAATTGGGATAGATCCTCTTCGCATCTTATTACAATGGCCGGACATCCTTCAACTTTACGAACCCTGATTAGGCCACTCCGAAACCAGACAAATTTAACCATTCCTAATTTTTGTAGTTTTTTACCTTTTTTGAAAAGATCATACGTATCTTTATTCATATGTTCGGATATGTAAATCGGAAGATTTGTTGATTCAGAACTAGAGAGAGAAAACAGGCCAGTATTAAGTACCTTTCTTTTGTTTTTACAAGCGGCCAGAAATTCATTTTTGTCTGAGCTTCGTACAAATTTTAAAACAATTGATGGTTCGTATTTTGAACTAATTCGTTTCATACGGTAATAGCTATCTATTTGATCCCTTTTCAGTTCGAATCCAACAGCATTAGCAATGGTTTTGATATTTACAAAACTATCAATACTATCGGAATAAGGTACATTTTTAATTTGCACTTTGTTAGAGTTTGATTGATTTTGATATTCTTGAAATTGGATTTTTATCTGTCTAATTTCTAGTTTCAGGGATTTATTTTCTTTTTTCAGAACAAGTTGCTCTTTTTTTATTTTAATGAGATCCTCATTGATTTTTTTAAAATTAGAGCTTATATTTTCTTCAATAGTGGACATCGTGGAGGAGGTTTTCTGGTTGTCAACTTTTATCTGGGCCAGGTCCGATCTGAGGGAGCTAAGCTCCTGGAACAGGTCCCCGAGACGGGCCAGGATCGCACTGCTAAGAAGGGACCCCCCACCACTCCCATCTGCGTCTCCCGTTGTCATGGTGATCCCGCCACTTGCTTCACTCTTATCTCCCATCTTACGTAACTCCAAAAATGAATCTAGCTTCAAATCCCAAATAATATACGTATTTTATTTCACTTTTCCCTAATAGACACAAAATTAAATAGAAATCTACTTACATATTCCGATAGATCAGATTTTTAGCTTGATAATTGTACAAAAAAAAGTAATAAAAATGTTCTTGCTACCCACTATAAAGTACACTTTTTCAGAGACACAACAGACACGACGCTTCTCAAACGGACAACTGTACGTCGCATGGCCCCCACATTGGATTGCGGGCCCTGTAACCAGGATCAGGGTCGGGCCCCCCATCTCATAGTCATGTGCTATATTATAATTACATGGTTATTTTTTAACCCTTTTACAATTTTATTTAAACTAAAAATAGATTGTAAGGTATAATTAATGTTACAGTATCAGTTAGATTTTAAAACCAAACTTTATTGATTAAATTATTTCACACATCAATTGCTACCGTGATTATATCATTTACTTTTATTTTACTTAAATTAACATTTAAATTTTTAGATTTCTTTGACTCACTAACATTAAAATAGAAATTGACAAAAACTAGTATTACGATCTAAAAAAAAATAACATTAAGAGCTCTAAAAATTACGATGTTTGTGTGTGTTTAATATACTGGCTACAACAAAAGCTTACTTATAGCCTAACTGCCCTAAATTATCATAGCTTTCCTAGCTTTCTTTTGACTAAATTTATCAATAACATCTGAAAAGTCAATAGTTTTGGCCAATTCATTTTCAATTGCCAATATTGCCAGATGGTTGAGACGAGTTTGGCCTGATATATATATTGAAAAAGAGAAGAACTATGTTTTGTTATTTGAAATATCCAGGTTGTTTTAGTGGCACAAATTTTTTTGTAGTGTGTAGTTTGCTTTAGCGCGAGAATAGAGAGAAAGAAAAAAGAAAAATTAGCATAAAGTGCTCGTACAATGGATAAAAGTATAATGCACAAATGATTTTCAATTTTCACAATGTCTACAAAATTAAATTGATAATAGAAAAATAAAACTATTCAATATCTAATGGGTATTAGAGATGTTAATAAATATATAGGCCCTTGGTTGGGAACAACGGTTCGAAAATCATAAAAAGGACGATTTGCATGAAGATGAGATGAGATAAGGTGAGGAGAGCCCAGGTTTTCCAGACAAAATCAACACAGGACCAGATAACATCTGGGTTAGTTTTTCTCACGTGAGTTGGCATACCAAAAGTGGGTTATATTTGCCTACATCTTAAAGAGAGTATGCTATGAATTCAGCCTCAAAGAAAAACCTTCCTAAGTTCCTTCAGCTGCTACACAAAGCAAAAGTTTGCATGATCGTGTTAATTGTATGAATTTTGAGTTCAGTAGGACTAGCATACTACTTCTGAGCTACCGGCGCCACCTATTCATTATTATATGACAATATTTTTTGGAAGAAAATATGCTTATTATCTTAAATTCTCTGGTCGCTGGCTCTCCAGAATGACGATATTCTCCTTGAATGGAATTCCTGTTGAGATTATTATTCAAGTGTGTATTATTATTATGACGACCTATTGCCCTCAAATCCTAGTGGCCTCTACTGTGGTAATCTGAAATTTTGACTAACGCTGCTTAGTTACCTGTATATACACAGTATATCTATCAATCTACCGGTATGGGTCTTTAACGAGTATCTGACATCAGACAGGCTCGGGACCATTGCTTAACGTCAATTGATGATGGTCTGAGGAAACATAAAGAGATGAGGGCATCCTTTCACTCAGGATAGATTGCCATTACATTATTATTATATGAGGACCGCGTCTCCTTAGAAACAGGATGGGGGCTTATGGACCACTGCCCTCAAGTCCTGGCCATGGCTCTTACTTCCCCAGATTTGCGAAGTATAGGGGAAGTTATGTAACAGTTCAAAAAGTTTTCAAAACAATTTCATGTCTTCCGACCTCTCGATACCAAAAATGAAAAAATAATAATAAAATAAATATATATCTGTGTGTCTTGGGACAGAATAACTAGAAACAATGTATCAATACGAAATTTTATATGTGTATCTAGAACACCCTAAGGACAACACCTACTGATTTTTGGTCAAAGAAAAGGAGGGATTAGAGGGAGACTTAACACAAAACTCTAATAACTGTCGTTGTAATGAATGTTTGAAATTTCTTATGTAAATTTAAAGCTTTCTAAGGACGACAGCGGAATCAGCCAAAGGGGAGGGGGAGATCAGAAGGGAGGCTCAACACAAATTTCAATAACTACCGATGTAATGGTTGGAACATAAGGGAAGGGAGGAACCAGAGAAGGGGGTCGCGACTGAATCAGCCAAAGGGGAGAGGGAGATCAGAAGGGAGGCTCAACACAAATTCTAATAAATACCGATGTAATGGTTGGTACATAAGGGAAGGGATGAACCAGAGAAGGGGGTAGCGACTGAATCAGCCAATGGGGAGGGGGAGATCAGGAGGGAGGCTCAACACAAATTCCAATAACTACCGATGTAATGGTTGGAACATAAGGGAAGGGAGGAACCAGAGAAGGGGGTCGCGACTGAATCAGCCAAAGGGGAGAGGGAGATCAGAAGGGAGGCTCAACACAAATTTCAATAACTACCGATGTAATGGTTGGAACATAAGGGAAGGGAGGAACCAGAGAAGGGGGTCGCGACTGAATCAGCTAAAGGGGAGAGGGAGATCAGAAGGGAGGCTCAACACAAATTTCAATAACTACCGATGTAATGGTTGGAACATAAGGGAAGGGAGGAACCAGAGAAGGGGGTCGCGACTGAATCAGCCAAAGGGGAGAGGGTGATCAGAAGGGAGGCTCAACACAAATTCTAATAAATACCGATGTAATGGTTGGTACATAAGGGAAGGGATGAACCAGAGAAGGGGGTAGCGACTGAATCAGCCAATGGGGAGGGGGAGATCAGGAGGGAGGCTCAACACAAATTCCAATAACTACCGATGTAATGGTTGGAACATAAGGGAAGGGAGGAACCAGAGAAGGGGGTCGCGACTGAATCAGCCAAAGGGGAGAGGGAGATCAGAAGGGAGGCTCAACACAAATTTCAATAACTACCGATGTAATGGTTGGAACATAAGGGAAGGGAGGAACCAGAGAAGGGGGTCGCGACTGAATCAGCTAAAGGGGAGAGGGAGATCAGAAGGGAGGCTCAACACAAATTTCAATAACTACCGATGTAATGGTTGGAACATAAGGGAAGGGAGGAACCAGAGAAGGGGGTCGCGACTGAATCAGCCAAAGGGGAGAGGGTGATCAGAAGGGAGGCTCAACACAAATTCTAATAAATACCGATGTAATGGTTGGTACATAAGGGAAGGGATGAACCAGAGAAGGGGGTAGCGACTCAATCAGCCAATGGGGAGGGGGAGATCAGGAGGGAGGCTCAACACAAATTCCAATAACTACCGATGTAATGGTTGGAACATAAGGGAAGGGAGGAACCAGAGAAGGGGGTCGCGACTGAATCAGCCAAAGGGGAGAGGGAGATCAGAAGGGAGGCTCAACACAAATTCTAATAACTACCGATGTAATGGTTGGTACATAAGGGAAGGGATGAACCAGAGAAGGGGGTAGCGACTCAATCAATCAAAGTGGAGGGGGAGATCAGAAGGGAGGCTCAACACAAATTCTAATAACTACCGATGTAATAGTTGGAACATAAGGGAAGGGATGAACCAGAGAAGGGGGTAGCGACTCAATCAGCCAAAGGGGAGGGGGAGATCAGAAGGGAGGCTCAACACAAATTTCAATAACTACCGATGTAATGGTTGGAACATAAGGGAAGGGAGGAACCAGAGAAGGGGGTCGCGACTGAATCAGCCAAAGGGGAGAGGGAGATCAGAAGGGAGGCTCAACACAAATTCTAATAAATACCGATGTAATGGTTGGTACATAAGGGAAGGGATGAACCAGATAAGGGGGTAGCGACTCAATCAGCCAAAGGGGAGGGGGAGATCAGAAGGGAGGCTCAACACAAATTTCAATAACTACCGATGTAATGGTTGGAACATAAGGGAAGGGAGGAACCAGAGAAGGGGGTAGCGACTCAATCAGCCAATGGGGAGGGGGAGATCAGAAGGGAGGCTCAACACAAATTCCAATAACTACCGATGTAATGGTTGGAACATAAGGGAAGGGAGGAACCAGAGAAGGGGGTCGCGACTGAATCAACCAAAGGGGAGAGGGAGATCAGAAGGGAGGCTCAACACAAATTCTAATAAATACCGATGTAATGGTTGGTACATAAGGGAAGGGATGAACCAGAGAAGGGGGTAGCGACTCAATCAGCCAATGGGGAGGGGGAGATCAGAAGGGAGGCTCAACACAAATTCCAATAACTACCGATGTAATGGTTGGAACATAAGGGAAGGGAGGAACCAGATAAGGGGGTCGCGACTCAAATACCCTAATAAACTAAAAATTTAGAAATTCTAACGTGAGCTTATAGCTTATAATTTCATTTGCAGGACGGCGTGTGCAAGTTTTTTAACCACCCAGATAAAAAGGTTTTTTCTTGACAAAATGGACTCGAAACAGAAACTCCAAGACGCTGTATTTGAATGGAAGGAATAACTCCCCAGGAAAAGCAGGGACATCAGCACTATTAAAATGAAAGTAATGCAAGTGGGGACTGACACTGCAGCGGAGGATGTTTTTGTAAAGATATTTAAACTATATTTTGATTATTTATAAGTAAGAAACAGGCTTAAACAATTTAATTATTATACGTGTTCTAGAATATGATGATTGAAAGAAACTGTACAACGAATAAACGGAACATGAATTAATTGTTATTTCTGTTTTAAAATAAATAGATATCGTCATGATCAAGACAATAATAAATGCTAATCTTGTATTGCTCACTTTTGTCAGTGAAATCGAGAATGTTTTTTTTGTTCGTCAAGATCGACGGTGTTTTCATAGTTTCCAGCATGGGAACAAGGCAGAGCTGCCGATTAAATAACTTCCCCTATACTATATATTACTGATGAACTAAAAGAGAATTATTTTAAACTGATGACCACATCATCATATTATATTCTTTAATTAAAAATAAAAATGAAAAATATATGAAATGGTTATTTGGTGCAAGCAGACCCGGAAAGATGAAAGACACATCATTTGTCGGAACATATCCTATTTCCTGTCTTCTCGATTTACAAAAGGTTGGGTACGTCAAATCGAATGATAATAAAAAAAAAGTTTTGAAAAAAGCACAGCGTCAGAATTCTATATAGATGTTCTGATAGGAGATTTACTTCCACAGCGATGCTAGCGCCAAAGGGTTGTAGATCCTCCGGTAATATCGTTAGAGTCTTCCAAATTCTGAGTCTACTTGTGACTACTTATTGGTCAGAAATTCAATGTTAAGTTTAAAAAAAAATTTCATGTTTTCATACCCTTTGACTCCAAAAATGAAAACAAAAAAAATCCCCTCCCCCCTGCTCAAAATCCTGGCTACGCCCCTGCCCGTACCTCTAGGTGAATAAACCTGGATAGGCAACATTTAGGACTGGTAGAGTCGGGCTCATGTCCACCAGTGACAAAAGAGCGATCTGGTACTAGACGATATGACCTCGTAGTTAAATCCCGAGCATGAGTCACAATAATTAACAATTCTTTTATTTTTATTGTTTTATTTATTTATTTTTTTTCACTAACGATGTAGAATTTAAGCCGAATTATTAAGACGCTTCAGCTGAAACTCTTTCTCAGAATAAAACTACAAATGAATATAAATTGTGATGAGCAGACTGTACATATTAGTAAGGAGATTACTTGGCCAACAGACGGAATGAAGAGAAACGTAACTTTCAACGTGGGAGATTGAATCTGTGAGGAAGTGGGTGACAAGTTCAAAAAAAAGTTATCTCTGTGAAAGTTGGGAAGGTAGGATCCTTCTATCTCGTCTGATTGTATTATACGGAGGATTGAGTTATAGTGACAGAGATCGTGTCCACGTGCTCAACGACGATAGAATTACCTTAACCTCGATGGATGAAACATCGAGCCCTCCACACAAATCGAATTAAGATCAACTTTTTAACAATGGCTCCTTTCATATTTCATTGGATTAGAAAAAAATATTATTTTTTCTTCCCCAGATATAAGATGAATAGGAGAAGTTATGTAATCAGTCTCAAATTTGTATATATATATATATATATATATATATATAATATTTCAAATAATATTAATGTGTGTAATTTTGTTTACATCACATTATTCTATGCTATTCATTTCTCTCTTAACCCAGTATGATAATTTATACCTTTTGATTAGATTTAACATTTTTGCAAAATTTAGATAAACAATGTGGCATCTCTTTAGTAAATTTAGAAGAAATTCAAATGAAAAGTTTGTTAATTTGATTTGAATGAATTTTTTTTAAATACGTGCACTTTCTTCAAAATTGAACGTCTTGAACTTTCTATATTTTTTTGGACCCTTTTCTGAAATTACTGTAGAAATCAATATTTAGTAGAAGACCAGCTATAATTACTACAGGAAATGTGGTAATTTTATTATTTAATTATTTATTATTAATTTTATTAATTCAATTATTATTTTTATATTTATTTATTTTACATAATTTTTATTTGTCACAATATATTATATATAACTTTTGATTGATAGATTGTAATACTGTTATTTTATTTGAGATGTGTTACCCTTTTGAGGTTACCTTCCCCATAGGTAGTACTAACGAACCTCGTAACCAGGGCTGGACGCCACACTTTTTTTTAGATTCTAAAATGTCCCTGTGAAACTAGAAAACTTATTGGACTTGCTAACACAGCTGGTATATAGCAAAATAGTGATTCTAACATATACTCGTACTAGATATTTTGTATCCACTTTTAAAAAAGTTGTCGGTTAATCTCCTTTTAATCTCTTTCCAAAACCAAGATAATATATATAATCTCTTTCCAATTGACCTTCTGAAATTATTTTCTTTCTAGTTATGGCCCCCCTAATTCTACTCTTTTCTTTAACCGATTTGGCTGAAAATGTATAGGTGTCATTCTTATCGAGTTCTGAATAAGCATATCAAATTTCATCTCGATACATTTATTCTATTGGGATTTATTGTTTTCACAGGCACACAATATATACATACACAATTTTATTTTTATTTTTGGAAACAGGTGGTAGGAAATCATGAAATTCCGTTGGAAACTCCCCATCAAATTGTTGACCGATTGAACTTCTTCTGTACTTCGCATAACTGGTGAAGTAAGGTTAGAATAAATAAAAACTAAAAAGTGTGGCTCCCCTAAACTTACTATAAGCATCAGGAACATTCTTAAAAATCCTAAATATCTTATGTAATATGAAAAAAATCCTTTAAACAATAATAATAAAAAAATTTAGGGAGAGAAAAGTGTGGATACGAAATGATGGGGGGAAAAGGAGCCATTAAGGCGTTAAAAGACCCTTTGGCTTACAGTGTGTGGCCCTTAGTGCTATAACTTTGTAGGGAGTGCATTAACAAAGACCTCTCTCCCACGAAGAAACCTACTAAATTTGTGACACTGTAGGAATTATACTGGAATAACTGGGGCTATGTAGCATTACAGAGAGCATAATGTGAATTTAAATGAAGTTATGGCTGGGAATGGGCTCTTGAAAGAACCACCTACCTGGGGGAAAAAATCATTTCTAATAAAAAAAAATGGTGTAATACTAGATTTTTTTCATAATATAATACGAACCTACAATTTATGATAACATTAAATGGTAAGGAACTATTTTTTAATTATCCCCCAGCTATAAGTTATATACTAAGTACTCTTGTTAAAAAGTATTATAAAGGTATTACCTATTTATTTGTCTTACAAATATTGTATATCTAAACTTATGCCAATAAAGGTCTATTATTATTATAATTAGTATTATTTTCCCCACTTCTTGACAACAATAGAAACAATTTAAAACAATTTTTATGTTAGAGGAGACCCTCTATTCGGTAACGGATTTTTTTTCTCATTGTTCAAAAAGAATGAAATAATCATAATATAAAAATCTTATTTCATATACAAAAACATTTTTTGTTACATAGCATTCATTTTTATTTTTTCAGTAGAATTCCTCCGCAGATATCCTCCTGGTCTGTCGAATCTAGGTTTGATTAATCATTATTTTTTATTACTTAAGTACATACTAATTTATTTTATTTTTCTTGGTTTATTGATACATTTCATTTATTTATTTGATTTTTTATATTTTATTTATTTTTGATATTCATTGTTATTTATTTATTTTAAGTTATTTTTCTGTTTTCTTTTTCATTTATATATTTCACATGCTGTGACCTGATGAAGATTATAATAATAATATTTATTTTTTATATTCGTTATTGTTATTTATTTTAAATTATTTTTCTTTCTTTTTCATTTTTATATTTCATGTGTGATCTGATGAAGAGACTTAATAAGTTCCAAAACGAAATATCTTCATGAAAAAGACACTTTCGAAAATTATAAAAAATATTTATCTTAATTTTAATTGAATTGAAAACTATCTACTGTATTTATTAGTACTATTATTTTTGTACTCATATATTTTCAAGGATTTATATATTATGTATCTAGAGGGCGCCGGTGGCTCAAAATTGGTTCTTACCAAAAATGATTTCGTTAACTTTTCAATCGTCACCAGCCCTCAAATTTGAGCAACAAAGCAAACAAAGTTATAGTACCCCCAAAAGTGTAAAATAAACTATAGATACGCAAAAGAATAAATTTTGAAAAATGGTTTTATTATTGATACATTTTTTTACTAAAAATTAAATCTATATAGATAGAGGGCGCCGGTAGCTCAGTGGTATGCGTGCTTGACTTCTGAGCTCAAGAACGTGGGTTCGTAACCCGACCGAGGCCCTTAGTTTATTCTATCTGGGAGGTAAAATAAACTTAAGCACGCCGTCCTTCGGATGGGACGTTAAGCGATGGTCCCGAGCCTGTACAATGTCAGGTACTCGTTAAAGACCGCTACCCTAGATGAATAAAAATTTAGGGTAGGCAAAATTTAGGACTTCCACAGTAGTCGGGCGCATGTCCATTAGACGAAAGAACGCTCTGGTAGTAGGCGTTATGACCTCGTAGTTAAAGCCCGGGCATGAGTCATAAAACCTAACCTATTATGTATCTATATTATAAGTTGACTTAATGCATACATTCCTATGATGTATCTCAGGTATCATCAGGACCAATATATGTATATTTTTCGTTCACTTATGTCGTTGTGCACTTTTAAAAGAAAGCTCCTTGTACTATTTATCAATCTTATATATTAGTATATCTTTTTACCTCAGATATTAACTTTAAATCAGCCAAGATGGGAGGAAATAGGCTATCGGCTGGTATTGGATTAGATGGAGACCTTCTTGAAACAGTTAATTAAGGAGAGAGCCGCTTCAGTAGTTCACTGCTCAAATGTCGGTCACTTCAAGGTCTCCTTCCCGATAAAACTCAAAAAAAAAATCAGAACTATTCTCAAAATTAGTCTTTATTTACCAGGATTTGATCCTGGTATTTATTGTTTGACGGAAGACATGAAATTCATGTGAAAATTCAATATTCAATTTCTGACCTGACACAAAATTGTGTACATTTTCACAAACCGATTGGCAAGAAGGATGCATGCTTCTCATGATAAATAAGAGGTAAAAATGTTGAATATATACATATGTGCAAAATTTAAACAGCTGGTGCATGCATCTAGGGACCTAAGCAATTAATGCTCTTATCACTTCCATGGAAGCGCTGAACTTCCTGATCACCTTGTTTTACCTTAACTAGATCTGAAGTTTACAATTCTTTCATCTAAGTTTTTGTCTCCTAATTTGCTTGGAAAATCTAAGAATACTACTCCCAGGGTCTAATCTCTATCGAAAGTGTGGAATCTGGTCCGAGCACATGCCGAGCATCTACGGAGGAGGTAAACTGCAGTTTTGTTGTCTTCTCCACACCTGTGTCAGAGGGAACTGTTTTTGACAAGTCGAAGAAACAATTGCCAGCCTTGGGAATCTGCATTTTCTTAGAACACTCTGCCTGCATTATTTCACCTCTGCAAAGATGTGCAATTTATATTCCTAATTTTTACGAACTTTACCATTTGAGATTTATAATTTAACCATAGCCATTCAGTGTTACTGATTGTTGTTTTCTGTTTCAGACACCGAGGCTACCTGAGTGACATGGAGAATGAACCAGACCCGGAGGTTGTTCTCGAGATCCTGGCCAAACTTGGACAGACCATCATGCGGGCTAACGATCTCGAAAAGTATGTACACTAACAAAAATAACCAGTTCAACCTAACCTTTGAAATTTTTGAATTTTTTTTTTTTACTTTGTATAAGGGAAGTTGTGAAATTGGTAAGAAATTTCATGTTGAATTTAATGTTCTGACCCCCTAATTCCAAAAATGAAAAAAAACACACGATAACTCCCGATAGAGTAAATGTATCGACATGAAACTATATGTGTACCCAGAACTCCATAAAGACGACACCTAATAATTTTCAGTGGAATCAGCCGAAGAGAAAGGGGGATCAAAAAGGGGCTCGACTTACAGAACAACTCTGCAATGAATTATTGACTGATTACATAACCTTCCCTATACTTCTTATAGTTACCTAGTTCAATACTATGACTCATGCCCGGACTTTAACTACAAGCATCGCCTACTACCAGAGCGCTCTTTCGTCACTCTCATACTTTTTATAGCTCGGAAAATAAAATTAGAGCTAGAATCTGTGGAGATGTCTTCCTTTTTGTCCTTGTTGGGAGTACATACCAATAAAATAAATTACGTTAAGTTATTCATAGTGAAATTTTGTAATTCATAGAATAATTCCATTTTAACAAAATAAGGACGAATAAACCACCAAATTGGTGGAAATATATTGTATAATATACCTCTAGGAATTTTCTAGCTCTGGGAAGAGCCATGCCTCCTTAGAAATTACACATCCAATGTTGAAACCTAGTTCAGAAACTCACCACGGGGAGGTTTGTTCAGGTTAGAGTGTAGTCGTCTCCCACCAGATGTCAGCATCATACAACATCAATTCTCATCTTTAAAACCTAGTTCGTTATTTTCTAGTCGACAATAAATTTGAAAAGATAAAACATTTACATACTATATTCGGATACACTAAAATTAAAGTTAAAACATAAAAGAAACTATTGTTATCAAGAGATACCATTCGGATGATTAAACTTTAATAAATATTTTTATCATCAAACACCTGACAAAAATGCATTTTTGAAAAGTGCTTTACCATAAAGCTGAATGCGTCACTATCGTTTAGACAGTTTACATTAATAAAGAATAACATTAATTAGATCATTGGTGGATTTATTTGCAAACATTAATCCTTCAACATTTGTGAGTTTTGCATATTCGCGATTCATTAAATTTACACTAACTCAACATTCGCGACTTGAACTTTCATTGATCATTATTGGCAAAGTAAAGGTACTTTTTTACTTCACCAGATACACGAAGTTCAGGTAGGTAATTATTTATTCGGTCAAAAATTCTATGCTGAGTTTTCAACAGAATTTGATGTTTACCGACCTTCTAATATCAAAAATGAAAAAAAAAAAGTATGTCTGTAAATACGATAACTCTCAAATAATGAATGTATCTACGCGAAATTCAATATGTGTATCCAGAACCCTATGAGGAGGACACCTATTGTTTTTCAGCCAAATCGATCAAAGGAAAGAGGTGATTAGGGGAAAAGCTTAACACAAAAACTCTAATAACAAAAACTTCCATTGTAATGAATGTATTGACATGGAATTTCGTATATAAATTCAAATCCCTATAAGGGGCTTTCCATACAAATGAAATTCGACACCTACTAATTTCCAGGAGAATCAGTTGAGGGGGAACATACAAAAAAACCTCGATAACTGCTGATCTTATTATTATGTACTAGCCGGCTTTAGAGGTTACTCTCATATCAAGCTAGTCTAGAAGAACCCACCATTTAGTAAAAATATATAGTCAGAATTATGCTAATAGTTAAAATAAATATAGTCTCTCAGAGAAGTTATCTAAGGTAATAGAGTACAATAAATGTGCATGAGGGTCAAAAGTAGTAATTCCATTGATGCTCTATGAAAAACATAGACGCTGTGCACCTCCCCGACAAACCCGGCTTATAATAAAATTAATTATGGAAATGGTAATTGTTGTTATATTGGATAGACAGGAAGCGGTCATTTTAAATTGTAAATTCTTAAGTTGTTATAATCTTCTTTATGTTCTTACAAAATTAATGTTTTATTCGGTTTGTTAATTATTTCATCTTATTCTATTCTATTTTTTTGAATCTAACTGTTGAAATTTTTTTTAAAGAGTTTTGTAGACTGCCTGATGATGAGGATAACCTCAAATGCCGGCTTGTTTATTATAATATAATCTGTGAGAGGGCGCCGGTAGCTCAGTGGTATGCGTGGTTCTCTTGTGAGCTCAAGAACGTGGGTTCGAAACCCGACCGAGTCCCTTAGTTTATTTTATCTGGGAGGTCAAATAAACTTAAGCTCGCCGTCCTTCGGATGGGACGTTAAGCGATGGTCCCGAGCTGTACGATGTCAGAAAGTCGTTAATGATCCCTGCCCTAGGTGAATAAAAATTTAGGGTAGGCAAAATTTAGTACTCTCAGAGTAGAGTAGGGCTCATGTCCACCAGAGTGATGAAAGAGCGCTCTGGTAGTAGGCCTCGTAGTTAAAGCCCGGGCAGGAGTCATAAAACCTAATCTAACCTATAATTTGAGAGAGGACAGAATATATTTTTATTTTGCAACCCTCGATTACCGCTTTCGACCATCAAATTATTATTATGTTTTAAATAACTACTTGTACAAATAAATAAAAAATCCCAAAATCCTAGAATTTTTGCGTTCATACCTCCAAGTTCGGAATTACAAACCCTAGTATCTACGTCTAAGATACTTTCTTGCCGATAAACATTTTATTAGGTCTTCCTGTAAATATTTTATAAGTACTGGCTCGAGACATTCTTAGTATGGACTATAAAATAAAAGTTTATAGTTTCGTACTAAAGTTGCATTATATGACTTTTTGATTGCAACGATGCAACCAATCACTTAGTATTAGAGCGATGAAGAGATTAAACTAATATGAGGGGCTCAGCTGGGACTCACGGGACAAACTGTTCGGAAATTGAATGCGAATCACTTCCTCATAATCTTTATAAATACAATTGCAAGGATTCGCTGTCTGTACATTGGATATTTTTGAAAATTATTTAGGTTTTTGGGCAAGCAAGCTACCTCCTAGCTATTGGCCCCCTCTATTTATTGCATTCATAGTATTGAATAAAAATAAGCTATCCTATTTACATATCACACGACCTTTCCGTCATATTGCAACTATAATATATACTGTAAATAAGGGAGCTGATAGCTCAGTGGTATGCGTGCTCTCTTACTGAGCTCAAAATCGCAAGTTCAAGACTCGGCCTAGGCCTTTAGTTTAATTTATCTGGAAGGTGGTACTTAAGCATGCCGTCCTTCGGATAGTCAGGTACTCATTAAAGGCCCCCTACCCCTAGATGAATAAAAATTTAGGGTAGGCAAAATTTAGAACTCCCATAGTAGAGTCAGGCTCAGTCCACCAGTGACAAAAGAGCGATCTGGTAGTAGGCGATATGACCTTGTAGTTAAAGCCTGGGCATGAGTCATTGGGTTGTCAAAATACGACAATTTCGAAGTATTTCGATTGAATATTGCTTTTTAAACAATTGGATTCAATTTTTTTATTTCTTAGAGTATTTTGTTTTTGACCTCTTTGTTCTACTATCACAATTATTTGTACATTTTCAATTTCATTTTATAATCTCTAAAGAAACGGGCAACCTAATTTACAAATAAAATATATACATATTCTATAAACCCTCTCAGGAGAATATACTACCGCAAAAAAAAAGAAAAAAACCTGCACTGAAATCTGTGTGTCTGCCTGATTGTCTCATCACATGAAAATGGTTGAATGAATTTCATATTTTGTATCCTGAATATGTCTATTCAGGAATAGATTTTTCATTTTTTTTAGGGTTTCATAGGTGAACCAAGAAATTTATTGTGTTCATTCGATTGTCCGTCCATCGAATTCCAAACTTGTTGTGAAAATGTAGTGCGGTAACCAGACCTCAGGAAAAATATTAATAATGTAATTCATATTTGTAAATAATAATTATTATAACATATTGGAACATAGTCTTACATTAAACTCTCCTAAATAAAAAATCGACATACTGTAATTTATTTCCGAGGTACAAATATTATATTTACAATAGTATATATATATGTATATATATGAATGTAAAAACATAATATAATAGTAAAACATAAGGTTGGTAGTTTGCCTGAGCCGCACCAGAGCAGATACTAGCGCTACCTCTACTGTAAACTTAGAACTACACACTGAGTCGATCGATCTTTCCCACCTGTCCGGGGAGTTTTATTATAGGTTATTAGGAAAAACAAGTCTGAAATTTAAAATTTAGCAAGATATATGCAGTGGGTTCCCTAGACTTCTCTTGGATGATTGATGATTACATTTTCCCAGCATTTCTTCCAGAGGTTTCATATTACGAGTCACAAACTGTCCCAAAGTATTGTCTTATTTGAAAATGAGGAAGCAAAAGATAAACAGGATAGATGCGCAAAAGGCTACAACTTTATATCCAAGGCGCCTACAGCTTCTCTTTGGAAAAAGAAAATTGATACTTTACAATTCGGATGGCCGAACGGCGGACGCATACTTCCGGGGCGTCAGGGTATGCCTCTGCTTAAACGAGATTTTAATCCCAAACTCTTCTTCTATAGGAGGAAGAACGACCCAAACTGTTCATGTGATGGAATCGAGACTGCAGAACATACTGTAGTCCTCCATTGCCCGTTGTATGACCAGACCAGGGTGGAGTTGGTTCGTGGGACTGGATCTAGTGGCGGAGACCGGCTACCAAGTGTTCAGTCGGTTTGTTGGCTCCTGTCGAGAGCAGAAAAGAAACGATGTGATTGCACAACACTATTCAGATCCCGAGATCCGTCTTCAAAAACGGACGGATGATGTTACACAAGTGCAAGATGCACCAAAAACAATACAGAATAATAGTGGTACTTTATAATTGACAGATCGTAAAGTGCTTTCATACTTTCAAAGATTTTAAACAAAGTTATTATTATTAAATTCTTTATTTTGAATATTTACAATCGGTATAAACCATAAGTAAATTTGATGAATGACATTAAACATTAAAACATACATTAAAAAAAAATATATACATCGAAAGCATATAATATGTACAAAATAATAGAAAAAAAAAAAATGTATATATAATAAAATAATAATGGTCTTTATGCAAATAATATAATATATACAAAACAAAGAGAAAATATTAAATTTAAATAATAATAAACATAAACATAAAACAATAATAATAATGATTAAATAAAATCAACATGAAAGTCCTTCAACTGGAGACCCCTCGAAACACCCCCGGTTCTCTGTCATCCCCATCCCTCCAACTTAATGGGGGCAGGGGAGACCGCGGGGGCTCGAGTGATCCCCCCTATCTTCTCGCCCCGTCAATCAGCAGTGGAGGCAGGCCAAGAAGGAGGAGAGTTGAAGGTAAGAGGATTACATGAGAGGAGAAGCTGGTCATCACCGGCACTCCCAAAATATTGTTGCTAGATTACAGTAGCAGGTCTCTCGGTCAGCGCCGCCTCAGTCTTCGGGGGGAATTATCTGGATGGGAATGGGATGACAAGAGTCGAGCAATTGGTTTGACATGGGAAGAAAGGTTAGAGTGGAATTTGGAGAAGCGGGAGTTGATGAGGTCAATAACATAAGGGATTTTAAGGTCATTATGCAGGGTAAGGTTGGACACATAGAAGGGTGCATCGACAATTGTACTTAGGACTTTGGATTGGAAGGACTGGATACGCTTGATGTTGGATGGCTTAGCACAACCCCATAATTCAAGTCCATATGTCCATGAAGGTTTTATTATTGTCTTGTAAATGGTCAGTTTGTTTTCAATGGATAGTTTGGATTATCTGCTGAGCAGCTGGTACAGCAGACCAAACCTTCTGTTCAGCTTTAAACAAAGTGAAAAACATTTTTAGAATTATGCTGTACAATGTAACAAAGAATACCACTGACGCCAACTCATTACTTTCATATACCTACTCAATAATGCCGGAATAAAATGAATTTGAGAGTCCAGATCCTATATTTTTATATTTTTTATAAAACCTATTTTCCACTGGATGCATGTACTTGAAGAGTTCTATGCTGGGAAGATTGGAAAGGGTTTAAACAAGCTACATAAAGGTGGTATTTCAGTAATATATTTATTTATTTTACAAATTTTCAGAATTCAATGTTGTAATATTTTTATCTGGATAATTAGATAAGGGGGTACGGTGCAGAGCATCAGTCTTAGTAAGCTAGGAAGATATCGGTCAATGTATCCTCCTCGCCATAGCATCCGGATTTGACTTGGCCGAAGAGTCAAGAAAGGCTACTGGATTGCTTCTGTAAAGAAAAACAAAATACGTGAATAATAATATATAAAGAGAGAAAGTTTGTTTGTTTGTGTATTTGATATAGTATAAAAAACTACAAAAACGATTTGGATAATTCTTTCACTGTTGGGAAGCTTATTTCTTTCTGGTGAACATGGGATATCTTGGATAAGCAAGTCAGAGGAGAAACGGCCGTGCGAGCGTCATTTCTTCCATACGCTGCCGAATCCGCTGATATGTGTAATAAATGATGCACGAAAGAATTGTTGAAAATAAAAATGTTTAAAAAAAAACTTTCCGACAGTATATACTTATCTACAACAGATAGCCATTAATAAAAGTTTTTATCTCGATATATCAAACTCTAGTTTAATTTGTCCATATGTTTGTAATAAGTTGACGCAAAAACTACTGAATCGATTTCTGTAGAATTTCATATGTCAATCGATTCAATCGTAGACTATGTGGTGTTCCAAATATTTGAACAGGAAAAAATATAAATTGAATGCTAGCTCTTTAACGGTTCAATGGGAGAGGGATTGTGGAGGCGATCGAAACCTAAAATAGTTTTTTTAACAGTTGTCTTTTCGGATGTATAAAATCAAAAATGTAGCAAATCAAATTTGCAACGTTTGATCATATGGATATTTGATACTTAACATTTTTTGCTGAGATATTGTGAAACACTCAATGAAAAATAAAGAAAAAAATATTGTAAATTTCATAAAATATATGGGAGTACATATATATTGCGGGAAAGGCCCTCTTAATATTAGTTTTGAATCGAACAATAAACAGAACATCGTTTTAAAGGTTCATCAGGAATTTCATTTATGTTGAGAGGGTGTGAGGGGGGAGGCACAAAACATCAAAATCATTGAAAATTTCAACTTATTTCTAAGAGCATGTAACTATAATAACTTTACTAATCTGCTTAATGTTACTAAACATGTTTAAAGTAACTCCGTGACCAGGAGACAGGTAACCTCCTATATATAATAATTTGTAAACGTAAACAAAAAGGGTCAGTAATTAATAAAACAGTCTGAATGGTCCCTCTTCTTCAGCCATGCTTGGGAAAGTCGTTAATCACCTTGGTAAAACCTAGCGGGGCTGTTACCTCTTGTGTGAAAAACAACTGAAATAATGGTACAAAGAAAGCTAGAGAAACAAGAACAATAATCGATTTCATACAACAGCTATAATCGATTGAAACAAAAGCCTTCTCAATGATAATAATAAGAACATAATTTTTACCAACTTCAATTACAACTAACTAGTGTAAAACCGCTTTTGAGAAATTTCGGAAAAACTATGTGACTCCAATTAGTACTACAGTTATATGTAAACATCATATAAGCATATGCAGGTGCGTAGCCAGGATTTTGAGCAGGGGGGGGGGGGGGGGGCAAAGTTAGGCTACGACGGTGGGGGGTATATACTCCCGGGGACACAGCCCACAGTTTCCGTGGTTAGCGTTGCAGACTTTTTGTTATTAATTTGGGAGACTCGGACCTCTCTAGAAGCTTCCCCTGAGGTAACCACTGACTGTAATACTTAAGTTGACTTTACATGAGCAGCAAAAATGCAAAGCGTAGCAGCAGCAAATGCACGCTATGGTGCTTTTAGAATTAAATTACTCACAACCAATAGCATTTTTACTGCGCATGTAAAATCAGCTTTAAGAGTATAAAGTATAACATAAATGACGATTTTGAGAGAGGTAATGAAATGATCGAATTCATATATCTATATTAATAAAGCTGAAACGGGGTCGGCGAATCGTCATGAAATTTCACATGTAGTATTTTTAAGAGGCAAATAGGAAAAAAAGGTGTGTGGTGTCCCAAAGTTTTGTACGGGAGGGGGGGTTGTGGGGGGGCCTAAGTATAAATATAGAGCTAACTCTTTAACAGTTGGTCGAATTGTCACGAAGTTTCACATGTAGTATTTTTAAAAGCCAAATAGGAAAAAAAAGTGTGTGGCGTCCCAAAGTTTTGAACGGGAGGGGGGGTTGTGGGGGGGGCTAAGTATAAATATAGAGCTAGCTCATTAACTATTGGGCGAATCGTCATGAAATTTCACGTAGTATTTTTAAAAGCCAAATAGGAAAAAAAGGTGTGTGGCGTCCCAAAGTTTTGAACGGGAGGGGGGGTTGTAAGGGGGGCCTAAGTATAAATATAGAGCTAATTCTTTAACGGTTGATCGGATTGTCACGAAATTTCACATGGAGTATTCCTGAAAGCCAAATAGAAAAATAAGGTGTGTGGCGTCCCAAAGTTTTGAACGGGAGGGGGGGTTGTGGGGGGGCCTAAGTAGAAATATAGAGCTAACTCATTAACTAATGGGCGAATCGTCATGAAATTTCACGTAGTATTTTTAAAAGCCAAATAGGAAAAAAAGGTGTGTGGCGTCCCAAAGTTTTGGAACGGGAGGGGGGGTAGTGGGGGGGCCTAAGTATAAATATAGAGCTAATTCTTTAACGGTTGGTCGGATTGTCACGAAATTTCACATGGAGTATTCCTGAAGGCCAAATAGAAAAATAAGGTGTGTGGCGTCCCAAAGTTTTGAACGGGAGGGGGGGTTGTGGGGGGGCCTAAGTATAAATATAGTGTGATGTACACTACGGAACATTTTTTTAATGAATATTTTAATGAAAAGAGGTAATTTTTTTTTATTATAATCTAATATCATATATATATTAGATATATATCAAGGAGTTTGAGAAACAAAACAAGAAAACATATAAAAAACAGCTGTGAAATAGCGTTAAATGTAATGGAGTCGTGAGCTAGCTCTTAAACGGTGCAATGTGGTTTGATATGTTTTAAATAAAAATGAAGTTGAACAATTAGATGAAAGTTGACTGGGGTGGAATTAAAGTGTGAAGAGTTGACGGGGTCTGGTTTTTGTGGTAGAGGCGTCGAGAAGGTACAATTAATAATATATATTTTTCAATATGCCCAAATAAAAAAAGAAATAGTTTTTTAAGTATTAATTTAATGTTTTTGTGCCATTGTAAATTTTTGTTTTGTTTGTTCAAATAAGTTTTTTTTAAATTTAAATATGTAAATATAGATAATAACCCAATTATTTGTCCTCTTCAAATTCTATCCTATTCATCTTCCCTGTTGTCCCAGTAGTATCATTTAAAAAACCTTTGGATTAGAAATTAATATTATTTAAAATTATTAAAAATTGGTATCTCTTTGTGAATCCAAGTGTAAAGTTTGTTTAATTGAATTTTTTTCGTTGTATACGTGTACTTTCTTAAAAATTGCACGTCTTAAATTATTGATAATATTTTTTTTAGGGCAATTTTCGGCAAACTACTGTAGAAATCAAAATTTAAATAAACAAAAGAGATCAAATTTCTACAGGAAATGTGGTAGCAAACAAGTTATTATCACATTTTTGGCATATCCCTTGTGTGGACGATTTTCGCCACAAAGCCCCATCATATTTTAGCAAAACCTTGATGGGAGAATTTTTTTATATTAATTAAAGTAGGGAAATAGGTTGAAAAAGATGAAAAGGATAGAATAGAGACAAATAAGGGTTACATTTAATTTTGAGAAATAATATTTTTTTTCTCAAACTTCAAAAGAAGGTTACTATTTTATATAACATTGTTTTTGTTTAGTAATTATATATTTAGTAAAGTAAGAAAATGCCAATTACCAGAGGAGAGGCGAAGAGATTGGAGGAGGAAAGTAGAGAGGAAGGGTCGAGTTCGGATATGGAAGTATCGGAAGATACAGGAAGGGAGACTCCAGCCGCAATGGAGTCCACGGAGGGTACAGGTGAGGAGAAATCAGATAAGCTAGATAGATTTATGGAATTCATAGCCCAGAAATTTACAAATCTAGAGACAAATTTAAGGGGGGATATGAATCAAAAAATGGAAGAGCAAAGTAATAAATTAGGAAATTTAGAGACAAATTTAAAAAGGGAAATGGGGGACAAATTAGGAAAATTAGAGACAAATTTAAGAGGCGACATTAAAAATTTAGAAGTTAAATTAAATAAAAAGGTGGACAATTTGATGAACCAATTAGAGAAAATTCAAATAGAAAATGAAAGAGTTGAAAGTAGGATAAATAAAGCAGGAGAAAACTTAGAAAAGCACTTTATTCAAAAAATTAACACGTTGGATGAAGGGAATTCTGAAGTAGAAAAAGAGGTTCTTATTATTGACAGTCAGTCACAAGTTGATGAGGTAGAAGGAACAGAGAATAACAGTGGGGAGGAACAGACCCAAATTTTAGAGAAAGAGGTGGAGGAAGAGAGTCAAAATGTAGAAAAATTATTATTAAGTGAAATTCAAGAAAATAGGATGAATGTTGATGTGGATGGACAGAGTGAAAGGAACATTTGGATGTTATTAGACAAAACAAACGAACAGACTGAGGACAACAAACAAAAGACAAATTTTAATTTTAAAGAAAATATAGTTAAAACTTACAGACAAACTGGAAACAGAAAGGAGGTTAATAAAATACATAAGAACAATTTTAAAAAAGGAGTAAGAGAATTTAAACAGGTATTAAGGAGAAAATTAACACTGAATGAATATTTAGAGAAGGGGGAGGGGATTTTTAAAGACATAATTCGCCGGGGCATCCGGAAAAAGATAAAATTAAATTTGGGCTTTGCAATATAATTGCATTAGCCACTTTTTATAGTGAACCTATTTTTTTTTTGCAACTCGGATGAGTTTGAGGAAATGACTGACAGACTAACATGACAGAATTAGGATTAATTTAAAATATGACGAAGTGACCATGGACTAATATAATAGTATGGATGATAAATTTATTTTTTGAATGAGAGAATTTTGGTACATGAAGAGTATGAATGAATTTTTGTATAGTTCTGTGTTTAAAGTAATTAGGAATTATATTTTTTTTTAGGATTAGATTATATGTTAGGATCAGTATAAAATTATCTGAGAATTATATTTAAGGATTAGTCACCCAAATTTAATATGTGAAAGTTTTTTATTTAGAAGTTACTTATTAATAATGATTATTGAAAATTAAAACATATACATATAACTGACTGATTTTGAACGAACATAATATGGAAGAAGATCGATTTTTTTATTATATTTTTTATTACAAATGTTAGAAAGATAAAATCAGCAGGCTGAGAGATGCCTAGATCTCTTTGGAGACATGACGAACTTCCTGAGGCCGAGTCAAGGGGACAGATTTTCTGTTTCGGAACTGTTCAGCTAGGATACCGGACGTGACTAAATCATAATAATATTATAAATTAGAAAGACGAACGAAAATGTATAGAAGCCTTGGAAGGATAATATATTATATAAATTGTATGTATGCATAGGTTAGTAAATTTTTGTTATTATAAATTCTATTATTTAGACAATTTCATTTATTATTTGAGTAACATGTTTTTTCTACGTAAATTCGTTTAATAGAGAGAGTAGATGAGAATGGGAAGAGTTGTAGGAGCACATTATATAACTTTAGGAATAGGAACAAACAAAGGGTAATATTAATTAGAGAAGTTTTGAATTAATTGCTGATGACATTCTTTTAGACGTCGGGATTATATAGATTTGTTTTGGGAGAAATTATTTTTTTAATCCTAGTAAGAGCTAGTGATTAATTGGAGATTTATATTTTTTTTTGATCTGCGAGAGATGATTTTTTTGTGTCGACTAGAAAGAACTAGCGATATATATATAGGAGATTTATGATGTAGTGTTGGTTGCCTACCTGAGATAGGAGGAACCGTATTTTTGCTACGTCAACGATGAAGTTATTATTATTAGGGAGTTATTAGTAGAGAAGGAAGTTGAAGTAAAAATATATGTGAGATACATTTTTTTTTAGTTAGGAAGTATGAAGGACGTCTCAAAGAATTTAATACCTCAAAAGACAAGTACTATATATATATTAAATAAATTAAATTTGTATTCCTTATTACCCGGCGTGAGGCCTAATTTTGATTGTTTAGTAATATTTTGGAAGTGTGATGAAGTAAAACCGAAGGATTTATTTAATTTTTATTTCAAGTAAATTTTTTATATACAATCTTTTTATATAATTATTTTGAATACATACAATTGTATATTGATGGTAAAGGCGGAAAGTAAAATTAATTGGCAATTTCTTAAATCTATATGCAACTTGATTATTTCCAAACTTGATTTCATGACTATGACTGATCCTGTAAATATGTAAAAATTTAGTATTATATTTTTTTTATGTTCAATTAGTTCAAATTTTTATAAATTTAAGTTAACATTTTCTTTAGGTTAAGGATTAATTGTAAATTTTTAGATTAATATTTGTTTTTGTTTATTAGAAATTAAGTACGTATATATATAAGTTTAATAATTGTAAATAGTAATAAAAAAAAAATAAAAAATGGGCATATATGTATAAAAAGAGAGTCGAATTGGGCATATAAAAAATAAAAATAAATCAGTGAGTGTAAGTGAGAGAGAGACTTCGATACATCGTTGAGCAATGAGTTGAAGACACCAAGGAGCCAGCCAACATGTGCGTTCGAGGAGGAGCCCATCATGTGAATTGGAGGAAGACGTTAATCCATCTGTGTATTGAAGGAGGAAGCTTATCATGTGGATTCGAGGAAGAAGCTAAATCAACCTGTGTATTGGAAGAAATTAAATCTGAAAGAACTTATAAAAAAAAAAAAAAAAAATGTTGTGAACAAACATTTTTTTTTAAAAAGAAGGAAAAGGCAAATGTGATGTACACTACGGAACATTTTTTTAATGAATATTTTAATGAAAAGAGGTAATTTTTTTTTATTATAATCTAATATCATATATATATTAGATATATATCAAGGAGTTTGAGAAACAAAACAAGAAAACATATAAAAAACAGCTGTGAAATAGTGTTAAATGTAATGGAGTCGTGAGCTAGCTCTTAAACGGTGCAATGTGGTTTGATATGTTTTAAATAAAAATGAAGTTGAACAATTAGATGAAAGTTGACTGGGGTGGAATTAAAGTGTGAAGAGTTGACGGGGTCTGGTTTTTGTGGTAGAGGCGTCGAGAAGGTACAATTAATAATATATATTTTTCAATATGCCCAAATAAAAAAAGAAATAGTTTTTTAAGTATTAATTTAATGTTTTTGTGCCATTGTAAATTTTTGTTTTGTTTGTTCAAATAAGTTTTTTTTAAATTTAAATATGTAAATATAGATAATAACCCAATTATTTGTCCTCTTCAAATTCTATCCTATTCATCTTCCCTGTTGTCCCAGTAGTATCATTTAAAAAACCTTTGGATTAGAAATTAATATTATTTAAAATTATTAAAAATTGGTATCTCTTTGTGAATCCAAGTGTAAAGTTTGTTTAATTGAATTTTTTTCGTTGTATACGTGTACTTTCTTAAAAATTGCACGTCTTAAATTATTGATAATATTTTTTTTAGGGCAATTTTCGGCAAACTACTGTAGAAATCAAAATTTAAATAAACAAAAGAGATCAAATTTCTACAGGAAATGTGGTAGCAAACAAGTTATTATCACAATAGAGCTAGCTCATTAACGGTTGGTCGAATTGTCACAAAGTTTCACATGTAGTATTCCTGAAGACCAAATAAAAAAATAGGCGGTGTAACGGCTCAAAATTTTGTACGGGAGGGGGGGTAGTGGCGGGGGGGCCTAAGTATAAATATGGTGCTAGCTCAATAACGGTTGGTCGTATTGTCATGGAATTTCACATGTAGTATTCTTAAAAGCCAAATAGAAATATAGGGTGTATATGTCACAAAATTTTGAACGGGAGGGTGGGTTGATGGGGGCCTAAGTATAAGTATAGTGATAAGTCATTAACGGATGATCGGATTGTCACGAAATGTCACATGTAGTATTCCTGGAGGCCAAATAGAAAAATAGGGAGTGTGACGTCAAAAAATTGTGAACGGGAGGGGGGTTATGGGGGTAGGCCTAAATTTGAAGATAGTGATAGGTCACTAACGGATGATCGGATTGTCATGGAATTTTACATGTAGTATTCTTGATGGTCAATTAAAAAAATACACTATGTGACATTTTAAAAATTTGGGAGGGGGGCTAAGCATAAAAATAATGCTGAATCATTGAAGGGTAATCGGATTGTCATGAATTTCACATGTAGTAGTAGTAACTATGTATTCGCTGTGGGGTTCACTGTTGCAAGACATTTACTAGCTGTGATGCCCAGCGTTCCTAATATCGTACTAGCTGTGGGGTCCGCTGTTGCAAGGCACTTACTAGCTGTAGTGCTCAGCCCCAGCGTTCCTAACTATGTACTGGCTGTGGGGTTCGCTGTTGCAAGGCACCTACAAGACATTTACTAGCTGTGATGCCCAGCGTTCCTAATTACGTACTAGCTGTGGGGTCTGCTGTTGCAAGGCGCTAGCAATGTGGCCCAGCGTATTTAACTACGTAGGTACTAGCTGTGGGGTCCGCCGTTGCAAAACTCATACTAGCTATGATGCCCTGTGGTTCTAACTACATACTATCTGTGGGGTCCGCAGTTGTAAGGCACCTACTATCTGTAGGGCCCAGCGTACCTAAAAACGTACTAGCTGTGGGGTCCGTCGTTGCAAAAGCATACTAGCTGTGATGCCCAGCGTTTCTAACTAGGTACTAGATGTGGGGTCCGCCGTTGCAGAACACATACTAGCTGTGATGCCCTGTGGTTCTAACTATGTACTAGCTTTGGGGTCCGCTGTTGCAAGGCACTTACTAGCTGTGATGCCCAGCGTTCCTAACTTCGTACTAGCTGTGGGGTCCGCTCTTGCGAGGCACATACTAGCTGTGGTGCCCAGGGGTCCTAAAAACTTACTAGCGTTGCTATAATTGAAGGACTATAAGCCTTATTCCGTATGAATAATTGAAAATTATAACATCATGAATGTACTGTTAAAGGGTAAGCGGATTGGCATGAATTTCACATGTAGTAGTAGTAACTATGTATTCGCTGTGGGGTCCGCTGTTGCAAGGCATTTACTAGCTGCGGTCAATAGCGTTCTTAAGTACGCACTGGCTAGGATGTCCAGCGATGCTAAGTATTCACTATCTGCGGTTTCCGCCGTTGAAAGACGCATACTAGCTGTGATGCCCAGGGGTCCTAAAAACTTACTAGCTGGGGTGTTTGACGTTGAAGGACTATAAGCCTTATTCCGTATGAATAATTGAAAATTATAACATCATGAATGTACTGTTGAAGAATTTAAAAGACTTATAGGAGATATTAGTAGAAAAGTCAAAGTTCCCCGGGCAACGCCGGGTATTACTGCTAGTATTTAAATAAATGTAATATGACTTGTTTTGTACATGTACATTTATGTATCAGCTGATTGCTGATTTAGGAATCAGACGCACGGGAAATTTGAAGATCCTATTGGTAACTTGCAAGCAATCCATTTTTAATAAAAAGTATTTTTTTAGTTCCGGGGGGAAGGCACGCCCCCTACCCCCCCCCCCCCCCCCCCTGGCTAAGCGCCCTGATTACAATGTTTATAGGAAATATGGGTCAAAGGAAATGGAGGATTAAGGGGGAAACTTAACACAAACGTTGTAATAACCGCCGTTGTAATGAATGTATTGGCACGAAATTTCATAAGAAACTTCAAAGCTCTACAAGGACAACACCCATTAATTTTAGAGAAGTCAGCCGAAAGGGAAAGGGTTCAGAGGTGGGCTGAACTCAAAACTCAAAAATGGAAAAGTTTTGAATATGTGCGAAACGTTAAACAATATGTAATTATTAAATACATTTGGGAGACCGTAAGGCTAATTAAGTGTTGTTTTGTCAACCACCTTTTATCTAAACAGTATTGAGGGCGCCGGTAGCTCAGTGGTAAGAGTGATTGCTTACTAAGCTCAAGATCGCGGGTTCGAAACCCGGCTGAGGGCCTCAGTTTATTTTATCTGGCAGTTAAAATAAACTTAACCACGCCGTCCTTCGGATGGGACGTTAAGGGATGGGCCAGAGCCTGTACGATGGTGAATAAAAATTCAGGGTAGGAAAAATTTACGACTTCCATAGTAGAGTCGGGCTCATTTCCACCAGAGTGATGAAAGAGCGTTCTGGTGGTAGGCGATATAACTAGCTATGTTATGTTTTAAACTTTGAACAATTGCATTTGCACTTATGAATCAATTTAATGAGAATTTAACTTGTTAATCTAAATTCATTTGAATATTTCAATTTTCTTGTAAGTATAATGAATAAAGCAATTTAAATTATGATTAAGTTAAATTATAATACATGATTTTTTAAATTATAGTATTTATTTATTATACATATTATTTTACTGTACAAATAATGAACTATACACTCCCTTTTATTAGTTCTAAGACTGTCCGCCAAGATGCAATAGCAGCACTGACCAAGGCAATGCTGCTGCCATCTGTTGAGATATGGTGAAGTAACTTTTCGCAAATTTCGCTTGCCGTTCATCCCAGAACATTCTTACGTGTACAGTAGACTCTCCCTTATCGGGCGACGCCGGATGAAGGAAATCATCTATTAATGAGAAAAAATATATCAATTAAAGCATAAAAAAAGTGTTTTAGGTGAGCTAAGGGAATTATACACGTATGTATTTTGTTGATAACATTTATTAAATTGACAAATAAGTACAAATGTATGTACAATAAAAATACATTGAAGATTCATGAGTTACGGAATAATTATGTGCTCGTAAATACACGTGGCTCGTATAATTGATAATCTAATAATTGAAAGTTAATTTTAGTTTAACAAATTTGATATTATTTTCCGAGCGTCGGATGAGGGAGCGCGCCGGTTAACAGAACGTCGGATAAGGGAGAGTCTACTGTATTTAAAATAATATACAAATTGTAGATAAAACTAGTAAATTTAAACAAAAGTGGGAGTCGAAAACTTTAAGAGGGGCCTCATATAAACATTATATGTAATTGTCTCGCATATCCTTCACCTCTGACCTACATCTTCCATTCTGCCGATTTCTCTGAACATTAATAGGTGTTGGTCCTTATGCAGTTTTGAATTTACATATGAAAATTTGTGTTGATACATTCATTACAACGGTAGTTATTAGAGTTTTTTTTGGTTAAACTTTCACCTAATCCTCTCTTCTCTTTGGCCGATTTGGCTGAAAATCAACAGGTATCTTCCTTTTGGGGTTCTGCACATATATTGATTATAACGGGAGTTTTTGCATTCACAGACAAACAGATATTTTATTTTTTATTTTTCGATCAGGGTTTAGTAAAAGGTGAAACTCATCGATACCTGACCAATATACAAATAAGCTAAAAGATTGTGAAGTTCGCAAATAGAAATATAATATTAGAATGTATTAGGTTAGGTTTTATGACTCATGCCCGGGATTCAACTACGAGGTCATATCGCCTACTACCAGAGCGCTCTTTCGTCACTCTGGTGGACATGAGCCCGACTCTATTGTGGGAGTCCTAAATTTTGGCTACCCTAAATTTTTTATTCACCTAGAGCAGGGGTCTTTAACGAGTACCTGACATCGTACAGGCTCGGAACCATCGCTTAACGTCCCATCCGAAGGACGGCGTGCTCAAGTTTGAATGTATTATAATTCAAAATAAATGTTGATCCTTTTTCTGTTTTGATTGTGTTTTTTTCTCTTTGATGGATTGAATAAAAGTTGTGTAATTTGAAAACAACAGTTTGATGACGTAAGTCTCCACTAACTGCCCGATAGCTGGCTCGGAAGTCATTTTTCCATTTCAAAGTAATTATTCAATCCGTCCAGTTAGATCCGTTGTTAAAGTAATACAACCTTACATCGTAAACCAAATTAGACATTTGTTATCCTGTTTGTTTTTGTTACTAGTTAATTATTGTAACTCTTGCCCGGGCATTAACTACGAGGTCATATTGTCTACTACCAAAGGCGTGAGTGTGTCCGACTATACTGTTGAAGTTCTAAATTTTGTCAACCCAGGTTATCGTATTCACACACACCACACACCGAGTTTTCTATTTTCATTTTTGGAATCAGGGAAACATGAAATTACGTTAAAAATTAAAAAAGATATGAGTTATCGTGATATAGGTACAGTGATAAATCGTCCTCACTCGACAGTGCAGTATATTGTGAAAAAGTTTAAAATGAGTACTACGGACAATAAGAAGCGTTCAGGAAGACCGAAGGCCCTCTCCACCCGACAGACACGGCATCTTGTTAGAAAAGTAAGGAAAAACCCATCTATTAGCGCTCCAGCACTAGAGAGGCTCGAGTTTGCCCTTAAATATAAGGATGAGCCGGTAGAGTTCTGGAAATCTGTTTTATTCAGTGATGACATGTTCATTTGGAGAAAGAAGGCGAGAATAGAGAAAACATAGCTCCAACAGTGAAACATGGGGGAGGTCATATAATGGTTTGGGGCTGTATGAGTTCGGCTCACTCGAGCCTCTTCACTCTATTTCCCTCGGAGATGAGAGGTTTCTTCCTGGCTGCTCTGCTCCTAAAGCCGACTTCATGGAGGCGTTTCCTCACTGTCTGGGCTGTAACCACTGTCCCTGAGGATGAAGCGATGTCTGCGGCTAGTGCTGGAGTGCTAATAGATGGGTTTTTCCTTACTTTTCTAACAAGATGCCGTGTCTGTCGGGTGGAGAGTGCCTTCGGTCTTCCTGAACGCTTCTTATTGTCCGTAGTACCCATTCCAAACTTTTTCACAATATACTGCACTGTCGAGTGAGGACGATTTATCACTGTACCTATATCACGATAACTCATACCTTGCTTAAACAATTCTACTATACGACCTTTTGTAGAAGAATCTAATTCTTGTGATTTCCGACCCATCTCTCACTACTAGATGAACTAAACTGATGACATCAACATATTTTTATAGCAACAATGTTCTTATTCCTCAACCTCATGTTCAATCATCTCAATAATCTCTTTTAATGCTTAATAAAACAAAATATTATCAGAATTACTTCTGTACGAATACTTTTTTTTGCCTTAAAAAATTAGTTTTTTTACATTTTCTTAATTATACTTATTTTTTAAAAAATTTTTAACTGCATCTATATATTTGTTTTTTAAATGTAGAAAATGTATATAACTTATGAACTTTGTTGAAATAAAAATGCAAGAGTAAAATAAAAAAAACTGAGTGTACGAATATTTTTTTGTCGATGGTATGTACTTCTGAATCCTTATACTGAATTACATTGCATTATATCGGGGAGTTTTTGAGTTAAATACATGCAATACTTTCATTACATCGGGAGTTATAAGAATTTTGTGTTAAGCCCCCACCTCAACCCCAACTACTTTAATCCCCTCATTCCCTTTGAGCGAATTGGAAGAAAATTAATAGATTTTGGGCTTATAGCGTTTTAAATGTATCTATAAAATTTCACAACGATACATTCATTCATTATATGAGCAGCCTTTTACCGATTTGGCTGAAAATCGATAGATGTCGTCCTTACGGGTTTTTTTATACACATATAAAATTCCGTTTCGAAAAATCCATTTTATTGGGAGTTCAGAGACACACCCACACAGAGATTTCTGACCGATTGCAATAACTTCGCGTATACTTCGATTACGAAATAAACAATAGTAAGTTGGAATATTGAGGTTACAAAAAGAAACTCCGGGCTTCTAGAAATAGACTACATGAAATAACGAAAAATAAATGATTCTTCTTAGTAGCAATTTGACTTTATGTGGCCAGTAATTCACTTAGCTCTTGATAAACGGTCCGGTGCACACTCTTCATTAGTGGACTGTGGTGGGGCCAACTAAGGCCAACATCACTATTGTCTGTTTCATTACATTACGGTAGACCACTCTGGTGGACCCTTCTCTATCTTTCGTTTCAATAGAAAGCATCCGCCAACCAACATGCACATCCCAATAGGAATTTTATAATAGGAGAGGATCCTACTTGGAGTCAGGATCGAGACAACTGGCAAAGGCTGATCCAGGAGGCCTTATGATGAGTTGTTGCGCCGATGATGTGTGATAATCAAAAAAATATGTAAATGTTAAATAAATATAAAATTAAAATAATTGAATTAATAATAAATAAAAGTTTACTAAATTTTGATTCCTACAGTAGTTTCCGAAAAGGGCCTTAAAAAATTATCAAAAGTTCAAGACGTGCAATTTTGAAGAAACTGCACGTATATTAAAAAAATTCCAATTAATAATTATTTCATTTGGATTTTTTTTTAAATATAATAATGAGATGCCATATTGTTTTCATAAATTTGCAAAAATGTTCAATCTAATGTGATAAGAATAAAATTATTAATGTAAAATTAAAATAATTAAATAAATATATAATTCAAATAATAAATATAAAAATAACTAAAACAAAAAGAATAAATAATAAACAATTAAATCAATAAATTACCACATTTCCTGTAGAAATTTTATCTCTTTTCTTTTACTAAATTTTGATTTCTACAGCAATTTCCGAAAAGGGCCCTAAAAAGATATCAAAAGTTCAAGACGTCCAATTTTTAAGAAAGTGCACGTATATTTAAAAAGAATTTCAATTAACAAACTTTTCATTTGGATTTTTAAAGAGATGCCATATTTTTTCTAAATTTTGCAATAATATTTAAATCTAATCCAAAGGTTTTCAAATTATCTTACTGGGTCAACAGGGAAAATGAATATAATAAAATTTACGAGAACAAATAATGAGTTTATTTTCATAAATCTACATTATTAAAATTAAAAACGAAATATTGAAACAAACAAAAATGAAAAGAAAAATCTCAAAAACTAAATTCTTAAAACTAATTTAATCTTTTTTCGTTTTATAATTTTGGCCATTCTTTAAATTTAAGTTATATATTTCTGGGCTTATATCCTGTACATATAAACAAACAACAACTTTTCGGATCAATTTTGCCGTCAATTCACTTCTGTTTAGTTCATTATATCTTAAACCTAAACACCACTCTACATCTTACTCAGACCGTCGCCATTCAACCCAGGCCTCGACTCTTCTCTCCACACACCAAAAAACAGCTGATGGCCGTGTTTTTTTTTTTTACTCATTTGTTTTAAAAGAAAATTGCTTTTTATAAAAAAATAAATATGATTAATTTTTTTTAATATTAATGATTTAATGTGTGTATTTTTTTTTATACAACACACTATGTCATAAGCCAAAGGTATAAATTATCTTAATAAGATACCTGTAGGTGCCGGGTCAATTTCTTTATAAATAAATGAAATTTTTAAAAACAAATTATACACACGTCACTATTGACGACCCGTAAGTAATAAAATATGGGAAAAATTAAAATATAAATGCCCGTATAGCATTGGAAATTGGAGGGATAAGAAAGTTGCAGACCTACTGCTAGGGTATAGAGTGACTATTTACAGAGGGTGGAGTGTTGATGAAATATCATTTGAAGTAGAGGTAGGGGGTTGAGAAACCAATAAGGAGGGAGGTAAGTGTAGAGAATCTAATATGAGGCCTGTCAGTCAGGCGGTCTTATCATAGCCTAGGGGGGAACTTGGGGGCAGAAGTACTCTAGAACTGGAACTGAGAGCAACTCACCTCGTAGAACCTCCCAATTTAATCACAACTCGTGAATGAACGGCAATGTACTTCCCCAGAACGAATTAATCAATTAACTTTTCACTCCCCCTCCAAAACCAGTCGACCGTTTGCGTTAATATTCATCATCACTTACGTCGGGGCTCCTAAATTACTAAATATTGTGTTGATAAATTCATTACATCGGTAGTTTATAGGGTTTTTGAATTGAGGCTCCTCCCCTGAACTTTCTCTTGGGTTTGACGTCGAATATGAAATTTTCGGAAGTTATTGGAATTTTTGAGTTGAGCCCATTCTGATCCTCCACTTTCCTTTTGCCGATTCCGCAGAAAACCGATAGGTGTTGTCTTTTTTAGTGGCCCACATAAAATTTCATGTCGATACATTCATTCTATCGGCAGTCATTAGAGTTTTTATGTAAAGCCTCCATCCTAATTCCTTTTTGATCGATTTGGTTGAAAAAAATAGTGGCGTCGTTAGAGAGTTCTGGATTCACATACAAAAGTTCGTGTCATATCGGGAGTTCACAGCACACAGACAGGTGGCACATCAGGGTCTGCCAAGTCTTACAAACCTTACTACGTTCGGTTCTTGCGACAAAGCATATAGCTCCCGATTCGTACTTCTCCTCCAGTCCTGTCCGTCGTAGACACCTCTGTAGATGCAACGTAGGATCTTCCTTTCGTGAATCATCATTGTTATTGTCCATGTTTCAGAACCGTAAGTTAACACTGGACGAATCAAGGCTTTGTAGCTTTGTTGTCCTAGAATTGCTTTTTGCTGCTTCATCGAGCGCTAGGAACGCCTCCTCCACTGCTCTGAAAGACCTCCCAACGATGTCTAGGTCGTCAGCATAATCTAAAACCTGTACAGTTCTGTTGAAGATGGTGCCCTTAGTTTGGATTCCTGAGTCTCGCATCGCTTTTTCAAGGACGCGGTTAAACAAGAGGCAGGCCAGTGCATCACCCTGTCTTAGGCCCTTACCGGATATAAATACTCCACTAAGGCCTGCTTGTACCCGCACCATGCACTCTACCCCATCCATTGTAATTCGGCACATCCGAATAAATTTTTCGGGAAAACCAAACTCCTTCATTGCCAATTACAATTGACTATCAACGCTATCAAAGGCACTCTAAAACAAATCGACTAGTTTGTTAGTCTGAATCATCATCGCAAATTTTTTGTACATATATTCATTACATCGGCCATTATTGAGATTTGTGAATTGAGGCCGTCCTCTATCCTTTTGCTGATTTCGCTTAAAGTTTACAGGAGCCGGCCTTACAGAGTTTTGAGTTTGCTAACCCCTGTATTAGAAGAATGTTCTGTAATGTCCCGCATTGCGGTCTCTCCTCTCCTAAACTTGGCACTTCCCACCATTTAACATCAATACAGAGAAGAAGAGATAGTTGTCATTATTGGCCATCTTAGTTCTTTAGACTTATAAAACCTCTATACCTTCAGTATTAAGTATTGTAATACTTTGAAAATCCAAGATCAAGTTTTTCAACGGAATTAAAAATTTTAAGCTCCCCTGAACTTTTTTTTGACGATTTTCGCAATTTCGAGAGTGGAACTTTGTGAGCGCTCTAACTCAAAAACCATTGTAGCAATTAACTTGCAATTTTGGCAGAAAACAGACAAAAATTGAGACCATGTAGAAAAATCTAAAAAAAAACACATTTTGTATAAAGTATATGTTTGCGAGATATTTGCCGAAAACCGTCCTAAAATATCGTACTTCCATCAACCACTTTTACTTCCCCGGCTAGTATAGGGGAAGTTATGAAATCGGCTAGAAAATTGATGTGGGGTTCTCAACAGAATTTTCAGAGGAGGACTCAACTCAAAAACCACAATAACTGCCGATGTAATGAATGTATCGACACAAAATTTAGCATGAGGATCCAGGAGCTACAATGTAGATATGTCAAATATTGAGTTTTAGCCCAAAGAAGGGCCCAAAAAGGCTTTTGAATTTACTGGAAGCGGTAGAAATAAATAAACTGAACAAAAATAACGATAATGTAATGCTAAATGAACAAATAGAACTGAACCATTCCCCCCTTCTTAATTTAAATATCAAGTAGCTAAGAGTCTGATGATTGTACGAATGTTTTGCCAACTCACATTTAGAGAATACAATAATTTTCATTTGTTTTTTATTTTATTTTAAATTTTATTTATTTGTTTTTATTTACTTTAAATTCTATTTTACATTTATATAATTCAAGAGTCCTACCTATATAAATACCAACACTTTTACTGTTACCTTCACTTTATTAGATTTCTTTTTATTATATTTATTATCACCTTGTAAATATCTGTTTATTAGAATGTATAGGGTAACAAACACAAGGGATTCCCCGTCACTACCTAAACCACCCCTCCGTAACTGTACCTTCTCTACCTCGTCAACCAATTCTGTCAGTTTGTAAGTGACTCTTGATAATGCGTTAGTACGGCAAAACTACTCGAGTATTTAAGAATATAGTGAAGTTTGACGAACAAATTGTTTATTTTTAATTATCTATTCTTTTTCATTACTGGACATAATGTATGTTGGATACAACCGATATTTTTTTCAAGTCTGACATATTTTGGGTGTATAATGTTGTAAGTATAAAGAGGTTGGATAGCGTTGTGTGGATGTCAGGGTGGTTGGAGCGTACAGAGCACGCTCGACTGATCACAGAGCCACTGTCCCAGCATCCTCGCACAGTCTGCTAAATCGAAAGACAAATCCCCCCTCCCCCCCCCCCCCTTACTTTAAGCTATAAGACCGTGAACGTAACCCTATTAACGAGTATTTGACCTATGTCTGTCCATACACACTCTGATATTTTGGTAACTGTTAAATCTATATTATTGAAACTGCACGCAAATTTATAACTAGGTGTGCAATACATTCTGCTGTTTGCAAAAACTGAGCTGAGCCAGACATATCTGTATAAAAAACTCAGTTAATGTTTTAATAATTATCAGTAACTTCTCACCTTGTATGTTCTTTATGAATATATTAATACTTTAAATAGATTTCAATTTAATTGATTTTTTCTAGCCTTTTTGTAGACAACAGCTGTGAATATTTTTATCGAAAAAAAGTCGACGTTTGTACGTTAGAACACTGAAAAAAACGGCTCAAAAAAAATGGTGTCCAATGGTAAACCGAAAAGCGCTTCGCCCGGATTTTTACATTTGAAATCGAAAAATTCTATTTTGCGCGAAAATTTTGTCTCTCAATTGATTTCAATGGGGATTTCGTTTTTCGGTGATTATTCCTCCGTGGATTTCAGATTTTTTTAGAAGTAAGCCATCGCCACCGTGTCCACTACCATCGTGGCAAATTTCAATGTGATCGGTAAAGGGATTTAGGAGTACGAGTACAACGAAATACATGAGTCGCCTAAGAAAGAGCTTCGTAAACTCAGCTCAAAAAAAATAAAAATGTTCAGGAAAAGATTGACAATGTACTTGCCCAGAACGATTTAATCCATTTAATTATCGCTCCCCCTCCTTCCCTGAACCTCCTTTTCCCTTCAGCTAATATGGCTGAAATTTGACAGGTTATGTCCTCATTGGGTTTTGACTTTAAATATAAATTTCATGTCGATAAATTCATTAAATCGGCAGTTATTGGGTTTTGAAGTTGAGCCCCCATCTCTCACACCCTTTACTTCGGTCGATTCTGCTGAAAATCAATGTTTCGCCCTTATGGGGTTTTGAATTCACATACAAAATTTCTGGTCGATAGATTCATTCTATCGACAGTTATTAGAGTTTTTATGTTAAGCCTCCCCCCTAACCCCCTTTCCTTTGGTCGATTTGGCTGAAAACCAATACGTGACTTTGTTAGAGGGTTCTGGATGCACATATAAAATTTCGTGTCGATGTATTCATTCTATTGGAAGTTATCGTGTTCACAGACAAACAGACATTTTTTTCCATAATTGTAATCTAAGGGGAGGTCATATTTGATCAATTAAATAACTGCCCCAATACTTCATATAGCTGGGCAAGTAACAACGTTTTCTGTGAATCACCGACAATGTACTTCCCCAGTCCTAATTAATCAATTAATTTTTCGCTCACCTTCAAAAAAAAAAAAATCTTCTGAACTAAGAATCAATATTTGACTTCTCGTTTAAAACTTTGGTGAATGAACCAGTATAGAATCGGGCTCATGTCAACAAATGAAAGAACCCTCTGGTAGTAGGCGATATGACCTCGTAGTTAAAACCCGAGCATGAGTCACAATAATTAACAATTTAATTTACTTCTCAGCTGTCTAAAACTAACTACAACAGGTTAAAATATTACTTTTTTGTACTGATGAAGTTACATAAGTGTTGACATTCTTCATATTACAAGGTTTAGTTTTAATTTTCTTTAAAGTTGTGGTAAACTAATTAAGAATAGGGGATTAAAAGATAAACTAGTCTTGGCAGTCAACAACGTTTTGGTTTCTCTAAAATATAATGGGGTTAAGCATAATGCTAAGAATTTCATTTTATTAATAACAAAATAATTAAATAACCCAACGAAGTTTTTGTAAACTTTTAATTCCATTTTATAATTTATTCATCGTGTTTCTTGTCGACACATTAATTACATCTGCTATTGAGATTTTTGAGTTGTATCCTCTCTGATTCTCTCTTCGAATATACATATGAAATTTAGTGTCAATTTATTACAATCAACTTGTACTTCCCCAGAAAGAATAAGTCGATTTATTAGTTTCCGCTCTCCCTCTAAGACCATCGATTGTTTAGGCTAAAGATCAATAACTTCTAAGTTGAGGAACGCGGACATATTGTGGAATTTGTAATAAATAAATAAAACAAACTTATTTTTTGAAATATCGTCTATTCCACTAAAGATATTTATAAAAATAAAACTACCGGTTTCGGCCTCACACCATCGTCAGGTCTAGTTATGAACTTAACTAGTTTTTAGTTCATAAAGTTTTTAGTCTAGTTTTTAGTTCATACCTGACGATGGTGTGAGGCCGAAACCGGTAGTTTTATTTTTATAAATATCTTTAGTGGAATAGACAATATTTCAAAAAATAAGTTTGTTTTATTTATTTAAAGATCAATAGTTGACTTACATGAAAAATGTGTCTACTTATTATAAACGTATTAATGTGTATTAATTTTGTTTATGTACTCATATATTTTTAAGTATTTATTTGTTCAGTTTTTATTAATTTCATTTTACTTTTTATAATAGTTTTGTTATTGGCGTGTTAGACTCAAGTAGCTATAAATCTAATTTATAAGCTATCTTAATGTATAAATTCTTTTGACGTATCCTATTACCATGTATAGGTTTAAATGAAAGAAATTTATTATTATTATTACATAGCGGCTTCCGAATCCATTGTGTCGATACATTCATTACATCGGCAGTTATGAGGATCTTAGAGTGTGGTACTTATATTTCTGTAGTTTCCAGAGGTGTCTGTCTTTCTTCTGACTAGGACTGTGATTTATATGCATTTACATATTTTTTTCTATTAACTTCAGCATCCTGTTTAAACATTATCATTACGTTTTGGCTCATATAATCAATTTATGCTACTTTTATTTTGCATATATCGCTAAAAATACATATTTTTGCATACCTATCTGAACCTTTTTTGCATATTTTTGATTTTTTTCGGCAGCTCAAGGATAGACATTGTAAAGTAGGTACTATTTTAATTTTTTTTAAGTCATTTTTTTTTTGTAAAATTATTAATAAACTTTTTCCCAAATTTTCCCACTAAATTTGCATCTTTTTGGCCAGATGTACGAGTCTTTTATTGTTTCTCTTGAATTCATATTGCGAACTTTTTATTCTGTTTGTTTACTTTAATAATTTATTCTCGGAACTGTTTTTTATGCCCCCCCCCCCTTCTTTCTTATTCTTTTCTGCAACCGAGGCCAAGTGCAGTCTCTCAGGCAAATTTACGCCCTCCTTCCAAAAACCAATAGACCGAGCTAATGGCCAATAATTGGGCTACATTTCATTACATCTGCAGTTAATAGAGTTTTTTTTTTGAGTCGCTCTGCTTTAAATCGACCCTTCCTGTTGGCCTATTTTGCTGAAAACTAATAGGTGTCGTCTTGTGGTTTGAAAATTGATCTTAGAACATGGAAGTCTTCCTTCTTCTTTCTTTGTTCTTTTGATTTGTTAAGGTTAAGCATTATTTGTTAGGTTAATAATTTGTTTATGTGTTTATTATTTAATTATTACTAAGACGAAAATTTAATTGGCGTCAGACGGCCTAGAAGCACACAAACACTATGTGGGTGGGTGGCTGGGCCGGCGCCAGCTGGGCACTCAACCAACCTTACCTCCCCGTGCGTTGATAGTTCGCTAATCTACATTTGGTTGGCACAAATAGACTCTTGTACAAACTCAATTTTACTATTTTGTTGCATTTTCAAATAGCCAAGATCTTGGAATAGCTGCATAGCGTAAGAGAAGCATGGATGTGCAATTATCCATACGAATCGAGTATTTTGTTGAATCGAATCTCTCGAGATTACTCAACTCGATCAGCGAGCTTAACAACAGTAAACAACTAACAATAATATTTGTAACGTCTTCAAGGGATGATCTTGGATTTTACATTACCTACATCCCTTGTACATTAAAATAAAATATCTTTATTGACATTCTTTTACAACAAAAGCCTCTCCTTTTGGAGATTTTGAATATACTGCTCTTTCAACAGAAAAAATCAGAAAAAAAAAAAAATGACAACTAGTTGATATTGAATTTTATTGTTCCTAACTTAAATTATTTCTTAAGTAAAACTGTTACTTCTTGAATAAAGATAAAATAAAAACAAAAGTAAAAATGAAAGTTATTTCTTAAATAGTACTGTAACACATTTGTTGCATGTTTCTCTGTTGCTGGCCACTGTGCACCATCCATCCCCTATTCTCTCCACTATCTCGTCCCTCCACTTCAGTCCGTTTCCTCCTCTTCCAGGATCCATTCTTGTCACATGCCCTGCCCATCTCCACTTCAGCAAGTGTGCTTCCTTCTGGAGGCTTCTTAGCCTTACCTTCCGTAGAACCTCGCTGTTTCTTATCCTGTCACTTATCTTTATTCCAAGCATGCTCCTTATCATCCTAAATTGGTTTACTTCCAGACGACGATCCAGCTTTTGTGCCCTTGTACTAATGGTTAGTTATTATGACTCATGCCCGGGATTTTACGAAATCATATCGCCTACTATCATTTTCTCACTCTGGTGGACATGAGCCCGACTCTACTGTGGGAGTCCTAATCCTAATCACCTAAGGTAGGAGAGGTATTTAACGAGTACCTGACATCTTACAGGCACGGGACCATAATTAGGTATTAGCCTAGAAAATTCTTAAGGTAACTGAATTTCTGTTCTTAATAATAATTTTGCTTTCATTTATAAGTTTTTCGTGGCATCTATCTAGTTCTTAATAATTCTATGTTTTCGTAAAAATGCCAATATAATGTTATTTTCTCTTTGCATAGCCTTGAAACGCCGACTCGTCACATCCAGGATATTGAGAGTTGGTGAAGGTCAATTAATGAAAAAAAAACGGGGGGAATGGCATGCCAACAGTGCATTGCAAGTTGCACTTGTGCATTCAAGGATTATACTGGAGTAGTTAATTATTAAGGCTCATGCCCGGGCTATTACGAGGTGATATCGCCTACTACCAGAGTGCTCTTTCGTCACTCTTGGTGGACATAAGCCCGACTCTACTATGGGAGACCTAAATATTGCCTAACCTAAATTATTATTCACCTATTTTACAACCTGTGAAAGAGCGCTCTCTCTGGTAGTAGGCGAAATGACTTCGTAGTTAAAGCCCAGGGATGAGTAACGATAACTAACTAAAATTTTATTTTTTTGTCTATGTGTTTCAGTTCAAAGAGTGGCTTGGAACTAGGGCTGAGTCGGGGCTTCTCGGCGCAAGCTGCTAAACAGCTCTTTCACAGGTTGTAAAATATAGACTCAACCGTTACAGATTTATTGATATTTGCTAGCCGGCTTTCGAGGTTGCCCTCATCATCACTTCTAGCAGATGTGTCTCAGATGGGGACAGGAATAACATATCCATGAAATAAATTGTTAAAGTTGTTAATTTTTCAGATAGTTTTTTAAGTTTTATTTATTAAAACATTTTAATTGCCTATGTTATTTTCAAAATTATTTTATCAGACGCCTGATGATGAGGGCAACCTCGAAAGCCGGCTAGCAAATATCAATAAAAACTGTGAGAGTTCAGACTATATTTTATTTTACAACCTGTGAAAGAGCACTCTCTCTGGTAGTAGGCAAAATGAAATTAAAGCCTAGGGATGAGTCACAATAACTAACTAAAATTTTTAATTTTTTTGTCTATGTGTTTCAGTTCAAAGCGAGGCTTGGACCTAGGGCTGAGTCGGGGCTTCTCCGGGTCTCAAGCTGCTAAACATCTGATGGGTCTCGCTGCTGCGAACTACGCTGGAGGTCCCGGCCGAAGGCGCAGACACGTCTAGATCCAAAATCCGTAAAGTCAACATCACACCCTCCTCTATCTTCCTCTTTTCCGTTTCTATATTTATCAGTATTTATCTTTCTGTTATTATTATAAGCATAGAGCTCAATAAAAAAAAAAGTATATTAATTAAAAGAGCAAATTGATGTTTTGAAGTGATTATTTATCATAAATTGAATGTACCTAACAATTTTCTCTTACCTTATTCGTAATAATGCCTAGAACAAATATATGTTAATTACCTATGTACATCGAATAGTTCATTTAAAAAATAATATTCAGTTATAGTTCCATATTAGTTTAATTCTGTTCTCATAAACTGTTAATATAATTATTATTTATGTAGTCATATAGAAATTAGAAAGCTTTTTAGATTTAAAAAATGTATAATTTATATTTTAATTTTCAAAATATATTTGTTACACTTCAGAACCTCAAAAGCCTCTATATGTAAAAAATAACAAAAATATAAATAAATAAAAATAGTGTAAATCTAGTCATATAACAGAAAGTGTAGCTGTATTCTATTCTCCAAATATATTAAATTAAACTTTGAAATTAATTATATAAACCTTCTAATGTGTATTAAAGATATATATATTTAACAAATGTAAATTTATGTTCCTATTTTACGGAGATTCTTTACGAGTCTTTTATAGTTGTTACCTGTGTTTTTTTTTTTCTTATATATATAATGTTCAAAAGTATATATAAAATATAATAAAATTTAATTCATAAGTGTGGCTCTCGAATGGTTCATTGAAGAAACATAATCCTCTTTACAGATGAATGTTGTCGCTGATTTATCACAGGTAAGAAATGTATTAAATAATTTATTGACAAACGTCGTAAGATTAAATAAAACTTCATACGTTTTGAATTGTTTGTTGTACTTCCCCAGAACGAATACATCTATTGTGTTTCCGCTCTCCTTCCCCATTAGGGACTTTTAGTCGAATCCACTTATTGGTATCGAATTTCCGGGTTTTTAAATTTATATACCAGGTTTTGTGTCGATATATTCATATCAGTGGCAGTTATTAGACTTTTCGTGTTAAGCCTCCCCCTTCCCTTGGTTCTATTACGCTGAAAATCAATAGGTGTCGTCCTTAGAAGGTTTTGAATACACATATAAAAATGTGTTTCGATACATTCATTCTATCGGGAATTATCGTGTTCATACACACTTTTTTTTTTTTTTTTTCATTTTTGGAATCGGAAAAGAAATTCCGGTCAAGAAAATTCAACATCGAATTTGTGACCGATTCCATAACTTCCCCTATACTTCTGTATATCTGTGTCTGGACACGATAATTCCCGATAGGATCAGCCGGAGTGGAAGGGAAATCAGAAGAAGACAACCCAAAAACCCCAATAACTGCTAATGTAATGAATATATCGATAAACAATTCAGTATGAAATTTTAGAAGCCACTACGTAAGTCAAATATTGAGTTTTAACAGTCTATGGGCTTTGAAGGGAGAGAAAAAACGTAATTGATAAATTTGTGGTGGGGAAGTACAAAGACGGTGATTACCCGGATATTTTTTTTTTTTTTCATATTTGGAATCAAGGAATGTTTATCTGAATTTCAGGGAAATCTTAACATCGAATTTTTCAACGATTACATAACTTGTCTACATACTTCGTTTAGCTCTGGAAGTAAAAGAAATTGACTCTTTAATAAACGTCAAAGGCATTATTAGAAATGTGGGCCATGAAATCGATAGAAGAACGTTAAGCTAATAAGAGATTCACCTGATTGTTCAAATTAGGACTAGCTATTTAAATGATTAAAGCTCATATTGGTAAGTAAAAAGCAAGAATTAAATAGAGCATGAATTTTTGAAATGAGATAATGTTTTATCAAAGCAGTGAAGTTAGGGAGGATTGGTTTATTGATGTATCACACAGCTGAGCTAAATAATGCGTGTTGTGTTGTCTCCCATTGTCAGATCTAAATTGATTTCTAGCCACACTCAACAGATGGACACGAGGTAAGGCAAAGCCTTTCTCTCCACAATCAACAGATGAATACGAGGTAAGGCAAGTCAGCCTTTCTAGCCACACTCAACAGATGGATACGAGGTAAGGCAAAGCCTTTCTCTCCACAATCAACAGATGAATACGAGGTAAGGCAAGTCAGCCTTTCTAGCCACACTCAACAGATGGACACGAGGAGTCAGCTTCAAATTATCGAAATGAACTTTTCAAAAACTGTTTGAGTTTCAACTTCATCTGTAAGAGTTCATCCCTGGAAAGTGAGTTAACCCCTGGTTTATAATAGAAAGTTGTCTTCCCACTGTTTTGTTTATACCAGAACCGGTTTTCGACGCAACAGCGTCATCATCAGTGGTTCATCCCACCCACACAGCACAGCGGTTGGAAAATAACTGACTTATTTCTATATTATTTCTATTAGAAATCTCGTCCCACAACATCTTACTATCTCACATATGCACCCCTGGTTTCTTCCAATTTGAATGAAACTTGCCAATATATAAATATATATTTGGGTAGGGCTGGTGTGACCTATGTGGACCTGTTAGCCCAAATGTGGAAGTTCTAAATTTTACCTACCATTGCTTAACGACCCATCCGAAGGACGGCATGCTTATGTGTTTTTACCTCTCAGATAAAATAAACAAAGGGCCTCGGCCGGGTTTCCACTGAGCTACCGGCGCCCTACTTGCTAATTCCTTGTCATCCTGGGCCGGGAACCAGACCTACGTATTATCCCTTTGATTAGAGGGACCTACGAGGACCCCCTCGTACATTGTAATACCATCCTACTAGTCCTTGTCGTGGTGTTGTCTGGCTCCTTGCCAGCCTCAATCAGCTTCTATCGGTTAGAGACATTCAAAAGCAAGAAGTGACACAGGTGATTTATGATACTTAAAGATCTCTGAATTTGATACACCCCAACTCAAGTAAGTTTTCGCTCTCCCTAAACCATGATTTATATTTGAGGTATATATATCTAAGGAACCGTTTCGATATATGGACATCCGCTTATATTATTATTTATCAGAAAGGAAAAAAATGGGAGGTATCCCTTGAATCGGGAGCCTGGTAGCAAATCTGTCATTGCTACCAACCCCTTACGCTTCCGCAGTCCTGGTCTTCCTTTTTTTCTTCTTCTATCTCTAGGAATCCTAGGAATACACTCCATGCAGACTTTAGCCCATCGTCGAGAATCCAAGAATAAATGTATCGACATGAAATTTTTTCTATGTATTCAGAACTCTCAAAGGACAACACCTATTAATTGTCAGCGGAATCAGCCGAAGTGAAGGGGGGATCGGAGTGGGAGCTCAACTCAAAAATTCCTGACATGAATATATCGATATGAAGTTTTATATTATTTTATATAGGATGGCATTTATTAATTCGCGCTGGGGAAGTACATAGCCGGTGACCTCTTGTTGTAGTAGGAAAGGCAATAGAGCACTTCTCGGTAGGTATGTCAATGCCCCCCCTTCACTCAACCCGCGCCTTCCAATTGCAAACAACCAGTACGAAATAGTGACAAATGTCTATAATGTACTAATGACAGAGTAGATAGAAATGTTGATTCCGTTAGTCTGATGGTGTAGGCAGATCTGTTTTGCATTGAACAGACTGACCAGAGATGAGTGGGTTGAGAGGGAGACTGTGAATGACCGTTCGACCTTGGTCTGCATTTAGAGCCCTCAGAGTTCTACACTCCAGTTAGATGGAGAGGCGCCAACATTGTGGGCGGAACACACCACCACAACGGCATATACACACCACATCAACTCCAAATATCATTATATTACAGAACAATAATAAGACCTATATAGACATACGGACTGGAACTATGAGGTTGTGCTAAGCCCTCCAATATCAAGCGTATACAATTCTTCCAATCCAAGATCCTAAGAACAATTGCCGATGCTCCCTTCTATGTGTCCAACCTTACCCTCCATAATGACCTTAAAATCCCTTATGTTCTTGACCTCATCAAGTCCCGCTTCTCCAAATTCCACTCTAACCTTTCCTTCCATGTCAATCCCGTCGCTCGACACTTGTGCTCCCGCTCCCACCCAGATAATCCCCCCCGAAGGCTGAGGCTGTGCTGGCCGAGAGACCTGCTAGGTTAAGATAGCATATATAACTGGGAGTGCTGGTGTTGATCAGCTTCTCCCCTCATGAACTCGTACTTTCAGCTCTTTCCTTCTTGATCTACCTCCAGCGTAGATCAAGATGGCGAGGGGATCACTCAGCCCCCTGTGGCCTCCCGTGCCTCCATTAAGTTGGAGGAATTGGGATGGCAGATAATCGGGGTTGTTTCGAGGGGTCTCGAGCTAAAAGTTATTTAATTTTTACATTTATTTTGTACATAATTTATATATTTATTTATTTTGTATTTATATTTATATTTATATTTATTTTTGTCTATATTTTATTATTGTATACATATTCATGTTCATTTCTCTCTTGCTTCTCATTATTTGTTCTGACTATTTTGTATTATATTGCCATTTATTATTTTGTATATATTTTATATATATATATATATATATATATATATATATATATATATATATATATATATATATCTTATATTTAAAAAAAAAAAATTTTATTTATTTTTTTATTTTTTTTATTTTTTTATTATTTTTTTTTATCATTATTATTTTTTTTTTTTATAGTCACTGTCATCAAATTTACTTATAGTTATATTTTAACTGATTGTAAATACACCAAATAAACAAAAAAAAATATATATATATTATAGAAAACTCTTGTATAAATCCTATGTTCGACGGTCAATCATCTTTAGCCACAAATAACAACCTATGATTTCGCTCTCCCCTAAAACGAACCGAACGTTTTGACCGGAAATCAAAAGGTGTCTTGCTCAGAGATTTCTAAAATCTCATATGAAATTCGTGTATAATTTCGTGTATAATAGGTGCCATCCTTATGAGATTCTGAATTTAAATAAAAAATTTCACGTAGTTCCATTCATTACATCGGCGGTTATGGAGATTTTTGAGTTGAGCCCCTGTGATCCCCCGTTCTTCTTCGGTTGATTTGGATAAAAATTGCTAGGTGTTGTTCTTATAGGGCTTTAAATTTACATATGAAAATTAATGTCAATACATTCATTACAAAGGCAGTTATTAGAGTTTTTTATGTGAAGCCTCCCTCTAACCTCTACACTTGAGCCGATTTGTCTGATATGCAATATGTGTCGTTGTTATGGTGTTTTGGATACACATACAAAATTTCGAGTCGATACATCCATTCTATCGGGAGTTATTGTGTTTCCAGACACACACAGACAAGATACATATATAATATTTTTTTCCCCATCTTTGGGTGTCAAGGTCTCTGAAAACATTCCTACAACCACAAAAACAATCCGGTCTCTTCCCGGAAAATTATAAATAGATTTTATTTCTCTCAATTAAAATGTTTTAAAAAATGATTTTTAGAAGGCTAATAATAAGAAGATAGTTAATTTAATATTGTTGTTTTTTTTGTTTTTTTAAAGAGTACACATTACTTACCTTCATAACAACTGACTTTCCATTCATCTTCATCATCAGTTATTGCAGTTTTTTTATCTTTAAATTCCTTATCTGCACATATTTGCAGATAAAACTTATATCCTTTTCTCTCGTCAATCCCAACATGATATGACTGGTTTCACATTAAACCTCGAAAGAGTATTTTTTTATGAATAACATAAAAAAAAAATTGTTTACATAAAGATCAGCAAATAGAATCGGGGTTGGTAAGCATTCTTGTATTTAAAAATTAAAAATTATATGAATAATTAAAATTTTGTTTGTGTTTTGAGTTATTGACGAACATCATACGATTGATTGCATAAAAAAATCGGAAATATATCTCTCCAGAACGAATTAATCAATTAAGTTTTCGCTCCCCCTCCAAAACCAGATCATTGATCTATAATTCAACTATTGTGTTTACAGAGACAATTTTTTTTTCATTTTTGGAGTAAGGTTTGAATTCGAGCTCTTAAAAGTTAAATAGATTTTAATTAAATAAAGGATCGTTGCTACAGTCCATAGTTGTTTTTGACTTAAAGTTTCAGTGTGTTGGAGCCATGTTGTTGTTCATTGTTTTCAAAATTGGCGGTGTTCTTGCATCAAAAGTCATCTTGTATTGAATTTTTTAATCTTTTCAACTAATTAATAGTAACAAAATAACTAAATTTCACATGATAACATATCATAATTTGAGATTTGGTTCGTTGATTAGTAGCACACATTTCAAATTAGTCATCTTTATTTCAACTGTCCTACCCACATCTCCCAGTGTTGTTAATCAACTATTTAATTCTTAAGTTATGAGACACGTAACCTAGATTGGTAATAAGTAAATTTATATAAGGCATTTTCGGAATTTGAATAATGTAGAGCTATTTGGAACGGTGTAAACCCACATATCCACCATCCTCGGTACAAATGAAAATTTCGTTTGTCTCTTAAGCAATTCTAGAATACAAAGTACGGGTCGCGACTCATATGAATTTTAAGACCCATTGGTGGATTTTGTATCCATGTTATCCAAAGCCTGAAGGCCCATATAGGAGGCTGATGGAAGTTAAGCCCACCCGTTCACCGCTCGTATCTTTCCCGGAGCCAACACCCCCTCGCTAGAATTCAACTACCTACTCTTCTACCTCTTTAATGAAGCGCAGGATCCTTTCGAAGCAGTTTCCGCAACATGGTTTTCTCTATCACTTCATATCTTCTGTGGAGAGGATTCGGATCAAGACCCATTAAAAAGAAATGTTTTCTTTCCTGGTGTCCTGTTAGGTATTCGAGCCATGTCCTCCGAGATTCGTCAAGAAGGAGTGTTCTTCTTTTGATATCCGGTCCTTTGATCAACTCTTTTGACTGAAGACAACCTGGTTTTCTTTCCACAATGCCAATAACTGCAGGACGGTTCTGCAATGCGCCTACTTGATCCTTTTTGAAAGGCCGAGTCCAATAAGGTCCTCTTCCGTTGCAGCAGGAGTCAGTTTGTTTATTTACTACCACTCCTTCATGTCCTGGGACACAGAGAAGTCGGATATCCTTTTCAGGCGCCCCTTAATTGAGTGAGCACATTCTTTGCCCAGCCTTAGGTAAATTCGAATGATGCTAATGTTGCTTGGCTATCTGAGCATGTTAGTTACGTATTATGACTTAAGCCTGAAGCTTTAACTCCGATATCGCCTCCTACCAAAGCGCGCTTTCGTTACTCCGGTGGACATGAGCACGACTCTATTGTGGTTGTCCTAAATTTTGCCTACCTAGGTTTATTCACCTAGGATAGGGGTCTTTAACGAGTACCTGACATCGCACAGGCTCGGGACCAACGCTTAATGTCTGATCCAAAGGACGGCGTGCTCAAGGTTTTTTTTACCTTCCTCTGCCATGTACAGATTCCATTAATGGTTTAAAACTCACAAACATGAATGCGTCGTGATGAAATGTTTAACCCAAGATTATAAAATTTAAAATTCCATTAAAAATGTTTACGTTAGAAGAAACCCTCTACTCGGAAAGAGAATTTTATATCTCATTGTTCAAAAAGTATAAAATAGCCATGATATAAAAGTCGAGTTTTATATACAAAAATAATAGCTTTCATTATTATTTTCTTGGCAATGTTACTGGTCTTGTCCTCGTTGAGATTCTTATATATTTTATTTATTTTATGATTTATTTTTGTTCATTTATCACCATTTATTTTGTACATATGTTATTTTTTTTTTTTTTTGTATATCCCACATCCACAAGAAAAGTGACAACTCAAGAAAAGAAAATGTTACAGGAGAGTCAGATAGAAGTTTGCTTTTTTTCACTTACGTATTAAGCACACGCCATTACGGTTGTTTGCTACAAAAACTGTCATGATACATCAATATTGTCATTCGCTTGTCCAAGACTTGAGCGAAAACACAAAACTTCAAAAATTCAGCACTACTACCCCTAAAAAACTGCCCCTTTTTGAGTTGTGACACTTTTCTTACATAAATTGGCTCTAAGTATTTCAGTTTGCTCTAACGATAATGGTGGTAAATGATTGACTCTAAGGGTATTAATTCCTTTGTGATAGTTGGTAATGAAGCTGTGTTAGTTGTCAAACCTTTTACAACTAATAGACAACATACATACCTAACAAACAACAATGAATAACTAGGTAGTAATAGGTTCACTAAGATTTTTGACCCAAACGAAAGTGCTTTCCTCCTGGAGTCAGGACTAATAAATTATTTAAAGACAAAATTAATTATTGAAATAAAAATTTTTTATTGATTATTAAACAGAATGTAATTATAACACAAAAAATCTTTCAAACTATAAAATAATGAGAAAGTTATTAGGTTTACTATTATTTTGTACATATTCATTTCTTTATTCCTTCTTATTATTTGTTTGAAAATTAGTGTATAAATATTTATGTTATAATTTATTCTTTTCGTCAACTCTTCTAATTGTGTTTTTGTACACAGATTAGAACAAATAAAAATAAATAAATACAAAAATATTACTATTGGAAGAATGAAATTTAGAAAAACATTAACCTCTTCCTGATAAATGTGTTCAGAAATGAATTACTTTCTGGTGAATAGGAAATACATCCTCATTTACATATAGATAACGTCAATTTGTTTCGACATACAAGTGCGTATTGCTGACTGAGGGGATGTATGTAGGCCAGGCATGATGAAGAAGTCATCCAAGCCAAACATAGCAGCATCACTCGTCATTAATATTAATGTGACAAAGAGAGATACCAAATCGTTATAGTGAGGTTCGTGAGTGGATTTTGCGAACAGAAAAAAAGAAAACTGCACTAATCCTGGGTTTAAGTTTGCAAAAAAGCTTTCCGTTTTTCTCCTAAAGGTTCTGTATAATATTAATAATATTATAATAGTAGTAGTAGTAAAGTCTTTATTCAATTAATATAATAGAAAATTACATACAAAACATATATACAATAATGTGACCTTTTATGAAGAAAATCTCAATGGCCTAAGCCTTCTCTTAAGGAGTCTAGATTTACATAAATAGTATTATCTTATAAACTTACAATCTTATTTCTTACTAGCAGTAATACCCGGCGTTGCCCGGGGGATCTTTGAATTTTCTCCCAATATCTCCTATAAGTCTATTCAATTTTTTCGGCAGTACATTCATGATGTTATAATTTTATACGGAATAAGGCTTATAGTCCTTCAGCTATAGTAACGCTAGTAAGTTTTTTGGACCCCTGGGCACCACAGCTAGTATGCGCCTTTCAACGGCGGAAACCACAGCTAGTGAATACTTAGCATCGCTGTACATCCTAGCCAGTGCGTACTTAAGAACGCTTGTGACCACAGCTAGTGAATACTTAGCATCGCTGGACATCCTAGCCAGTGCGTACTTAAGAACGCTTGTGACCACAGCTTGTAAGTGCCTTGGAACGGCGGACCCCACAGCTAGTACGAAGTTAGGAACGCTGGGCACCACATCTAGAATGTACCTTGCAACAGCGGACCACACAGCTAGTACGTAGTTAGAAACGCTGGGCATCACAGCTAGTATGTTTTTGCAACGGCGGACCCCACAGCTAGTACGTTTTTAGGAACGCTGGGTCCTACAGCCTTGCAACCCCAATGCTAGTACGTAGTTAGAAACGCTGCGCATCACAGCTAGTATGTGTTTTACAACGGCGCACCCCACAGCTAGTACGTAGTTAGAAACGCTGGGCATCACAGCTAGTATGTTTTTGCAACGGCGGACCCGACAGCTAGTACGTTTTTAGGAACGCTGGGCCCTACCGCTAGTAGGTGCCTTGCAACAGCGGACCCCACAGCTAGTTCGATATAAGGAACGCTGGGCATCACATCTAGTAAATGCCTTGCAACAGTAGACCCCACAGCGAATACATAGTTACTACTAGTACATGTGAAATTCATGACAATCTGATTATCCTTTAATCACTCAGCATTATTTTTATGCTTAGCCCCCCCCCCCCCCCTTTTCTTTCTAAAATACAAATAAAAATAAAATAATATATATATCTTTGTTCCTATTTATTTATTTATTTAATTCACAGTTTCTGAAATCGTAAGCCTTTTTGCAATAATTTACCAGTAGTTGCCAATCTTTACCATTTAATAATTCCAACATAAATGAAGTATCTATGTTGTTTTTAAATATTTTATTTTTTAAATCATCATATTTGGGGCAGGTAATGAGGAAGTGATATAGATCTTCTTTACAGGGGCTGTAACACATTGGGCATACAAAGTCCATATCTTCGGAGGTATATTGATTGAAATGTGTATAGCTTAGATGCAACAGCTCACCTCTAAGTTTAATTATTAATCTAATATTTGACAATGGTAGGTCACTCTGTAAGTAACCATTAACTGAATCGTGGAACTCCAGTTCCCTATCTAGTAATATTATAATAATATATATTTATTTCTGTAACCGTTAACCAATGGTAATAGGATACGTCAAAATAATTTATACATTAATATACCCGTAGCTTATAAATTAGATTTATAACTATTTGAGTCTAACGTACGTATGATTAGTAATATCAAAACTATTAAAAAAAGTAAAATGTAATGAATAAAAACTGAATAAATAAAGACATAAAAATATATGAATGCAAAAAGTAAAATATTATATAATATAAAAATATTGATAACAAAAGTTACTGAACGAAATCATTTTAACATATGCAAAAAGTTAAGGGTAAGTAATTCACAAGCTGCAAAATAATGGAGTCGTCGTTGAATCATCGGCTACGTTCTTCCCCATCACGAATTAATCAATTAGTTGTTCGCACTTTCTATATGTCAATCGATCGTTTGGGCTAAAATCAATATTTGACATACATAGTGGGTTCTGAATCCTCATACTAAATTTTGTGTCGACACATTCATTAGTTAGTTAGTTATTGTGACTCATCCCTCGGCTTTAACTACGAGGTCATATCGCCTACTACCAGAGCGCTCTTTCATCACTCTGGTGGACATGAGACCGACTCTACTGTGGGAGTCCTAAATTTTGCCTACCCTAAATTTTTATTCACCTAGAGCAGGGGTCTTTAACGAGTACCTGACATCGTTCAGGCTCGGGACCATCGCTTAACGTCCCATCAGAAGGACGGAGTGCTTAATTTTATTTTACCTCCCAGATAAAATAAACACTCGTCCCCCAGTCCCCCCCGCCTTTCGTGGAAAATTAATAGTGGCCATCCATGTAGGTTTTTGAATTTAAATAATAATGCATTCATTATAACGACAGTTATAAGATTCAAAGAAATAAAAGACGTTGTCTTCCCACTGTTTTATTTTTGTCCAGAACCGGTTTTTAACGCAACAGTTATTAGAATTTTTTTGGTAAACCTCCCCCATATTTCCATATTCCCTTCGGTCGATTTGGCTGAAAATGAATAGGTGAGGAACAGAAAAAAACCCTACACCTATCGAGGTTCGCAAAAACAAAGCTTTTCTATTTTCTCCTAAGGGTTTTGTGTAACAACTTTTTTTTGGATTACTCTGTTCATTAATACTGTTGAAATCGGCCACGGATTCTTAAAAAAATATTTTACGTTCACTATAGTATCATATTAAGTATTGTTGGACCAGAATATCACTCACTGTATTTATGATAATTCCCACTTTTCGAGTTACATTCCGTTGGGCAATTTGACACCCTTCCTTACCCATTAGTGTAATTATATGCCTTTGACTGACTTACATAGATTCTGATCCTAAAACTGACCTCCGACCTTTACCTACCCCCCCCCCCCCCCCCCCCCCTTTATAAGGTCGTCAGATAATTAACAAGACTACTTGGGTATTCACAAAAGAATGGCTGATCTCTAGAGGAGGCAAAATTTAGGGCTCCCTTAGTATAGTCAGGCTCATGTCAAAAGCGACGAAAAACTGCTCTGGTAGTAGGCAATATGATCTCGTAGCTAAAGCCCTGGTATGATGGGTCACAATAACTAACTAACTCTGAATCTTCATACTAAATTTTCCTGTATTTAATGCCTACATATAACATTTTCCTCCATATTGTTCAAGCTGATGTTTCTGGTTCGCGGAGAAATACCGTTTCAATTCCCCAGATACTCTAAGAATAGGGGAAGTTATTTAATACCTCAGAAATTAGATGCGGAGTTCTCAATGTAATTTTATGTTTTTCTAACTCTTGATTCCAAAAATTAAAAAAAATAAATGAAAATGAATTATCGACACGAAATTTTATATATGTATCCAGAATCCTCCAAGGACGATTGGTTTTCAGCTAAATCGACAAAAGGAAATGAGAAATTAGGGGGAAAATTTAACACAGAAACTCTAATAATTCCGATGTAACGAATCAACACAAAATGTAGTATGAGGATTCAGAAGAACCCGAGTAAGATATCTATTGATTTTCAACTAAATCGATAAATTGATTTTAGAGGGAGAGCTTGAAAACTCGCATCGAATTTTTGATCGATTACATAACTTACCCTATACTTCATATAGTTGGGAAAGTAAACAAATATATGTGTGTGTGTCTGTGAACAAGATAACTCCCGATAGAATGAATGTATCAACAATACATTTTTTATGTATTTCCAGAACCCTCTAAGAACGACACCTAATGATTTTCAGCCAAATCGGCTAAAAGGTGGGGGGGGGGGGGGGGGGGGTATTAGGGAGAAGCTAAACTCATATAACTGCCTTTATAATGATTACATCGACTAGACTTGAGGGCGCCAGTAGCTCAGTGGTGTGCGAGCTTGCCTCCTGAGCTCAAGATCGTGGGTTCGAAACACGGCCGGGACCCTTAGTTTATTTTATCTGGGAGGTAAAATAAACTTAAGCACTCCGTCCTTCTGATCGGACGTTAAGCGATGGTCCCGAGCCTGTACGATGTCAGGTACTCGTTAAAGACCTCTGCTCTAGGTGAATAAAAATTTAGGGTGGGCAAAATTTAGTACTCCCATAGTAGAGCCGGGCTCATGTCCACCAGAGAGATGAAATGCGCGCTAGTAGTAGGCAATATTGAGGTTTAGTCCAAACGGTCGATTGATTTTAGAGGGAGTGCGAAAACATAATTGATTAATTTGTGCTGGGGAAGTACATAACTGGTGATTCACCGACGACATTGTTTTCTGTTTCTAAATTTAACCCAACGTAAAGAAAAACACATAATACGTAACTAAAAATAAGGAGATTCTTAAGCGAAACTTACGCAATGTTGGTAAGTACTCAGTACATGATGTGATGAGTTGTGTAAAAATACCACGGGAAGATAAATATAATTTAGTGAGATAAGCGGCACCCAAGTGAATTAATGTACGCCAACTGCAAGGAGACACTTTAATATAGCTCCATGTATTTATAACGTCCTGCTCCTAAATATTGACCATGGATCCTTCAATTAATGTACGCCAACTGCAAGGAGACACTTTAATATAGCTCCATGTATTTATAACGTCCTGCTCCTAAATATTGACCATGGATCCTTCAATTAATGTACGCCAACTGCAAGGAGACACTTTAATATAGCTCCATGTATTTATAACGTCCTGCTCCTAAATATTGACCATGGATCCTTCAATTAATGTACGCCAACTGCAAGGAGACACTTTAATATAGCTCCATGTATTTATAACGTCCTGCTCCTAAATATTGACCATGGATCCTTCAATTAATGTACGCCAACTGCAAGGAGACACTTTAATATAGCTCCATGTATTTATAACGTCCTGCTCCTAAATATTGACCATGGATCCTTCAATTAATGTACGCCAACTGCAAGGAGACACTTTAATATAGCTCCATGTATTTATAACGTCCTGCTCCTAAATATTGACCATGGATCCTTCAATTAATGTACGCCAACTGCAAGGAGACACTTTAATATAGCTCCATGTATTTATAACGTCCTGCTCCTAAATATTGACCATGGATCCTTCAATTAATTTAATGACGTCGGTGAATCATGTCTATGTACTTCCCCAGTACGAATTAATCAATTATCTATTCAATCTACCTCGAAAGAGGACCGTTTGGGCTAAAATGTAATATTTGAGTTCTTCTGAATCTGATGAATTTATGTTCGTGTTGATAAGTTCATTCTATCGGGAGTTATCGTGCCCACAAACACACAGGCAGACAAACAGTTTTCTTTTCATATTTGGAATCTAGAGTCGGAAAACATGAAATTACGTTGAAATAGCATCGAATTTTTGACCGATTACATAACTTCCCCTTTACTTTGTATATCTGGGGAAGTAAAAAAAAAAACATTAAGGCGTAATCAAGGTCCACGCCGTAGGTTTTCCGTGAAAACGTCGGGATAAAAGCATTTTTCATTTTCTTTTCGATGCTGCCATAGCTCTTGCATTTCCTCGGCACTAGACTTTTTAGGCATTTTCAATTCCTTTTGATGCGAGCTTTCCTCTGATTTGCGTTTTCTATAATTCCGCGCATATTTACGATTCATATGAGACGACATCTAATTTTTTTTGCAATTTTCAATTTAATACCGATTTTTACATATATTTAGGCGAATATTTTTATTGTTTCACTTTGAGTCCTAGCAGTGCTCCTCAAGCTCTTTACAAAGACACCCGAATCAACGTTCTATCTAAACGCGTTATCACGCTACACTAATTTCTAATTTTACACAACGCTAATTCGCAACAATCATCCGCCGGCGCCCACACTAGGTCGATAACGTACGTCACAGGCAAAACAAACACTGCACAACAAACACGTACATACATGCTCTATCCATTGTGACCTCAATCGTTGTTATCGCATTATTAGTCTCGTAGTTATTAGCGATTGAAATCTGACGGTATTTTGTAACACAAGAAAGTTTGACCGGCTATCACTGTGCTTAACGACCGAATAGATGTTTTCACGTCAAAAAAACAATTGAAGACACCTCTGGTCAGTAGCATAACAACAAATCACAGAACCCCCTGGCATTATTTTCTGTGGGGACTCTTGGGAGGGACAGAGGGAGTAGCTTTCGTATGGGCACACCGCCCTAAATCCGCAACGATATCCCATGGGACCCATGGCGTGCCAGGGAACAAGTTGTGCCAGGCCACTGGTATTAAAGCCGAGAAACATCAACTTCATTTCCCCACCTTTTTTTTAGATTTCATTGAATGAAAAACAAATGTTTCATTAGTATTTCTTATGGTAAATCACCAACAATGTGCTTCCCCAGCAGGAATTAATCAATTATGTTGTCTCTCTCCCTCCAAAGCCAATCGATATTTTTTATATCAATACATTCATTACAAGGCAGTTTTAGGTATAATCGAGTTCATCTCGAATCCCACCCACCCCTTCTCTGAGTCCGCTAAAAATTAATAGGTATCATCTTTTTAGGACTTTGAATTTACATATGAAATTTCTTGTCAATACATTCATTACAACAGCAGTTTTTGTATCAAACCCCCCTTTTAATCCCTCTTTAATTTTGGCCCATTTGGCTGAAATCTAATCGATTACATAACTTTCCCTATATTTCGTATGGCTGGGAAAGTAAACGTTTGGGACATGTAGATGGACATTACCGGGAGTTGTCAAGAGCAAGCTGCAACACCGCCCCTCTCCCCCATTCCACTTCACAACTGTCCAAGAGACATGATTCACCTATAGGTACATAATGCTACAGTACATTGAATGTACACATTTTATACTCTAGACAGTCATGCATGGGCATTTTTCCAATTTGGGATACAAGGTATGAAGCCTGAAATCCTGAGCGAGCCATCTCTTCAGCCCCTGCTAATCCCCTGTCCTGCGTTAATCTCCCCTATTGTACACTCCCACTTCATTCTGATTGATTGAACAAAAACAACCAGACAGATTCATCGATCAAGACCACATCAAAACTGTTTATTTTGAATTCTTTTAGTTGCCTCGTGAAGGATCAATATCTGACAGTGAAAAGTCATCGGAGAATCAGCTGCATTGTACTTCCCCAGTGTAAAATAATCAAGTAACTTTTCATTCTTCCTTGAAAACTAATCTACGGTTTTGTTTGAAAAGAAACAAGAGGATTCAAGAGAAATCAGAGGATTTCAGAGGATTCTTATATCAGAAGATACTCGGGGTTCCCATCTTATAGATATATAAACATTGTTACGAGGAATGTCATCGAAAAAAAGTATTTGGCATAACGAAGTGCAATATATTTATAATAACTGTAATGTGAATATAACTCAGTTTTCGGATGGCAGAATAATAGAGAATGATATTGTAAATAAAGTAAAAAATGAATATATTAATAAATATAAATAAATAGTACCAGTCATACTTTATATAAAAAGTTATTTTCTCAGAGATGGATGCGACTTCTACAAGCTGGTTGCTGAAGGTACGAGGTGGACTTGTTTACCTAAATAAGTAGGTATTCCTACTAAAGAAATCAAACGTTGTTCCATGTGCAATAACAAGCGAGATGATGATGTGTTTCACTTTATAGTCGCAAGCCCCATCTTAAAAGTATTTCGTCTTATCTATTTTAATAAAGCAGAATTAAGCTATAATCAGTTTATTGAATATCTTTATTTTATTAAATTATTTATTTTGAATATTTACAATCGGTATAAACCGTAAGTAAATTTGATGAATGACATTGAACATCTAAAAAGTATATATATTTACATCGAAACCATATGATTACATACAAAATAATAGGTAAAAAAAAAAAAAACAATTATAGGTTAGGTTAGGTTTTATGACTCATGCCCGGGCTTTAACTACGAGGTCATATCGCCTACTACCAGAGTGATCTTTCGTCACTCTGGTGGACATGAGCCCGACTCTACTGTGGGAGTCCTAAATTTTGCATACCCTAAATTTTTATTCATCTAGAGTAGGGGTATCTAACGAGTACCTGACATCGTACAGGCTCGGGACCATCGCTTAACGTCCCATCCGAAGGACGGCGTGCTTAAGTTTATTTTACCTCCCAGATAAAATAAACTAAGGGCCTCGGTCGGGTTACGAACCCACGACCTTGAGCTCAGAAGTCAAGCACGTATACCACTGAGCTACCGGCGCCCTCTTGCAAATAATATAATATATACAAAACAAAGAGAAAATATTACATTTAAATAATAATAAACATAAACCAATAATAATAAAGATAAAATAAAATCAACATGAACGCCCTTCAACTCGAGACCCCTCGAAACACCCCCGGTTCTCTGTCAACCTCATCCCTCCAAATTAATGGGGGCAGGGGAGGCCGCGGGGGCTTGAGTGATCCCCCCTGCCTTCTCGCCCCACCAATCAGCAGTGGAGGCAGGCCAAGAAGGAGGAGAGTTAAAGGTAAGAGGATTACATGAGGGGAGAAGCTGGTCATCACCGGCACTCCCAAAATATTATTGCTAGATTACAGTAGCAGGTCTCTCGGTCAGCGCCGCCTCAATCTTCGGGGGGATTATCTGGATGGGAATGGAATGACAAGTGTGAATATCTAAAAAGAGGAAATCACAAAAGTTTTATTAACTATTGCAAAGCCGCCGGGAATTATAGAGTTAAACTAGTTCCACAATTTAATTATTAATAATAGGTATATAAACAGGAGGATGTGTTTTGCCTTTGTATTTGTATATATTATGAGTAGAAATAATAGACAACCCCTCTGACGGTCAATTTATTTTATTATTTTATATTATATTGACAATTTATTAGTATTAACGTATATCTGTAAAAAGAAAAAGAAATATAGACTATTATTATTATTATTATTTAGGGTTCTGATATGAGCCCCCGATTTTGCTGAAAATCAGCACCAATCTCTTTGGAATTATCAAGCTCACTGATCCTCGAACGGACAGGAATTTTGTAGTGCGGTGTCTGGTAGGTATCTATCAGAGATAGTATAAGAAGGTATTGTAATCGTGCGATATTCCATGTTCGAGGAATGTAAAATTTGAAATGAAGAAGTCACACTAACTTAGATCTGAATAGATTTTGGCATAAATCGGACGAAACTTGAGCCCACTTTACTTCGGGCCTTAACTAAGTACATTTTACAAAATACCGCTTATATTTATGACCTGATCAAAAATCTTTTCGAGTAAACGTTGTAGAGAAAACTGAAATACATATTTTATATGAAATAGGATTTTTCGCAGGTCGCCCGATTTGCAAGGTATATCCCGAACTGTGTCCTAAAATGTCGTTTTGAAATCTATTTTTTTAGGACGTACGTTTGATTTGCTCGAAAACTGTTAGTCCTATCAAAAAAATTGGTTCTAACCAAAAATGTTTCTCAAAATGTTATAACGCCTCAAAGAATGTAAAATAAATTTCCGTAGAGGGCGCCGGTAGCTCAGTGGTATGCGTGCTTGTCTTCCGAGCTCAAGATCGTGGGTTCGAAACCCGACCGAGGCCCTTAGTTTATTTTATCTGGGAGGTAAAAGAAAATTAGGCACGCCGTCCTTCGGATGGGACATTAAGCGATGGTCCCGAGCCTGTACGATGTCAGGTACTCGTTAAAGACCCCTACCCTAGGTGAATAAAAACTCCCACAGTAGAGTCGGGCTCATGTCCACCAGAGTGACGAAAGAGCGCTCTGGTAGTAGGCGATATGACCTCGTAGTTAAAGCCCGGGCATGAGTCATAAAACCTAACCTAAATTTCCGTAGGAAATATTTCAAATTAATCTATTAACCAACCACTTTTGTACGAACCGCTCTCTCTCTCTACCTTATCTCAAATCCATTACAAACTGGCGCCGTAAAAAATGGTTTGTATAAGAATGACTTCTATTGGGCACATCACAAATTGTGTCTTAAAATTTGATGGCGTTTCTTTTTTTAAATAACTTATCTACCAATTGGCTATACGGATGTGTCGTGTATTGTGTTAGAGAGGAAGAGTCTCCCAACGGCTTAGAGCGAAACTTAAAAAAAAAATCTTTTGAAAAAATTAATAACAGCAGTAGGGGGGAGAAGTATGTTCTACCACAGGAGCACAGGAGCGAAGGAGCTGTGCTCCTTCTCTCCTGTGCTCCTGTGTTAGAACATACTTCTCACTATAGGAGCGCAGGATCACCCTTTCACCACAGGAGCGCAGGATCACCCTTTCACCACAGGAGCGCAGGATCACCCTTTCAACATCCTGAGCACACCATCCTTCGAAGCTCTAACCAGGATCACAGGAGCAAAGGAACCCCCCTCATCTACACCATCCTCTAGGATCCTTCAGATACCTCGCAGGAGTCAAGCATTTCAACACCCTGAGCACACCATCCTTCAGTAGAAGCCACACTCCATGCTTTTTAATTCATACAGCTCTAACCCATGAATGCAGTCGAACAGTTTGGAAAACTGTAGACCATGCATAGTAGTAGGGAAAAAAGGTTAAGAAAAAACGTAAGACCCAACGGTTACAGGAGCATCCCCCCTCATCTACACCATTCTCTAGGATCCTTCAGATACCTCGCAAGAGTCATGTATTCAACACCCTGAGCACACCATCCTTCGGTAGGAGCCACACTACATGCTTTTTAATTCATACAGCTATAGCCTTCTTAAAACTATCTTAATATAGATGGAGAGGGGTTATAATATGAAATAAGGAAACATATACTAAGTTGTGTAACGATTTATTAATACATAAAATTACATTGTTAGATAATAATTTGTTCTTCTCTGAGTTCCTCAATAATAGCTGCAATTTCATTTTCATGACCTGTGTGTCCAGCTAGTTTGGATGAATACAATAAACCTAATCTTCTCACGAGTTCGTTGGGGTCGTTCCAGAACTGTATCTTATTTTGGTTTTCAAAAGTTGGTAGACCTTTGCCCTCCTTCGGTGGTATAATTTTGGAAATGATGTTTTTGTATTTGTAACCTCGATTTCCTCGTATAGGATGCCTATTACAGTAGTCTTTATAGTAGGCATTTGTTTCAGTGAGCAATTTAGCATGTAGTTTACTGTCGCTCTCATTGTAGTACCGGGGTTTCTTCATAAAAATCAAATCTAGTAGTCCATGTGTAGCCTTGTATGCCTTATCGTTAATAAATATATTGTCGTCATCGAATGTTATTTCACTATCACCCAAGGCCAAGCCGCCTTGAGGAACAATACGAACACCATACGTTGTATCAAAGGAATCGTCACCTTTCAGCAACCTTTCAATGTAAGGGGATATTTTAGGACTTAGCTGACTAAGACCTTTTTGAAGACTAGCATTTCCAGCTGGTGTGGAAATATATTTTGCTATGTTCACAGTATCTAGATCCTCATTCGGTTCATTTTCGCATACTTCAGTCTCTTGTAAAAATTGTGATGTTTTCGGTGCTGTATATTGTTCAGAAATGTTTTCTTCTTCTTCTAGGGGTGAAAATGCAAATTTCCTTTTACGCAAGTGAGGTGTTGTAAAAAAGGATTCTTCCTCCTTGACTGATTCGTTACTAAGAGACTTATGTTCATTCATAGGCTCCTTCTTTACACTCGATCCGGTTCGCTCCCTTTTCTCCCCACTTGATTTATATTTTAGTATTTCTGCAATTTCTCTTAGGGGTTTCGATACAGGCTGTAAAGTATTTTGAACGAATTCCTCTCTTTCATCTAAACCTCTTTTCAAATCTTGATATTTTTTCCGTACAACATTACTCACTTGAACAAGTTCATTCAAAACCTTTTCACAATCCATTTCTAACTGATAAAGGGTTGTGTTCTACCCCACCTTTTATATAATTATAGATGAAAGTGATGTTGGAATTATGCAAATACTAATCATTAATTCCTATGTATGTGTCCATACCAAATCGGTAACGTCCCTCGTTTACAGATGAATCCTTATCAATCACTAGATATCCATAAGGTTCTTTCCAGCATCTCGAGCATATACTTTTAAATTCTTTGTAACTCATATCAGTGGTTACATGCTCATCATAAACATGTTTAAGATTGATATCATCTTGTTTGAAGAGTATAATCAGATTAGCGTTATCTCTGAGCATCTGTTTGGGTATTTTGCTGTATGTTTGGCATAGATAAAATACATCTGCACCTATATGTCGCCCTCTGCTAAAATATTCCAACATTCTTTCCTGTTTGTCCGTTGCAACATCATCAAAAATAAGTAAAGAATTAGCTCTAGCATCTTCGGGTCGTATAAGATCATCACAATTCGTGTAGGTAAAATAGCCTATTTCCGGCACCATCTCCAATATCTCTTTCAACAATACATATTTCGGCTGAAATAGAGATTTGCTAAAAATGTAAATATTTTCAAATCTCAGGCCATTTTCATCGAGTAGTAAGCTAAGAAGAAGATCCGTTTTCCCACAGTTTGATGGTCCGAGACATCGAATAGTTTGAGGGAGTAAAGGTCCGTGTTGAAATCGGATTTTATTCCGTTCCTGTGTTAATCTTTCAGAAGAGAACCTTTTGATCGATACCGACTGTTTCTTCATTAACATTATGAGCATTAATGTCTAGGGAATAGACAGGGATCTGTATAAATAGAGATGTACACTGTTTTCAAACTTTAGTCGTTATGAATGAAACAAAGGTGAAACACGGTAGAGATCTATTAAATAAACTCATCGACAAGTTACCTGTTGAATTACATCTTCCAGGATATCAGTATTGCGGTCCTGGAACGCATCTAACAAAACGATTGAATAGGGGTGATCCCGGTATCAATCCTTTGGATGCAGCTTGTAAGGAACATGATATAGCATATTCAAAACATAAAGACTCTGATAACAGACGAGAAGCTGATGAGCGATTAATAAACTCTGCTTGGGAGAGAGTAAAAGCAAAGGACACCTCATTAAAAGAAAAGGCTGCTTCGTGGTTTGTAATGAATGGTATGAAAGCAAAAGTGAAAATAGGTGGTGGAAACAAAATGGGAGGCCTTAAGAAGAAATTATCTTTTAAGAATATCGTCAAGGCAGCCAGAAGTGCGATCAAAAAACTGAATTGTAAGAATAGACGACATAAAGGGAAAAAAGGATCGGGCGGACTAATTGAAACATGTAGAATAGCATTAAGAAGTGCTAGGGCGTCTAAAAGACCTGGGTCGGTCAAATTACCCCGCGTACTACCTATTCCGAAAAAGGGTGGTTTTCTACCTGCTCTGATACCTATCTTTGCAGGTCTTTCGGCTATCGGGAGTTTGGCTGGTGGAGCCTCAGCTATAGCCAAAACCGTACATGATATAAAGAATTCTAGAAAGAGCGTCGGTCAAGGCTCCATTAAAATTTCAACCGGTGGAGGTATGTATCTAGCGCCATATAAAAAAGGTTTAGGTTTATATCTCACCCCTCCATCAAAGATTTCAAAAAACTAATAGAGACCCTGCCGAAAAGAGCTCTAACGAATATAGATCTAATGAATACAATTGAAAAATTAAAAATACCCTTTTTTAGAGGTATATTTATGAGGGATACACTGCCAATTAACCCACCTAGAAAGAAAGAATGTGGTATTTTGAATCTAGATTCAGAAAGGAACAATGGCACCCATTGGGTAGCATATGTTAAAAATGGTGACTATGTCGAATACTTTGACAGCTTTGGCAATCTGAGACCTCCATTAGAGTTCATAAGGTACATGCAGGGTTCTACAATAGTTTATAATAGAGATCAATATCAGGTTTTAAAGAGTGAGAATTGTGGACATTTATGTGTTCAGTTTCTTTATAAGTGCTATTATTATTAGAGTTTGGAACAGTTTCAGACATGAGCTTTACCTTTACACTTAACGGGACATCATCTGTCCTCTCAGCCGATTTTTTCCCTCCAATCATACTCGATGAAGGTTCCTATTACATAGGTCTTTTAAATTTTGTTACATTCAATTCTGTTCCAAACATTGAAGAGGGGGTTAACAATAAATTCTATTATGACCACAATAAAATTATATCGATTCCAACAGGCATGTATGAAATTGAAGCAATAGATAAATATCTAAAACAAGAAATGCAAGGCGATAAATACACCTTCTACATTCGTGGTAACAGAAACACCATGAAATGTGAAATTAAAGCTGACTTTAATATTGATTTTACAAAACCAGATAGCATAGGATCCCTGCTAGGATTCGGAAAAGTACATTTAAAGAAAAATCAAAAGTGGATATCTGATAACATTCTAGATATATCAAAAACTAACATGATATGTGTCGAATGTAACATTACTGCTGGTTCATTTAGTGACAGTCGCCCTGTTCACATTATACATGAATTTTATCCTACAGTTCCCCCAGGGTATAAATTGAATGAGACACCTGCAAATGTTGTCTATTTACCTGTGAACAGTCGTACTATAAACAACATTACTATAAGAATAACTGATCAGAGCGGAAGACTTTTAAATTTTTTAGGCGAGAGAATAACAATTCGCTTACATCTCAAGAATGGGTATTGATTTCAAACCTTCACCGTTTACATATAAAAAACCTGTAATCAGACAACCCTCAGCCAGTACTATATCAAAGACGTTCCGGTTAACAACTGCATCACGACGTATCTTGAAAAGTATTGGGTTAGCGTTGCATACAAAGAGGAGGAGAAGGAACAGAGAAATCAACAATGCCGGGAGCAGACATTTTTAACGTTGAAGAGAAAATCAGTTTTGATGATGCCATAACTAATTACGAGTATCATAATTACTTGCCATATGCATCGTCGACCTTCAACAACAATGATGAAATAAGAATACCTATTTCTCAACAGGATCTCATAAGTTTACCTTCTGAGAGTTATATATGTTTGGAGGGGAGGGTGGTTATTGAAAACTATGAAATACCGTCCATACCTGGCAGGGTGTTATCTAATGATGAAAAAGCTCGACTTGTAGGATTCACTAACAATGCTTTTGCTTTCCTTTTTGATGAAATACGTTATGAATTAAACGGAGTAGAAATAGATAGAACAAGAAATGTCGGAATCGCAACAACTATGAAAGGCTGGGCCTCATTCAAAAAAGGTGAAAAAGGAGTAGAAAATGCTGGATGGAATTGGAAGTATTGTGATTTACCTTTAGATCAGATAGACTATAGAGGACATTGTAAAGATGAACATGGTAATTTTAATGTATGCATTCCATTAAATATGCTAAGCGGGATGGCAGAAGATTATACTCGTGCCATAATCAATATGAACCAGGTCTTAATATTAACTAGAGCCCGTAATGACACAAACGCTGTAGTCGTGGATAATCTAGCAGGTGTCGTAACAAACATCAAATGGAGTATTAAAATAGACCGACTTTACTGGAAAATGCCCCACGTTCAGCCATCGGACAGTATGAGATTACACATATTAAAATTACTACAAAGAGGTAGAAACATTCAAATGGGCTTTAGATGTATGGATCTGGTCGAATACCCCACCCTTTCAGAGAGTGCTAAGCATAATTGGACTATAAAAACAACAACATCCCTAGAAAGACCTCGGTTTGTTATTGTTGGTTTTCAGACAGCAAAGAAAGATCAAGAAATTAAAGATTGTAGCACATTCGACCACTGTTCTTTAAGAAACATAAAACTATATCTCAATTCCAACTCATATCCATACAATGATTTAGCCCTCGCGTTCGAAAAACAAAAGATGGCTGAATTATATGAAATGTATTCACGTTTTCAAAAGAGTTATTACAAATGTGAAACTTCATTCCCTGCTCTAACAATAACAAGTTTTGTAGAAAAAGCCCCTTTAATCGTGATTGATTGCTCCAACCAAAATGATAACATCAAAGCGGGTACAGTAGATATTCGGCTAGAGTTTGAAGCATCAAAACCTTTCCCTCATAACACAACAGCCTATTGTTTAATAATCCATGATAAGATAGTGGAATATAACCCTGTAACGAATATTGTTCGTAAAATGTAATTTAAAAAAAAATTATATGTGTTTGTAATATTAGTAATCCAAAATGTTTTGATATATAAGTGTTATGTATTACTATATTTTCATCTGATATATATATCATTGCTATTTATATATACCTTATGTAATGTGAAAGATTGTATCTTAATAAAGTATCTTAACAACAAATATGTGTGACTTTCCCTTTATTTAACCCTTAAGTCTTAAATATATAGTTCTAAGACTACAATTACATCCTTAGCTGTTTACGAAAGTAACTAAACAGCTAAGGATGTAATTATTTTTTAGAGATTTTCACATACACGAGTTCAAAACTCGACAGGTAAAAGTTTTTTTTTTCTAAAGATGATGGAAAGGTGATATAAGAAAATTAAAAAAACATAGGTTTATTCTGGAATAAATAAGTTTATTTTTTTTTTTTTTTATTTTTTACAAAAATGGAAATGTACATAACATATTTATTTTATTTATTTTACAAATTTGCGAAAAAGATCAATCGAGCTGGTTGTTGTCTTCTATGAAGTCGGTTTCGTCTTCTTCTTCAAATATAGTGTTGAGTGCGCGACATATGTTACAGAATAATCTTGAGACATAAAAACAGGGGCAGGTGTTAGGCCCCATTTGACATCGTTTATCAGACCAAGGGCATTGCCTGTAATGCAGTTCATCATTGTATCCTTTTTTCTTCTCCGTATAAACGCCTGCCATTTGATGAAGTTCTTCGATATATCTCTTGCAAGTAAGCCAGTTCTCTACGTTATATTGTTCCAGAGTGATCTTCAGATATTTCACGTTGAAAAGATGATATGTTGGCATAAGACCCAGTTGTCTCAGCTCCTCCATGACGACTGAGTGAAAGTCGTTCTAGAGTATTCCTCAAAGAAGCTATATCGGTAGATTCATAGGAGGGAAGGAAGGCCCCCCTCTCTTCTTCATATCTGGTGATAAGTTGCTTTACATGATGGATTTTCGATAATAAACTATTCACCCTGTGAAGCATTGTAATATCCATGATGCAAGTCAATGCCTTCGTGACAATAGAATGAACGAGAGAAAGAGAAAGGCGACTGTACAACAGTGGAGAATGGTGGGAGAGTGTTTAGAAAAAGGGTGGCGATGAGAGAGGAACGGTATCATCCTTAATTATAATTATAATATATCTTTGGTGTCTATCCAACTCTTGTCATTCATTCCATACCACTTTACGAAAGACCTGTTTTTATTTTTTCGCAACACCTTCTCCACAAGATAAAAGTTTGGGTAACGTGCAGATGTTAACTCATGTATATAAAAACATCCTTGTATTTTTACACCGTTACAATCAGTAAGTAAATATGTGATGGGATTAGTTTTTTTAATCTGATATATTCTAAACAATTCACTACTCCAATTTGGAGTATAACCTTTCTCAAAAACGGTTTTGAATTTGCTAATTCTTACCCAGTCATTTACCTTAAATTTCGGTTTAATCTTTGACAAACTTTTTTTATTTTTTTTAATGTTATAAACAGTTTCTAGAAGGTTTTGCTCGTTGGATTGTTTAACATCTATAGGTTTCATTCGAATAGTTCTATGATAACTATTATTATATTCATTAACAATTTCTGGTAATATTTTTAAATACTTATAATTTCCGTTATAACTAAATTTTTTGTATAATTTGTTTTTTAACGTTCTAATAAAACGTTCAACTATGGATGCTTTCTTCACACTAAACGTGTTGTAATGGTTAATACCATGACTTTTCATAAGCCTCATAAAACTTTTATTAAAAAACTCTGAGCCCTGATCAGTCTGAATATTCCGCGGAGAAGAAGGAAGTGTTGCTAGTATTTTCCTAACGACTCTGCATATCTCTGAACCCTTCTTATTTTTTATAGGCAGAGCATATGCGAATTTACTAAAACAGTCAATTATACACAGAATGAATTTATACCCTGAGTTCTCTCTATAATACTTTTGAAAATCTGCAACGTCTAGCTGTATTAAATCATTTATACCTTTTAAAACCACCGATCTCCTAATCCAGTTTTTCCTAGCAGGCCGATTTAACTCATTAACAATCTCTTTCCTGATATCTATATTAGCCATCCTCCCGCATACAGATCGAATGTATAAATGAAAGGAATAGGATTGGTTGCCTCTTTAAAAAACTGCGTGGCAGAGATAATTTTTTAGACATGAGACAGAAGAATGGGATGAGTGAAAGGTGTGACCTTTCCCTGTATCGACAAGCTCTAACATGTTGTCAACAAGAGGGACCATATATCTCTCTCTCCTCATAGTGAAAGGTAGCACAAGTCATTAGTAATTAACATCTCTATACTATGGAGTTTCAATCAATTGTAAAAATCGGCCCAAAATGTTTTTTAAAAATCGGTGTGAAATATGGCATAGTATATTTAGAACTTCAGAAGGGGGTGAAGAATATACATTTATCGTGCGAGGATTGGACATTATTAAAAGAAAACATGATACGTATCAGCCAATACATGGTTAGTCGTAAATGTGGGGGTCTTTTTGTGAATTTAAAATGTTTTAATATGCATTGTGAAAAAAATGATAAATGTAAAAAAGTGTACATATCTGGCAACTATCCATGGAAATTAGATATGAATCCATGTGGACCTATTAACTGTTTACCATCTAACGAAATATTAATTTGTAAAAAAGATATGCTAATGTTTTTACACTCTTGGAAAACGGTAGATTATTATGTAAACATATTATTAGCAATTGTGAATCCTATTTCTGTTCATACATAATATTAATATGTGTATGCCTTTTTTGTAAAAATGTATATTTCTTACTATAAAATATAATAGTGTTATATCTGTTTGAAAGTTTTTCAATTCATATCTCAACTATATGCATGTATTTATAATATATGTTATGCTGAGGAAAAATTAAATAAAATAGATGTATACAAAAAGATTTATTAATATAAAACGGATGATACAATAATAATCATTTTAAAGACGAACAGTTTTTAATTTCTATTCTGAAAATACAATTTCATGAACACCTGCCTTCCTTCCCATATATTTAAACATTAGTGTTGGTATTTTATGTAAATTATAATTTTCAATTGTTTCATTCGATAGACCATTACACAAGCGATATGGTAAATACACTCTTGTAGGACAATCAATATTGGAAGCGGAATGAAATTCTTCAGGTTGAATTTCAATAATTAATGCATCACCGAATTTCGTAATTTACTAAATTTAAAAGTATATGCTCGAGATGCTGGAAAGAACCTTATGGATATCTAGTGATTGATAAGGATTCATCTGTAAACGAGGGACGTTACCGATTTGGTATGGACACATACATAGGAATTAATGATTAGTATTTGCATAATTCCAACATCACTTTCATCTATAATTATATAAAAGGTGGGGTAGAACACAACCCTTTATCAGTTAGAAATGGATTGTGAAAAGGTTTTGAATGAACTTGTTCAAGTGAGTAATGTTGTACGGAAAAAATATCAAGATTTGAAAAGAGGTTTAGATGAAAGAGAGGAATTCGTTCAAAATACTTTACAGCCTGTATCGAAACCCCTAAGAGAAATTGCAGAAATACTAAAATATAAATCAAGTGGGGAGAAAAGGGAGCGAACCGGATCGAGTGTAAAGAAGGAGCCTATGAATGAACATAAGTCTCTTAGTAACGAATCAGTCAAGGAGGAAGAATCCTTTTTTACAACACCTCACTTGCGTAAAAGGAAATTTGCATTTTCACCCCTAGAAGAAGAAGAAAACATTTCTGAACAATATACAGCACCGAAAACATCACAATTTTTACAAGAGACTGAAGTATCCGAAAATGAACCGAATGAGGATCTAGATACTGTGAACATAGCAAAATATATTTCCACACCAGCTGGAAATGCTAGTCTTCAAAAAGGTCTTAGTCAGCTAAGTCCTAAAATATCCCCTTACATTGAAAGGTTGCTGAAAGGTGACGATTCCTTTGATACAACGTATGGTGTTCGTATTGTTCCTCAAGGCGGCTTGGCCTTGGGTGATAGTGAAATAACATTCGATGACGACAATATATTTATTAACGATAAGGCATACAAGGCTACACATGGACTACTAGATTTGATTTTTATGAAGAAACCCCGGTACTACAATGAGAGCGACAGTAAACTACATGCTAAATTGCTCATTGAAACAAATGCCTACTATAAAGACTACTGTAATAGGCATCCTATACGAGGAAATCGAGGTTACAAATACAAAAACATCATTTCCAAAATTATACCACCGAAGGAGGGCAAAGGTCTACTAACTTTTGAAAACCAAAATAAGATACAGTTCTGGAACGACCCCAACGAACTCGTGAGAAGATTAGGTTTATTGTATTCATCCAAACTAGCTGGACACACAGGTCATGAAAATGAAATTGCAGCTATTATTGAGGAACTCAGAGAAGAACAAATTATTATCTAACAATGTAATTTTATGTATTAATAAATCGTTACACAACTTAGTATATGTTTCCTTATTTCATATTATAACCCCTCTCCATCTATATTAAGATAGTTTTAAGAAGGCTACAGCTGTATGAATTAAAAAGCATGTAGTGTGGCTCCTACCGAAGGATGGTGTGCTCAGGGTGTTGAATACATGACTCTTGCGAGGTATCTGAAGGATCCTAGAGAATGGTGTAGATGAGGGGGATGCTCCTGTAACCGTTGGGTCTTACGTTTTTTCTTAACCTTTTTTCCCTACTACTATGCATGGTCTACAGTTTTCCAAACTGTTCGACTGCATTCATGGGTTAGAGCTGTATGAATTAAAAAGCATGGAGTGTGGCTTCTACCGAAGGATGGTGTGCTCAGGGTGTTGAAATGCTTGACTCCTGCGAGGTATCTGAAGGATCCTAGAGGATGGTGTAGATGAGGGGGTGCTCCTGTAATCGTTGGGATGAGGGGTGTTCCTTTGCTCCTGTGATCCTGGTTAGAGCTTCGAAGGATGGTGTGCTCAGGGTGTTGAAAGGGTGATCCTGCGCTCCTGTGGTGAAAGGGTGATCCTGCGCTCCTGTGGTGAAAGGGTGATCCTGCGCTCCTATAGTGAGAAGTATGTTCTAACACAGGAGCACAGGAGAGAAGGAGCACAGCTCCTTCGCTCCTGTGCTCCTGTGGTAGAACATACTTCTCCCCCCTACTAACAGCTATAAAATATATTTTTTTAAATGAAAAATATGAGTATCTAAGGTACATTTTGTCTCTGAGATGGAGTAGGGATGAAGAAAATATCTGCGTTCAGTCCTTGATATTTTTCCTGCCAACTTGAAAAATTAACTTCATTACCATTTTGTTTTTATTAGGAAAACTGGAAAATCGATGTTGGAAAAGCGGCGGACCTCTTTCCTTCAGTATTTTTAATAACGCAGCAATTTTTTTCTGTTTCTTCATTCAAATTATTCATAATTAAAATATCCGATTAGACTAGTTAATTTAAAATGAAGTTTCATGTTTTCTGTTCATTTTTACTTTCTTATATTTTTAGTATAGCATAAATATTGTAATCTTGCAAAATTCCGAGATCGAGTTTCAAGGTCCCCTAAATACATGGTTGAACCCCAAAGTCGTACCGAGATGAGTAAGATAGGTAGTTTTTGTCAGCCTGAGAATGTGACGAATGCAGCTGACACAGCGGTGAGAAGTGATGAGTACGGGCTGTTTTTTGGAGCTCACAGAACAACTTAAAATCATGTATAAATCACCTGTAATGTACTTCCCCACAATGAATTAAATAATTAACTTTTTGGCCCCAATTCAAAACCAATCGATTGTTTGCGATAATATTCAATAATTGCCTTATATAGGGGTCAGGAGCACCAAAAAAAAAAAAAAAGTTCAAGTTTATTTAAACTTAATAATCAACAATCAGGTACCATACACAAAATATTAGTATGTAATAACAAAATAATCAACACAAATTTAAATCAATATAAATTTTATTTTATTTTTTTTTCAGCTGAAATTTTATATTTTATTATTTCATTCTCTATGTACAGCAGTGACACATGAATTGAGTTTATGGAAGAGATTTCAAAATTGCCGCGCGTTTTTGTGACACGCACGACGATGCATTCGTTAAACTCTCATACTTCGCCGATTGGCAGCATTCATTGGAATCCAAACATTAAGAAAGCGTAATTTGAACTTGAATAACTTTTGACTGGGAACTTAAGCTATCTATATCCTTCTAATGTATTGACTGTAATGTTTGTCTGCGGTGGAGTTGTTATTTATTATAATTTTTTTAAATTAGGTACGTAAGATCGCATTTTTCTGGTGAGGGCGCCGGGCATTCTGGGGGCGTGCCAACCCCTTCCCCCCTTCCCTAGCTACGCCAACGTAAATCACTCAAAACATTCATAGGCAAAAGAAGTTAAGTAAATGATAAGGACGTCAAATGCGGCGCAGCAGACAATTTAGATATCTAGGAGGCAGTATATCTTGGGGTTGACTGGCGCCTCTTTCTCCCTCACAACATTTGTTCAATCTACGACTATCTCCCATCTTGCAAGTATCTCTGCGGTATAACACGGGGCGACATTCGACAATGCCACAATGTCTCCAGGGAAACTGTAATTGAGTGGTTTAGTGTTACTAATCCTCAGAGGAGGCTTTAGTAGTTGGAGTTACTATCTTGAGAGAGTGGTTTATTGATTGAGTGGTTTGTGTTACTATTTTGATATGATTAAGTGGTTAGTCAGCTTAGAAGGGTCCTTGATGGTTAAGTGGTTAGTATATCTGGCTACGAGCCTTAGATTGGTGTCCATGTTTACATTTATTAGTGGTGTGGACTTTAATGACTGCCTATTTTAAGTACAGTAGAGTCCCGCTAATCCGGACAGCAACTATCCGGACGGGATTTAAAAAATAATAATTAAGATTTAGTGAACTAAAAATTTAATTTAGCGAACGATATGTACGAACATAATTCAAAGAGAGGATTTGACTAATGACCTTGAGGCGCCTACAAGATCGTACGGCAAAACGACGTCGGTCTTCTTTAAAGCAAAAAAACATTACGGACTTTTTTCAGTGAGTCTAAAAATATTATTCTTGTTTTCATTACGTACATTACATTGTTTTATTTTATATTCCTGTTCAGAATTAAAATTAATTTTTACATTAAACATTAATGTACTATGGTTTGTTTTGTACAGTAGTACTGTACAGTACAATAAATAAATTTTGAGTTTTAATCACAAAGATGTTTTGTTTTGTTAACCCTATCTCAGTTCGTAGGTCGAAAACTTAGATCTACATATACATTATGTAGTATTGAAAATAAAGTTAGGCGAAGGAAAAGGTGTTTTTATGAGAAAAAAAAAGTCGCTAAAATATTTATCATGTACATTTTAATGCAAGTACCGTTTAATCCGGACTTTCGGTGATCCGGACGGGGTCCGGTCTCATCTAGTCCGGATTAGCGGAACTCTACTGTTATATATAACAACCCAATGTTATTCCCGAACAACGACGTGTGAACCTACTAGTTAACTACTCGATTCTCCGCCTGTTTCCATTCTATAATAAAGAATAAAGAATAATAATATACTAGGAAAACTTGTGACTCTAGAATTTTATTTTAAGACTTCAAAGACAAGAAATAAAAAGTAATTAACAATATTAACCAAAGAACAAGCTGCAGAGAAATATTTTTAAAAACTTACAATCTCGCCTTTGTCTCCGCTGTTTTAATTTCGATCCTAGATAAAAGGTTAATTGGATTTATTTTTTTAATTTTTATTTGAATATAAAGCATAGTAAGTTTGATGACAATGATGGAATACAAAATAATGTAAAATAATAAATGGTAATAGTTATTATGACTCATGCCCGGGCTTTTAACTATGAGGTCATATCGCCTACTATCAGAGCGTTCTTTAAATCTGGTGGACATGAGCTCGACTCTTCTCTGAAAGTTTTAAATTGTTATTCACCTAGAGCAGGGGTATTTAACTAGTACCTGACATCATACAGGCTCGGGACCATCGCTTCATCGCTTAAGTTACCATCCAAAGGACAAGGTTTTTTCACCGCTCAGATAAAAAACCTAAAAGCCTAAAACGCAATATAAATGCACGTAATTAATGAAATTATAGTAAATTATAATTAGAAAAAAAATTACAAAATACCATAATATGACGGTCAAGGCAGCCTATATATATCTATGGTCACAGTTGTTAAGTCGTAAAATAGCCAAAATGAGTTAAGTGTACTGTGATGGTCTTTCAAGCCATCTGCGCACTGTGATGAAGTTGGCAGCTCAGGACTCTAATACTTTTGGAATTATAAAGATGTGGGTTTCTTGGTATCTCGTAAAATTGTGTTTGTTCTCGGTTAAATCAACTTAATCTACTTCTTTGAGGAATCATTCACGAGATAACTGCATTTAAACATTTATTAAACTATTCCAAGTGAAGAGGGTGTTTTCGGTTAAATCAACTTTAGAGGCATCATTCATGAGTATTTCAAAAGTATGGTTAATAATTAGGTGTCAAATAAAATATAGTATGATCTCTCACAGATTTTTTCTACAAGTAGCTAGCCGGCTTTCGAAGTTTCCCTCATCATCAGGCAGTCTGATAAAAATTTAAAAAAAATCCCATCCATGATATTTTAAATTGTTAACGTTTTTACATTGTTTTATTTATTTATTTTATTATAAAATTATTTAGTTTTTAATTTTTTATCAGACTGCCTGATGATGAGGGAAACCTCGAAAGCCGGCTAGCTACTTGTAATAAAATTCTGTGAGAGATCATACTATATTTTATTTGACAACCTGTGAAATAATCACTTCTCACTACATCAGCCATCTTCATATTAATAATTAGGTTTGTATAAAAATTAGGTAAGTGTGGTCAATAATTAGTTAAGTGATGGGGAATGATTAGGTAACTAAGGGAAAATCCAAGAAAGGATTAACAATATTCATTTTCATTCACTCCTACAGATTTAGAAGGTATATCATTAATAATGATACAAACATAATTTATTTATTCCAAAAACTGGATTTACACGATTTAAAAAAAAAGTGAAAAAGTGCTTCACTGAAAAGTTACGAATTTAGACTTACCAATTTATTCCCTGTGACCACAGATATAAGCTAAGCTGCTTATATATCTAATTTATAATTTATCTTGATGTAAACATTTTTATGACGTACCCTATTACCATGTTATAGTTTAATAAATATTATTATTATTCATAAGTTATATGTTTAAAACATGATATTTATGAAAAAACCCGTTTCTGTCTGTCGCATACACATAAGGTTGCCCTAGATTAGTGTGTGTAGGCTTTGGTATAGTTACTTAACTCCATTTCAGATAATAAAAAAAAAAAGTCGTAGGTGAATCACCAGCCCTTCCACAGAAAAAATTGATCAATTAATTTTTCGGTCCCCCTCTAAAACCAGTCGTCAGTTTGCGGTTATATTCAACAGTTGACTCAATGTGTTAAATAAATTATCATACTAAATGTTGTATCGATATATTCATTACAAAGGCAGTTATTAGAGTATTTGTGTTAAGCCTCACGCTTATTCTCCCATCTTCCCTTTGGCTGATTTAGCTGAAAATCCTTGTTAGAGAGTTCTCGATTCACGTATAAAATTTCGATACTTTCATTCTATCGGGAGTTATCGTATTCACAGATTGTGTGAAAGACATAGTATATTTTTTTTGTTTACTTGGAATCTGGAAGTCGGAAAACATTAAATTCTGTTAAAAATTCAGCATCGAATTTTTGACCGACTACATAACATCCCCTATACTTCTTATAACTCGAAAAACTGAGACAATTTTTATCTAAAATATTCAAGGTTAGTATTTAAATATAGAACAATAAAACGGGTTCAATAAGACTTGACTATTGTGAAAAAATATCAGAGCCCCGAATCAACGATCCGATGGCTGATTAATCGTGTCAAGGATGGGATTTTTCAAATGAAAATAAGATAAAACAGTAAAGGATTTGATGGGCTAATAATATAAGACGTATTTAGGGCAGTGCAACTAACAAATTAACAAGCCTAGCTTACACCAGAAGAAGAGAGGCATATAGCCTCCAACAGAACTGATCAGGTTACTGTAGTTAAGAAGAACGGTAATCTCTACTAGGAAAAGAAAAAAAATTGTCGGTGAATCATCAGATTTTTAACTTATTTATCTATTAGTTAATGATTGACATGAACTGTACAAGCTCGTAAACTCTAATCTAATTTTTGGTTTATGTATGTTCAGTTTCACCACCTTAAGATGGCAAATTGCCGAAACTAGTTGTGGTAAAAATAAAAAAATATGTTGGACTGATAAATCTAATTACTTATTTAACAAGTTAGTCCACTACATCTGCCTACCACCAAGTAATAGACACAATATGCATCAACAATGCAACCAATTTATATATTAATAGTATTATTGAGCACGCCGTCCTTCGGAAAGGACGTTAAGGGCTGGTTCCAAGCCTGTACGATGGCATGTACTCATTAAAGACCTCTACCCTAGGTGAGTAAAGATATTGGGTAGGCAACATTTAGGACTCCAGTAGTGGAGTCGAGCTCATCTCCACCAGAGCAACGAAAGAGCGCTCTGGTAGTAGGCGTTAGAGCCAGAGTCACAATAACCAAATATCTGTACTATGTTGAATTTATATATTTTTAATTATTGTTCTATTATTTAAGAAACCAAAGTCATTAAGTTTAGATGGGACGTTACGCGATCGTCAGGTACTCGTTAAAGACCCCTAACCTAGATAACTAAACCTGGGTATGCAATATTTAGGACCCTAGTAGAGTCGGGCCGTCCACCAGAACGACGAAAGAGCTCTCTGGTAGTAGGCGATATGACTTCGTTGTTAAAGCCCGGGCATGAGTGACAATAAGATCAGCTCCACTGTTGTTTCCTCTTTCCGGATGTTGTTTGATAGTGGGATATGCGTTGTCTCTTTGCGTACATAAACATAATGTGAGTCACAGGTCAGCCTGATTAGAGTTCGTTATTCTCACACTAACTAAGTCTAGTTTGCATTCCTTTTAATTCTAGTTTCATCTTGTTCCAGAACAGTCTATATTGTAGTTTCATCTTGTTCCAGAACAGTCTATGTGTGTTGTAGTTCATTCCCCATCTATACGAAGTATAGGGGGCGTTATGTAATAGGTCAGAAATATCAAAAAATGTCCCTGTGTCTGTGAACACGATATATCCCGATAAAATGAATGTATAAATACGAAATTTTATATGTGTATTCAAAACCCTATAAGGACAGTGTCTAATAATTTTCAGCAAAATATGCCCAAATTAAGGAGAGGATCAGAGGAGGATAACTAGACTCAAAAACCCTGATAACTGTCGATGTAATGAATGTATCGACACATAATTTAGTATGAGGATTGAAAAGTCCCTCTGTAATCAACTATTGATTTTTACTCCAAACGGTCCATTGGTTTTTAAGGAAGAAACAAAAATTAATTAATTGATCAATTGACATTGCCGGTGATTTACCAACAAATGTTTTCAATTATTCTCAATCAACTTTAATAAAAAATACCAATATGAAAATATATTTTTAAATTACAATTTAAACATTATTTTGAACTTTTCTATGGTATTTAATAAAGAACATTTTTGATGAGGACCAATTTTATGACAGGGCTTATCGTTTCCATGTAAATCGTGCAAGTCTTTAACAGTTCTGGATATCAAGTTGTTACAATTTTAGCGTTACTGACGAACTGAAATCATCGAAATTTTCTCATCGAATTAGTTTTAAATAAGTCATAAAATCTAAATAATTTTTTTTTAATGATTTCAATACTTTATATTTATATATAGGATAACAAGTAGGTAATTAATAAAAGGATGACTTTTTTTTTTTTTTTCATTCACAATTATTATATAATTTTTAACTATAAGCATACATCACAACAAGGAAATATGATAAAGACTAAAAACAAAAATCACTTGAGTCTCTTGATGAAGGGGCTGGTCAGCACCAAGGCCCCCTCAGAGGTCTTCCACAGGTTGGAGGTCACGAGGCCTACGACAATTCAGTCGTCGAGGGGGCTGCCTGGTAAGGACCGACATTGCTTCCACTAGTGTGTTCGGATGTGTCATGAACTTGTTCTGCAAAGTGTATAAATTCTTGTTATTTTTGGTTGGCTATTTTTGAAACGTAGAATGGGAATTGTGTGTTTTCTTTGTACTTGAATTATTTTGGTGTGTGAGGGCTTAGGTGAACGTCATACATCCAGATAGGTCTGATAACTGTCTTGTAGTCACGCAGTTTGTGGTTGAGGCGAAGTTGAGATCGCTTGTTTAGTAAGTAGCCTTCTGAGCAGTACAAATTGTCGTTTAATCTTCTATCCAATCTGCGTAATGTGTTTGTTCCAAGTCAGTCGTCTGTGATAGAGCCCTAAGTATTGTATTTATTTTCCGTGTTTCAGAAAAAAATCAGTGGCGTAGGCAAACACGTGTATATGGCTCACCACAAAAAGACCTTTGATGCCCTTTAGACGGGTGGGGGAGGGATTTTCCCTTAACGTGACCAAACGTTTTTTTGAACTTTTAATTAGAAAAAGGTAGGTGATAATAACCTCATTTATCCGAATCTGTGCAGAGAAATATGTCAGCGGTTTTCGGTGGGAGAGAGAGTGATCAGTAAAAAAAATTCTGTTATAATAAAAAGTACCAATCATAAAAATATATTTAATGTTGCTATGCGTTACAATTAAAACATTAAATTGAAATATTTAGGGGCGCCGGTAGCACAGTGGTGCGCGTGCTTGCCTTCCTGAGCTCAAGATCATGGGTTCGAAACCCAGACGAGGCCCTTAGTTAATTATATCTGGGAAGTAAAATAAACTTAAGCACGCCGTCCTTCGGATGGGACGTTAAGCGATGGCCCCGAGCCTGTACGATGTCAGGTTAAAGACCCTGCCCTAGGTGAATAAAAATTTAGGTTAGGCAAAATTTAGGACTCCCACAGTAGAGTCGGGCTCATGTCCACCGGAGTGATGAATGAGCGCTCTGGTTGTAGGCGATATGATGTTTGGGGCGCTATACCTTTTGTCAAGAAACTTTTTCCAATGGACTAGCCGTTTTCGGCTAAATCTAGGAAACGTCTAAAAATCTATGATTCAAAACTACATCTCAGGACAGTTTGCGGCATGTATCTTGCAAACCGGGCAACCAGCAAATATCCTATTCATATAAAATGTGACTTTCAGTTTTCTCTTCAACCTTTATTTGAAAAGTTTTGTTTGAGTTATAAATTTAAGCGGTATCTTGTAAAATCTAACTAAGCCCCGAATTAAAATGCTCTAATTTATAGTACATTTTCGCGGCACTAAAACTATGCTCTTGTTGGTTCTATTTCCAATCTATAAGATTGTTGGGTCTGGGTAAATAGGTTAAAGAATAAGCCGCTTGGAACACTTAATATATGTTTAGACAACACCTTTATTAACAAACCGCGTAATGACGAATACAATGTTACTATTCACAATAAGTCCCTTAACAAACCGCGTAATGACGAATACAATGTTATTATTCACAATAAGTCCCTTTATCACCGCGAACTTAGTTTTTTCATCTTTCATCCACACAAGAGGACAGACCGCGAATCAACAAAACTGAACGACTCACTTTATACCCGCGTGGTAATAACCAACTCACTTCCGCATGGTAACTAACGACTCACCTTATACCCGCGTGGTAATAACCAACTCACTTCCGCATGGTAACTAACGACTCACCTTATACCCGCGTGGTAATAAGGACGAATCCATTCCGCACACCGCGTGCTGGCTCGACCCAGACTCTCAGTCCACCCCGCGTGGCGACCAACTGGTCCCTCTCGTTGTTAAGAGACGACTCACTTTATACCCGCGTGGTAACAGCCAACTCAACCAACTCAGTCCACCCCGCGTGGTGCCCAACTGCTTACTGACTCATGTAGTTCAAGAGTCCCGCCGACTTCTATCGATTGTCTCGATGTGTTCCCGAATTCACCCACACTCAACTCGCGACTTAACAAAGATATTTTGTCGGAAATTTAATGAGGATGTGATAAAGAAAATTATGTAAAATATAATAAATAAAATATTTTTTATTTATTTACATATTCACAACGACAATATTTGTCACTAGTGATTGTGATGATGTGCGGTGGCAAGTGTGTCGCTGTACTGCTGAGGTACGTGACCGAAGAGGAGTCCAGGCTAGTCCTGGAGCAGGTCCCTCTGCTATGCCCGCTTGAGACGTCGTGGCGGAATATATAATAAATAAATAAAATTACCACATTTTCTGTAGAAATGTTAGCTGCTACTAAATTTTGATGAAAATAATACTTTTTTTATAATATAGGTGGCACCAGCTGCCCGGGAGTGTGAGAAAACAACGGAAGGAGGGCTGGGATGTGAACTGAAATGAGTTGAGCTGTGTTAACTCGTAAGTATGGCACGGTGTGTTATGTAGAGACCGACCTTGTAAGTTATGTAACCCAATTGGTAGGACAGCGCTCTGAAAAACAGTTATCAACTATAGACATTGTCAGTAATAGGACATCTCAAGGGAGAAAAAACGCAAGCCAGCAACCTTCCGAAAGGTTATGAATTTCTCATAAGGAATTTTATGTAATCGTTACACAATTGTTGTTTTTTTTTACATCACCAGCTATACGAAGTATAGGGGAAGATCTGTATTCGATCAGAAATTCGATGCGGGATTTTCAACCAATTTCCCAGGGTTGGTGTGTACACCTAAGGACCTAAGCCTTCAATGCTCTTATTCCTTCCCTGTTACTTCTACGGTGGGAGTCCTTGACCCCGGGAGGGAGTTCTATTTACGAAATAAAACTTTCTCCCGGACTGAATTCCAACCCTCAACCATGGTGGGACCATGCGACCCTATGCTTTGTTCTCCCTCCAAAGACTTTTTGGCTAAAACTCATTACTTGACTTACAAGTGGTTTCTGAATCTTTATACTAAATTTTGTGTCGATAAATTAATTAGATCGGCAGTTATTAGGATTTCTGTGTCAGGCCCCTATTAATATATTATACAATCAATTATTATTATTTGTATAAAAACAGCTGTTAGGAGTGAAGTAACTTAATTAGTCAATAAATATACAAAGATGGACTAGTCGCATTTTGTTTTAAAACGAAATGTGAACAACCAATGAATGAAGAACAAATGACGACGAACAGCTGTTTTAAATAGTATGAAACAGTCTAAGTTGTGTTGTGGAAGTGGACAGTCTAGAGAGAGAAGTGTTTTTAGGCATAAGGTGTAGTGAACCAGTCTGAGTTAGAGAAGATGTAGAGGAGATGTAGGAGTGAAAATTATAACATTACAAGTATATAGAAGAGAAAAGGTACTTTTTATTTATATGTATATATGCCCAAAATATAAAAGAATTATAAATAGTGGCCACTATAAAACAAAAAAAGAAAAGACTAAAGTAGATGTAGAAATTAGTTTGTAAGATTTTTCTTGTAAATTGATTTTGGTCATGCGACCAAAGCCCTATGCTCTAGCCCGCACGGCCTCCTGTTAAAATTTTTTTCTTCCCATGTTTAGTAACGTAAAGTAGGAGGTCTATAACGAGTAACTGAAGCTCACAAGACCATCTCTTAAAGGCCCATCGGAAGGACCTCCCAGGTAAAAAAAAAACTGAAGGGCCTCGGTCGGGTTTCAAACCTCGATCTTGCGCTCAGTAAGGAAGCATGTTACCTCTGAGCTACGGCCGCCATTTCTACTGCTGATGTCTGAAACAACAAGAAGAAATTCATGAGACGATATAAAAATGAAAGTTTATATTAATAGAGATGGTGTGTACGTACATAGCTAGCCATTAACAAATGTTAATCACAGGTCAACTTGGAGAGAGAAACTGGTAAACAGTGTCGAGTGGTGACCACACTAATAGGACGGAATTAATTGGCGACTCTATCCAAATATAGCACTTTGGTATAGCGATCTCCTCCTCAAAGTATACACAAATATGCTCTATAAAAGGAGATATATATGTATATAGAAGGATATATAAACTGTGCCTTATATATTGAAGAATATCGTCATAATCTGTTTCACAGAGGCCAAAAATGGTGCGATTTACAGATTTTCTACCATTGTTTATCACACTATACGTAATGTTTTTTATGTGAATAATGAATATGAATTATAAACAACCTAATCTGTTTTTGAAATTCAAGAGGCTTAAGGCGAAATGGGAAAGCAGTTTAGTGTGTTTCTGAGAAAAGAGAGGCTCCACTTTCGGGGGTAAATTTGCAACTTTTTTACAACTTTTATTTGAAGAGATTTTTGATAAGGTCATAAATATAAATGAACGAGGCTCTGGTTACCATGAGGGTTAGAGCGTGGTAGGTCTTTGGTTGGAGTCCCCATGGAGGCGGGTTCAAATCACCGGTAGCTCAGTGCTTGCCTTCTGAGCTCAAGAACGTGGATTCGAAACCCGACCGAGGCCCTTAGTTTATTTTAACTGGGAGGTAAAATGAACTTAAGCACGCCGTCCTTCGGATGGGACGTTAAGCTATGGTCCCGAGCCTGTACGATGTCAGATACTCGTTAAAGACCCCTGCCCGAGGTGAATAAAAGTTTAGGGAATAAAAATTTAGGGTAGGCAAAATTTAGGACCCCCACAGTGACGAAAGAGCGCTCTGGTAGTAGGCGATATGACCTCGTAGTTAAAGCCCGGGCATGAGTGATAAAACCTAACCAAACTTCATTTCATAGATACAATTTTTCTCCCGGATCCATGAATTTTTATAAAAAATGTTTATAAAATAAATCTTGTAAAATGTGCTTAGTAAAGTTGTCCAAATTTTAGTCAGATTTTTATGAAAACCTTAAACTTGAAGTTCAATACTACAATCGTATCAGACTTTTTTTTATCTTTTTTTTTTTTTTATCTGGCTGTTCCAACCTTTGTGGGGCCACACCAACCTTCCGCCGCGTAGAGGGGAAAAATGTATTTTTAATTTGTATTTAAATTATATACATGGTACTACGTCAGTTTGCAGATCCCTCTACTCGCCGGAGCGATCGGTTGGGTCCTCCAACCTACCTTATCGGCGTTTCCCGAGATAGCTCGGGACCAGGGCGTCTATGTTTCATGGCTGCGTTGCGCCGAGGATGGTCGCAGGTATACTGACTTACTATACGCTATATATAGTAATTACTACTCTGCCTTCTTCACCTTCCGGTAGGAGGCGACGAATCGACTGAACTCTGGGTAATCATCCACCTTTCATTGCGGCTGTCCGACCCCTGACGAACTCAGGCAGTCCACTCTCTCCTACCGAACATGGTGTAGACCTGTCTTACCTAACAGGTCTCATGCTGGCTGGACCTTCAGACCGGTCATCTTAGTAAAATCTGAGATTTCCACCACTTAACTCTATACGAAAGGCCAGACAGTTAGAGCAGGTCGGTAACAGATAGCCGAGGATACAAGACTAAGTAGACAGCAGGCCCAAGTTGGCCCACCAACTTGATAATCCAATGAAACAGTCTGTTCTAAGGACACTTGGTAGGTCTATCTCGCTACTTGGACTTGGGGTCTAAGTACCTTTCAAGATCTCCGCATTTAGTGTCTGTCACCACCTCAGGATCTACTTCGTCAAGTATTAACCAAGTGATCATAACAAGAGATAAAATATTCTCACTAGTCTTGAAACTGTATTTTTCTTATTTCCACTACATTTTGTGACGCTGTCAGTTCGGCAGCCTAATCTTCGCTTTACGGTAAAATAGGAAGACGTAAGAGAAACAGACAGAGTTGTGCTGGAAAAAAATTAATAAAATACTTTTTGATACGCACGCTAGAATAGTCAGAAAACGTTTTTGACGTTATGTTCTTTGCCACAGCACGGATTAATCAATTATATTTTCGATCTCCCTTCAAAGCCCAGACCGTTCGCACAAATAATCTCTATACAAATAGTCTCTTACTAAATTTTGTGCCGATAAATCCATTAAATCGGCAGTAATTACAGTTTCTGAGTTGAGCTCCCTTTGGCCGATTTGACTGAAAATTAGTAGATGTTGTCTTTAGAGGGTTCATATGTAGGTACGCCAAGTATGTATATGAGCAAAAATGTTGTAAATTTGATATGCTTCATTTTTGATTCTGGTCACTAATCTCGAAATGTCAACCTTTAAAGACCTAATTGTCTGTTTCGACAATGAAAAACAATAAAATAGAATCTAGTTTCATATATAAAAAGTAATCGGTGAAATATCGGGTACGCACATCCCCAGAACTAATTAATCAATTATGTTTCCGCTCTCCCTCCAAAGCCAATCTACCCCTTTGGACTAACACTCAACATTTGAGTTACATAGTAAATAAACTTGAGCATGTCGTTCTTCGATCGTTAAGCGATGGTCTTGAGCCGGTACGATGTCAGGTACTCGTTAAAGACCCCTACCCTAGAGTGAATAAATCTGTGTTTGTAAAATTAAGCACTCCCATAGCAGAATCGGGCTCTAGTCCACCAGTGCAACGAAAGAGCGCTTTGGTAGTAGGGCGATATGTAGTTAAAGGCCGGCCATGAGTTAGCAACTGTTTATATGTAGATACTCTGGTGATCATAGAACCACCACGGTTGCGGGTTCGAATCCCATCCGCGATAGACATTTCTCCCGGAGCGAAGAATGTTGTAAAAATTACCAATCAACCCAGTATAGAGTCATGGCTTAATATGCATTGTCTATAAAGCCAAAGAAATTTAAAAACTGTTTATATGTATCTTGGGTTATTTGTATGACATCCTATTGTCATGCTAAGTTTTAACGGAAATAAATATTATTATTAAGTAGATGTTGATTAGCGACTGTAGATTCTAATTGTAGGAATATTGAGGGTCAGTCAAAGATGGAAGAAAACACTATTCAAATGCCAACGTTTCAATATATTTTATATCATCATCAGGGCCTACAAAAACATATGGGGGAGGGGGGGGGGGGAGGGGGGGGGGGGGGGGAATCAAGATTAGAATCACAAATAAACAAAAGTGTGTTGATAAACATTACTGAACGTTAAAATAAACATTATAACAAGTTAAAAATTTAAACTGACTTACTATGAATATACTAAATTACAAATAGAATGTACAAAAAATACATTTAGTAATGTATTCATAGTAAGTCAGTAATGTCTATTTTAACGTTGAGTAATGTTCATCAACACACTTTTGTTTATTTGTGATTCTAATCTTGATTCCCCCCCCCCCCCCCCCCCCCCCCCCCCCCCATGTTTGTAGGCCCTGATGATGATATAAAATATATCGAAACGTTGGCATTTGAATAGTTTTTTCTTCCATCTTTGACTGACCCTCATTATTAAATAGCTTATGTTTGAAGCGGGCTTATAAGGATGATACAAATGAAATTTCATAAGAATCCTCCGTTTAGGCAAGATTGGAAAGAATACAATCACAACATAGCAAATAAACAATTGACATTTCAATTTTATTTATACAGATGTACATTTTAATAACGGAGAGCAGCAGAAAGTGAGAAAATTGTAGATTCTATTTGAGGTCACTTGTATGATAGCTTCATTCACTTGTTGACTGTCACTGCTAATTCATCGATCAATTCATTACGTAACCGTGTTACACAGAATATGAATTGCGATATGAAAAAAAAAAAAACGGACACAATGAGAACTGTGCCGCAACGTACAACATAAAACTACGAAGCAACCACCCCCCGTAGTACCCTTTCAGCTAAGAGAGCTAGCATGAGCGGGGGTATTAGCTGCTTAAAATATATACCAAATATTCACAAAGAATAAGAAAGTATTATAATCGTTCGAAAATCCAAGTTCGAATATGTAGATCCTCTGAATATGTTTTGACCATTTTCGTGATGATGTCTCTCTGAGCGTATGTGTTGTGTGTGATCGAAAAGTTGTGAGCGCTCTTCCGCAAAACCATTGCAGCTATGAACTTGAAATTTGGAATGAGGACGTCACATATGCTATTATAGAACTCATTAGATTTTGGTTGAAATCGTACGAAAATTTAGACCACTTTACTTCAGGGTCTGCGTACATCATACCAGATACCGCTTAAGTTTATGATTTAAACAGAAATTTTTTCAAGTAGAAGTTGTAGAGAAAACTAAAATATTTTATATGAAATACGATTTTTGGCAGATTATCCGATTTTGAGATAAATGCCGAAAACCGTTCTGAAATGTAGTTTTGAAACACATATTTGTAGATGATTCCTTGATTTTCCTTTGCTTTTATTTACGAGTTTTTCGTGGCATCTATCTTCTTCTTAATATTTCTGTTTTCGTAAAAATGGCAATATAATGTTATTTTCTCTTTGCATAGCCTTGAAACGCCGACTCGTCACATCCAGGATCTTGAGAGTTGGTGAAGGTCAATTAATGAAGAAAAAAAAGGGGGGAATGGCGTGCCAACAGTGCATTGCAAGTTGCATTTGTGCATTCAAGGATTATACTGGAGTAGTTAGTTATTAAGACTCATGCCCGAGCTGTTACGAGGTAATATCGCCTAATACCAGAGTGCTCTTTCGTCACTCTTGGTGGACATAAGCCCGACTCTACTGTGGGAGTCCTAAATTCTGCCCTAAATTTTTATCATCGTCCATTATTAACGTCCCATCCGAAGGACGGCTTGCAAGTTTTTTCAATGCCTACATAAAAAATCTAAGTGTCTCGGCCGGGTTTCGAACCCGCGATCTTCAGCTCAGTAGGCTATCATTCTTCCTCTATGCTCTATACTGAAGAAGAAAAATTCAATACAAGGATAAGAAACATCATTTTGAAAGATCTGCATATGATGGATATTGGAAGGAGAACGCCGGTAGCTCAGTGGTATGCGTGCTTGGCTTCAGAGCTCAAAAGCGTGGGTTCGAAACACGACCGAGGCCCTTAGTTTATTTTATCTGGGAGGTAAAAGTAAACTTAAGCACGCCGTCCTTCGGATGGGACGTTAAGCGATGGTCCCGAGCTTGTACGATGTCAGGTACTCGTTAAAGACCCCTGCCCTAGGTGAATAAAAATTTAGGGTAGGCAAAATTTAGGACTCCCACAATAGAGTCGGGCTCATGTCCACCAGAGTGACGAAAGATCGCTCTGGTAGTAGGCGATATGACCTCGTAGTTATAGCCCGGGGATGAGTCATACAACCTACCTAACCTGGATATTGGAAGAAAATGCAGTGAATATCATTGTCACTTGAATGAATGGTTAGCGACACTGGGCAGCACCACTTAGAGATTCTGACTCCTGATTGAGTTAGTGGCCAGCGAAGGCGAGCGAAATTGACTTCTTCCTAGGCGAATCTCTATCTCTTTATCTTCCTATCCTCTATCGGGTTATCTGGGTGAATTACTCAAAAAAGTGACTTTTCACATCTAGACTTAGATAATTATTGATACTTGACCTTTTAAGAAGAGATATTGTGAAACACTCGATAAAAAATAAAGAACAATTTTTTTTAAATTATTGTTTATTTCTCAAATAATATATAGTACATATATGGGAGTATATTACTTGGTGGACTAACTTGTTAAATCAGTAATTAGATTTATCATCTTTCGGTCTTGAAATTTTGATAATAAAAGAAATATTTTTGAGATAGTTTTAGTGCTCATCAAAATACATATATGTATGTATTATGCTTTGCACATATATGAAATAAACCAAAGATCACAATAATTATTGTATGGATAAATAGTAGACAGTTTTGAGAAAGTAAATATGTATACACAGAGACTCGAGGATAATATTGTTGGCGATAAAAGGAGTGAATATTTGAGATTGTTTTGATCGTTCATACAATTTCCTTTCTGTAGTGCTGTATATAATAACTGCCGTTGTAATGAATGTATTGACACGAAATTTCAAGTAAATTCAAAGCTCTATTAGAACGACATTTGTCTATTGTCTATAAAACCATTGTCCGTCCAATTGTAACTTACACTGGTGAAACTTGGGCGTTGACAAAAGAAAATGAAGAGACTCTGCTATTGTGGGAACGCAAAGTACTCAGAAAGATTTATGGACCTGTTTCCGAGAACGGCAGATGGCGTATCCGGAAGAACAGAGAATTGAGAGACCTCTACGGGGATTCCGACCTGGTATCCGTGATCAAGCAGGCGAGATTACGTTGGTTAGGCCACGTAGAGAGAATGGAAGGAGGAAGACTCCCTAAAGAAGCCCTCTACGGTATGCCAGGCGGTGCCAGGAGAAGAGGAAGACCGAGACTCCGTTGGCTGGACGACGTCGAGGCGGACCTCCGAGTGTTGGGCATCAGAGGATGGAGGGAGAAGGTTTTGGATCGAGACGAATGGAGGAGGATTGTGACGGAGGCCCGGGTTCTTTCAGGACCGTAGCGCCACAGGAAGAAGAAGAAGAAGATTAGAACGACACCTATTAGTTTTCAGCGGAATCAGTCGAAGGTAAGGGAGGACCAGAGAAGAGGGGCTCGACTCAACTAACCTAATAACTGCCGATGTATCGACTGAAAATTTATTATGAGGATTCAAAAGTCAAATATAGAGTTTCAACACAAATTCGAGAGGGAGAGCGAAAACGTAATTGATTAATTCGTGTTGGGGAAGTACATATCCAGTGATTCACCGACGACCTTTTTTTTAGTAAACCCTCCCGAGATTTTGTGGTTTGCAATCCGCCTACCGAAGTTGAAGCCAATACATAAAAATTGGGAGACACACATTTCTTGGAGAGTGTGGTCTGGATGTCATTGGACTATTTCAAGGTGAGTACAGACTGAAACATTGTCTGCTATTGTTACCTGTCACAGAGCAGTCACGTAACACAGCTCAACGACAGGATGTTCCTGAGTGTGCCCTTTCCGGAAGACGACGTTGCTCAGGATTCCAGACCCAGACAACGTGAGCCCGTACCCTGCTGGATATGGAAGAAGCTCTTGATTGGGATGAGATTGTTCTGCTGAGAGCAGACGTTAAATTCGGTATCTTCTTCTACATCGCTTTAGCCCTCGATTGCGCCTGATGGTCCGTCCTTCTCACACGACCGTGGGCAGTGGGACTGTCTGGGAACCTATTTGCGTTGATTGCTAGCTTCTTTAGTCGATCGATCTGCCGTCATAAGCCAATCTTTTTTTTTTTTTTTTCTACTTTTCTTTTATAACGCCTACCTTCATGAAAATTCTTTTCTTTGGGCTGTTAGGGGCGGGGGTGTGTAGTTCATTTTTCATTTTGGCACCATAGGGGTGGGCTACATTACCGGGGTTATTTACAAACATCCGTGGCCCCGGGAGAGAAGTTTTATACATGAAATAAAATTCACAATAAGATTCCACCCAGCAACCCGTGTTGTGTACATGAACCAAATCCCTATGCTCTAGCCCATACGGCCTCTATAAGCCAATCGTACTGCATTGGACATCACGAGAGGCTGTCCCCAGGGCTTACTAAATATAGCTTCACTTATCTTTCCAGTTAAACTAAACCTCCAGGAAATCGCACTCCCAGTGGATTAACACCTGAGTTAATTACTAGAAAATGTCAAACCTATGTTTTGGTTTATCTGCGTAAAAAATGTAGGGACATTATATGACTTGTTCTACAAATTTTTGCATACTTTCATGCTAGTTTTACCGATACTGTTCTGACATGCTGGCCGGGCATGAAATAATAATAACAAAAATATTAATAATATAATAATAATAATATAAAAAAATAAATAATAATAATGCATTATGCGACCCACATCTGAAAACCTACGGCAGTATGGACAGAGAGATAGCCTAAAAGAGATATACGTTTCCAATCATCCGATCGGTAACTTTACAAACTTCATTGATGATGTAAATTATTATTATTTTTCTTTTTATTATTTTGTGCAAAACTCAACATAAGTTATAATACATTTTTATTTTTTTCAGACTAAATTATTTTTCGAGTCAACGATTGGTGCTATTATAACAGGGATTCATGGAAACTTCTTCAGCTCTAAGTATTGAAGAAGTTATGTATTTGGTCAAAAAATCTATGTACAGTTTTCAACGGAATTTCATGTCTTCCTACCTACTGTTTCCAAATAAAAAAAGATGAATGTATAGACATGAAACTTCGATGAAAATAGTAGTTTTTGCACCTACAAACACATAGACAGATAAAACTACAGATTTATATATAGAGATAAAAATTCTTATTGAAGGCTATCTATTGTAGATAGGTATATGCTGTCCCGGACTTTTTTATACAATTTTTTATTGCCAACAATTCCTCCATACATCATTTTGATATATCTTCAACGGTTTAAGTAGAGTATGCAATAAATGGTTTCTCCTTCGACCTGTTTCACTTTTACCATCACTGCTCAGTTCCCTTCTGATACAGTGTTAAGATGTATAATATGTATATGCCTATGTCCATCGGAAATAAATAAGCTTCCCAGTGATGAAAGAATTATCCAAAACTATTAATTAGTTATTATGAATCGTCCGGACTTTAACTACGAGGTTATATCGCCTACTACCAGAATGCTCTTTCGTCGCTCTGTTGGATATGAGCCTTAATCTACTGTAGGCGTCCGGGATTTTGCCTACCCATGACATCGCTCGGGACCATCGCTTAATGTCCCATCCGAAATATGGCTTGCTCAAGGTTTTTCACCTCTCAGATAAAAAAAAACTAAGGGCCCGGTCGGGTTTCTATCCCGCGATCTTCTGCTCAGTAGTCTGGCCCGCTACCTCTTTGTGCCCTCTTAACCCATATATGCCCACTTATTTTTTTTTTTTTTCTAAATAATCTTTTAGGAAACTACTCTTAGTGGCTCATTCTATCAGGAAAAATGTTTAAAAAAATTATAGCCAGTATGCAAATTGGCTGTTGAGAAAACGCAAAATGTAGGGATATTAGAAAAGTCATTTTTCAATTATATTACTTGTTAAATAAAAATGTATTAAGTAAGGATTTTATTTGAAATAAATTGTATAAATAACTACAGTTTTTTGGGGGGGTTTTAAGGTAACTTTCAAGACTAGTTAATTTAATTTTCACCGTATAAAATACAATATTATATAAAAAAAAAAAATGTACCAATAATAATAAACTTACTTATAATAATAATATTACTAATAATATAGAGCTTTTGCAGGAAAACATTTATAAATAATAAAACATATCAGGAATAATAAAAAAAATATTAGGAATAACAAAAAATATTTTGAATAATAAAATTTATGTAATAAAAATAAGACTGGCTTGGGGAAATTTTAAAAAACTCAACAGAAAAATTTTTCGTGCAACTACGCACTTGATGTAGATTTGCATAGTCAACAGCGGGTTTGTTTTTCTTGAGTTCCGATGAAGTGTTCGACTTCCTCATATCGGGTTCCCGAAAAAAACTCTGCTCATTACTTTAGGTGAAACATATGGCAATCATTTAGAGGGTTTTCCATTTTTTTCAACAAATTCGTTTGCCACACTTCTTTTGAACTGAAGAAAAACTAATTTTTTTCCTGGTGAAGCCCTCTAGAGAAACGACCGTGATTACCTCAAATAAACAAACTAACTTTATCTCTGTATTACTGTAGAGTATAGATTTATAGATTCTACTTCGTTCATTCAAGTTTACATACTGTTGTTTTACCAGGATCATCAATGGTAACTAGAAAACAACATTATCAAGTTTTGAAGTTGGTTAAGGTTATCTGTTTCAAAACTTCATATTAAATAGAGGGATGTACAATTGGAGTCTCAAAAACAATACTGCGGTTACGATGAAATAAAGTCCCTTCATAGCCTCAGATATGACATAAACCAGTCAGATAAACATCACGTGTCCCCATTCCTGGGTTAGTGTCCACACTTTAATAAACCATTTTAATTGTCTTAATATAGTTAAGGATATTTTTATTGCAGTTATAATTGAAATATTATTAACTACTAGCTGTGTTACTCGTCGTATTCGGATAAAAACAAATTGTTTGAAAATATTGGTACAAACTCAGTATTTATGATTGTCACTAAATCATTTTTCATTTATTAATTATTGATCTTTGAATGATATGGGGAAGGTTATATCATTGTAACAATATTTAGTACATATTAAGAACACCGGTAGCTCAGTGGTATGCGTGCTTGACTTCTGAGCTCAAGAACGCGGGTTCGTAACCCGACCGAAGCCCTTAGTTTATTTTATCTGGGAGGTAAAATATACTTAAGCACGCCGTCCTTCGGATAGGACGTTAAGCGATGGTCCCGAGCCAGTACAATGTCAGTTACTCGTTAAAGACCCCTGCCCTAGGTGAATAAAAATTTAGGGTAGGCAAAATTTAGGACTCTCACAGTAGAGTCGGGCTCATGTCCACCAGAGTGACGAAAGAGCGCTCTGGTAGTAGGCGATATGACCTTGTAGTTAAAGCCCGGGCATGAGTCATAAAACCTGACCTGATTAGTACTTATTATTACAGCGGATATACGAAGTATAGGGGGTAAGTTATATAATCGAGATTTCAAAAATAAAGAATCGGCAGTTACGAGGGTATTTGAGTCGAGCTCCCCTTCTCTGATCCCCTTCTTCCCAAAATCGATTTAGCGGAAAATTAATATATGTCGTCCTTATGGGGTTTTGAATTAAAATATGAAATTTTATGTCAATACAACCATTACATCGGTAGTTATTGGGATTTTTGAAATGAGCCTCCTCTGATCTCCCCTTCCATTCGGCTGATTTGTCTAAAAATCAAGTATCCTCCTTAAAAAGTTTTGGAAACGCATTTAAAATTTCATGTTGATAAATTCATTATATTGGGAGTTGTTTTCATTTAAACAAAGACATTTTTTCATTAGTGGGGTCGGAAAACGTGAAATTTCGGTAAAAACTCAACATCAAATTTTTCGCCGATTACATAACTTACCCTATACTTCAATAAATAGGGGAAGTAATATTTCTGTCTGTGAGTGTGTGTGTGTGTGTGTGTCTGTGAACTGCAAGGTATCCGGTCCTCGTTTTTTTACAATTCATGCTTCCCACAGACTTGGAATTAATGAGTAAATAATGACCTAGAGATTCAACTAAATTAGAAACTGCCCTTTTCTCTTGCATTATTTATAAGTTAAACCCGTCGATACCCAGAGAGGACAAGTTAAAAGACCTGTTATTGGAGTGTGGAGGAGGGTAGAGCCGGGGTTCTGTAAGAGTCCCTGTAGTCTGAATAGAACATAAGGCTGGTTGCTTCATTAGCCTGGCAAACAGAAGGTAGGTGGTAGGTACCTTGTTTCAATATTTACGTTACATTGACGTCTAACTACAGGTGAGTTTATAGAGAACGAGGAGGAAAGAGGAGAGCGGCGAGGTGCGCAGAGTGGTGAGAACAAACCAATGTGTGCGCATATAGTGGAATTGAAAGGAGAGGAAAGCGATGTATAGGAGCGGTGAAGAGAGAAATACTATTATTTGTCCCGAGTGTGTAGAACGGTGAGAACAATTCAATGTGTGAGAATATAGTGGAACTGAATAGAGAAAGGAGTATAAATAGAGAGAATGGGATGTATAAGAGAAATGGAGAATGGACATGAAAGCAATGTATAGGAGCGGTGAAGAGAGAAATACTAATCTTTGTCCCGAGTAGCGGTAAGAACAAACCAATGTGTGAGAATATAGTGGAACTGAAAGGAGAAAGGAGAGGAAAGCGATGTATAGGAGCGGTGAAGAGAGAAATCGAGAGAGGACATGAAAGCGATGTATAAGAGCGGTGAAGCGAGAAATACTAATATTTGTGTGAGAATATAGTGGAACTGAAAGGAGAAAGGAGAGGAAAGCGATGTATAGGAGCGGTGAAGAGAGAAATCGAGAGAGGACATGAAAGCGATGTATAAGAGCGGTGAAGCGAGAAATACTAATATTTGTGTGAGAATATAGTGGAACTGAAAGGAGAAAGGAGAGGAAAGCGATGTATAGGAGCGGTGAAGAGAGAAATCGAGAGAGGACATGAAAGCGATGTATAAGAGCGGTGAAGCGAGAAATACTAATATTTGTGTGAGAATATAGTGGAACTGAAAGGAGAAAGGAGAGGAAAGCGATGTATAGGAGCGGTGAAGAGAGAAATCGAGAGAGGACATGAAAGCGATGTATAAGAGCGGTGAAGAGAGAAATACTAATATTTGTGTCAGGATATAATGGAACTGAAAGGAGAAAGGAGAGGAAAGCGATGTATAGGAGCGGTGAAGAGAGAAATCGAGAGAGGACATGAAAGCGATGTATAAGAGCGGTGAAGCGAGAAATACTAATATTTGTGTGAGAATATAGTGGAACTGAAAGGAGAAAGGAGAGGAAAGCGATGTATAGGAGCGGTGAAGAGAGAAATCGAGAGAGGACATGAAAGCGATGTATAAGAGCGGTGAAGCGAGAAATACTAATATTTGTGTGAGAATATAGTGGAACTGAAAGGAGAAAGGAGAGGAAAGCGATGTATAGGAGCGGTGAAGAGAGAAATCGAGAGAGGACATGAAAGCGATGTATAAGAGCGGTGAAGCGAGAAATACTAATATTTGTGTGAGAATATAGTGGAACTGAAAGGAGAAAGGAGAGGAAAGCGATGTATAGGAGCGGTGAAGAGAGAAATCGAGAGAGGACATGAAAGCGATGTATAAGAGCGGTGAAGAGAGAAATACTAATATTTGTGTGAGAATATAGTGGAACTGAAAGGAGAAAGGAGAGGAAAGCGATGTATAGGAGCGGTGAAGAGAGAAATCGAGAGAGAGGACATGAAAGCGATGTATAAGAGCGGTTCAAAAACCCCAGTAATGGCCGTTGTAATGGATATATCTAAATAAAATTTCGTATTTAAATTCAAAACCCAATATTATTTTCAAAATGTCCAATTAAAAGCAATATACGAGGAGTTAATTCAACACTTTAAAGATAAGGTTAGGATACTAAAGAGGTCAGATAATTCTAGAGAGGAGCTTTGAAAGGCACTTCTCTGTGGGGGACAGCATCCAAAACACATTCACTCTATTTCGAAATGGAAAGATAACAGACGTAAAGGGAAACTTTGGAATAACTCACACAGACCTACTTTTACGTTCCTCACTCCCCATATCAAACTTCAGTTCCCATTTGATCTGGAATATTATTCGAATTCCCCTACCTTCATAAAGTTTTATTTGATTTTTATCATGACAATTATTCGATTAAGGTTGCTTCACGAAATGAGTTGAACTCGCTAAAGATTAAGGGGACTCAGTTTCACGACCCCCCTCAGTTCACAGTAAATGAGTAGGGAACGTGAAATACCGAAATATCGCCAGAAAAAAAAAGTTTGTCGATGAATCATCGGCAATGGTCAAGAACAAATTAATCAATTAACTTTTCACTCCCCCTCCCAAACCAGTCGATGTTTGCCCTAATATTCAACAGTTTACTTACACATAGGAACTCCTAAATCCTCATACTAAATTTCATGTCGATACATTCATTACATCGGCAGTTATTGGGGTTTTTGGGTTGAGTTCCCCTCTGATCCTCCCTTTCCTCCAGCAGACTCCGCTGAAAATTAATAAGTGTCGTCCTTATGGGCTTTTTATTCCTCGTATTACAGTTTGTGTCGTTACATTGATTACATTAGAGTATTTTAGTTGAGCCCACTTCTTTAATTCCCTTCCCTTCGGACGATTTTTCGGAAACTTGATAGGTGCCGACCTTATGGGTTTTTGTAATTTTTGACAACGACATAACTTCCTCAAAGTTTATAACTTGTACAGCTGAGGAGATAAAATAACACCATAATGATTGAAATACTTATGAACATAATAAAATATCTTCTTACAACTATTGGTGTTGGGTGACTTGACAATATGAAGGTAGAATAACACCATAATGATTGAAATACTTATGAACATAATAAAATATCGTCTTACAACTATTGGTGTTTGAGGGGTTGACAATATGAAAACCCTCAGTTGTGCTATCCAAAAATTGAAAGTTGACAGGAAAATTTCCGGTCGGTTAATGATTTCTACTATCAGTGGGCCCACCTATCGATCCCTTCAGAATGGAATAAAATGAGAATACAGTTGACATAAAACATTTTAGAGTGCAATAGTAGCTTCGAGGTAGCTTAGCTTGACTACCGAGCTCAATATCTTGATGGTACACGTTCAAAAGCCCTATGTTGAATAAACCTGGATAGCCAAAATTTACGTCTAGTCGGGCTCATGTTCAACAGAGCGACGAAAGAGTGCTCTGGTAATAGGCGATATGACCTAGTGGTTAAAGCCCGGGCATGAGTGATGATAACTAACTAAAACATATTACAAAAAGTCTGTAATATAGGTTTATTTTACTTTTGTAGTCTGTTTTTTCCATGAATACCAAAACAAGGATCAAACCGGGATTCAACACCATACTCAAAAAAATACTGTTATTTGAAAGGTTTTTCTGTGTCAAATTGAAATCGTCTTGCACGATAAAACAGACGATGTTTGGATTAAGCAACTACTGAGATAAAATTAATGAAGTATAGAAATAATAGTGATAATAAAATATATTACACAAAGCAAGGTAGTTAATATATTTTTTTTAATACTTTACATTACTGTTTATCGCTATAAAAATTAAATATATGCTACTAATTCTGTGGTCACGGGGAATAAATTCGTAAGTCTAAATTAGTAACTTTTCTGGGCAGCAATTTTGCATTAATCGTGTAAATCCAGTTTTTGGAATAAATAAATTATGTTTGCATCGTTATTAATCATATACCTTCTAAATCTATAGGAGTGAATGAAAATAAATATTGTTGTTAATCCTTTCTTGGATTTTTCCGTAGTTACCTAATTATTCCCCATCACTTACCTAATTATTACTCATACTTTTTGAAATACTCGTGAATGATGCCTCTCTAAAGTTGATTTAACCGAAAACGCCCTCTTCACTTGAAATAGTCTGCCATAGTGAATAAATGGTTAAATACAGTTATATCGTGAATAATTCCTCAAAGAAGTAGATTTAACCGAGAACATACACAATTTTACGAGATACCAAGAAACTCACATCTTTATAATTCCGAAAGTATTAGAGTTCTGAGCTCCCAACTTCTTCACAGTGCGCAGATGACTTGGGAGATGATCACAGTGCATTTAACTCATTTTGGCCATTTTACGACTTAACAACTCATTCCCTGTGACCATAGAATTGTTAGTTATTGTGACTCATGTCTAGTACGCGGTCATAATCACCAAAGCGCTCTTTTGTCGCTTACTGTGGGAGTCTTAAATGTTGCCTACTCTACTATTGACAACGTACAGGCTCAGGACCGAAGTTAGGTACTCGTTCAGGCTCCTGTCCTACCTAAACCTGGGTACAAGTAGGACTTGCTTATACCTATCACTTTTGTACAGATCACTCTCTCCTCCCCTTTCCCCTCTCATATTACTAGTGTGACTTTCTTATACCCATTTAATACCTGTATGAAATAAATATGATATGTGGGGGAGTGATCTGTACAAAAATGGTTGGTATAAAAATGAGATTCTGTTATGACATATATACTTTACATTTTCTTTATTTTCGTCCTTCTTAATATAAAAAACTACCAATAATAAAAAGGTAATATTTTAAAATTCCACGGCGACTATTTATTGTACATTCTTTGAGGCGCTATAACTTTAGTTGTATTGGTCCAAATATCACAAATCTGATATTGACATATATAAGTTCTAAGGACGATACCGATTGATTTTCAGTGAAATCGACCAACGGGAAGGGGGAGGCTTAACACAAAAACTCTAATAACTGTCATTATGAATGTATCGACAGAAAATTTAGTATGAGGACTCAGAAGCCCCTAATGTTAGTCAACTATTAATTTTTAGCACAAACGGTCGTAGGTTTTGGAGGGAGAGCGAAAAAGGGTATCCATAGAGTCTTCCAGTTCTACTTACCTTGAGAAGGATAAATTATAATACATTATATGCTGACAGAGCTACTCGATGTCCTGGCTTTCAGTGTCATCGGCAGCCATGCTATCCACCACATCACCGAGGTTCTATTCAATGAAATATTATTTGAACAAGAATTTCTTCATCTCTGTTAAATTGCTTCCCTACTCGCCACTCTCATAAACTGAAATATTTCAATGAAATATCTGTTAGGATATAGGGAGAAGATATATACAAGAATACACGTTGTTGTTAATATATATTTTTTTAAATTCTTTGTATTATCCAAATATTTTTGAAAAATGTCTTGCTTAAGCGCAACGAGGGCGGTCTAATATAATATAAAAAGTTTCATTTCACTTTGCAAAACGTCATTTATGGCGCTACAAAGAACATATTCTTATAGATATTCTAACACTAGCTCTGGAATAATAGGAATCGCTAAATAACATAAGTATATTTCTTGGTGGTAGGCGCAAGTAGTGGACTTACTTGTTAAATAAGTAATACAGAGGTATCAAACAAACATATTTTATTTTTTACCACTAGTTTCGGCAATTTGACATTTTCAGTCGGTGAATCTTATCAGAGAAAGAGTGAAAAAACTGGACACATATCAATACTTTTGTTTTTCACAGGTTGTCAAAATGTAGTATGACCTCTCACAGATTTTTATTAGAAGTAGCTAGCCGGCTTTCGAGGTTTCCCTCATCATCTGGCAGTCTGATAAAAAATTTTAAACATTTTTTTAATATAAACTAAATAATTTTATAATAAAAATAAATAAATAAAACAATCTAAAAACTTTAACAATTTAAAATATTATGGATGGGGACAGACGAGTTATTCCTGTCCACCATCTGAGTCACAACTGGGAGAACGGAGTACGTGAGACTGCTCGTATGGAGTCTCACGTACTCAGTTCTCCCAGATGTGACTCAGATGGTGGACAGGAATACCTCGTCTGTCCCCATCCATGGTTATTTAATTGTTAAAGTTTTTAGATTGTTTTATCTAGCTACTTCTAATAAAAATCTGTGAGAGGTCATACTACATTCTATGTGACAACCTGTGAAATAACTTCTCACTACATCAGCCATCTATCTATCTTCTCTCTCTTAACGTGGTAGCCAGCTGGTTGATATGTGTCCATTTCGTTGATCCTTCTCCAAAAAGATCACCACCTGATGATGTCAGATTGACGAAACTAGTTGTGGTAAAAAATAAAATATGTTGAACGTCTGTATTACTTATTGAATATAAATATGTTAAGTATCTTGCAGAAAAATACTAAAAAGAAAAGAGAAAATAAATAAATGTTAAGTATCTTGCAGAAAAATACTAAAAAGAAAAGAGAAAATAAATAGATAGGTAATAAATAAATGTTAAAAATATAAAAAATAAATAAATTAAAGAGCTTGTTAATATTTATTTAAGAAGACTAAAAGTAGAAGACAGAAAGAAATTATACAAAATGTGAAAGAAGTATTTAAAAAACCACAAACAAGTCGCCGGTGAATCACGACAGTGAACTTCCCCAACATGAATACAATTAAGTTTTCGCTATCACTCCAAGTCTGTATTCTTTTTTTTTTTTTTTTTTCTGTTTTAAAAGAGGGTGCGCCTTGCATTGCAGCAACATCACCCAGTCAACGTTAGAAAAGCTCGGGGATCAAGGGGTTACTGAGGTATTGGGATTGGCCATCGGCGGAACTATTGCGCTAATCGTCCCCAGCCCATCTTAAATTGCCTGTTTCTGCTCCCGCCAGGAGCCGACGAATCGGCAGAACATCGGGTAGTCAGTTTCTGTCACCAACTGCCATAGATCCAGTGCCAAATACGATCTTGTCCCATGAATCAACTCCACCCTAGCTTGGTCGTACAGCGGACATTCGAGGACCACATGTTCTGCAGTCTCGATACCGCCGCACGAACAGTTCGGGGTGTTCTTCCTGTGAAAGAAGAACAGCTTGGAGTTGAAATCACCATGACCTGATAATATTTGGGACGTCCAGTAATCACTGGACTGTACCCATGTTGAGTCAAGGCGTACCCGGAAGATTTATTACAATGGCAGTTATTGGGTTTTTCGAGTTGAGTCCTATGTCTGTTTCCCATTTTCCCTTAGGCCGATTTCGCGTTCACTGTCGTCCTTATAAGGCTTTGAATTAATATATGCGATTGTGTGTCAATACAAAACGCCTGATCCCAAAAATGAAGGAAAAAAATATATTTCTGTTTCTGAACACGATAACTCCCGATAGAATGAATGTATATGTGTGAAAGTTTATATGTGTGTTCAGAATCCTCTAAAAACGACACCTAATGATTTTCAGTCAAATCGGCCAAAGGAAAGGGAGGGGGTTCGACTCAAAAACCCTAATAACTCCCAATGTAATGAATGTATCGGCACAAAATTTAGTATAAAGATACAGAATCTCCTACTAAGGCAACTATTTATTTGTCGACCAAAAGAAAACTTAATTGTTAATTTTTTCTGGAGAAGAACATTGCTAGGGATTGAAAACTCAACATCTAATTTCTGACTGATTACAGAATTTCCCTTATGCATTGTCTATTGTCTGGGGAAGTAATAAGAGAATAGAACGAGTAAAGTCTGTAGGAAAATACTGTTTGGAAAGCTTGAGTCAGCGGTAGGTAGATATTAGCATAACTAGTTCTTGTAGTTAAGATGTCAAGGGCGATGGGACACCAGGACTCATCGTCAGACGCCGAACCACTGTCACTTTTCTAGTTGAATCAACTTGGATCAAGCCAGATTATCGTCGTCCAGGGGGGGGGGGGGGGGGGGGGCAGGTTAACTGAGACACATGGTATATATGTATAATTATTTGTGTATTTTTTATTATATTAATTTTTTGTATTTTTTATTATATTAATTTTTCGTATTTTTTATTATATTGATTTTATAATTTTTATTATAGGTATGTATTAACTTTATATTTATATTAATTTAGTAAGACAAACTGTATGCATAATATGATGGATATTCAACTAAATGTTTACGAAAACCTGGTTCGGCGCCTGTCGTCCGCCTTTTTTCCCTTCGACTGATTTCGCAGAAGATTAATAGATGCTCTATAAACGATTAAATTAAATTAAACTCTTTATAGAGTTTTGAATTTAAATATAAAATTTCGTGTCATTACATCCAATAAAGTTTTTGCGATAAGCATGCCCCCTAATCCCCCGATTTGGCTCAACAAATCTATCGACATAAAATTTATATTTAAATTCAAAACGCCATATGCATCACCAATCAAGATTCCTCAAAATCGGTGAATCAGAGGAAGGAAGGGCAGTCAATTCGAAGTAGAAAAAAAATGTTTGAAAAATATATTTAATCACATTTTTTAATTTTTCGCCTTGATCTGAGGTAGGAAAGAACAATAAGTCCCTCGACATTCTATGGGTTGCCACCCTGTTTCTAGACTAGCATTGGTAATCACCAACACATTTATTTATCTGTATATTTTTGTTTTTATTCAAGGTACAAGACTACATAATATAGAAGACATGAAGGATTCAAGAAATGTAAAAAAAAATTAAGAAATGTTCATCAGCAGTTTTACACAAATTTTCCTCCACAATTTGCAATGCTAATTGGGCACTTCATTGAAGTGAAGTGCCAGTTCTCATGAAGTATGTCCTTGACCCTCAGGGACTGTTCAGAGCTAACATCATATTGTTCAGTATTCATAACTAAGGGGAATACTCACAACTAGGACCGCTTCAGTCGAACCTGTTTGGTTGTTATCACTTCCCCTTAGCTTAGTTTTTTCACCAGATCACATCACTTCACCAGACATACGAAGTATAGGGAAAGTTATGTAATCGGTCAAAAATTTTATGCGAAATTTCGAACGAAATTTCTCGTTTCCCGACCTCCAGATTCCAAATATGAAAAAAATTGTTTGTCGGCCTGGGCGTCTTTGAGTGTAAAGGAAAAAATAAAAATAATATTTATTCTGGGATATACGTTCCCTAAAAATAATAACATTAGAAATAAACAAAAGAATATAAATATCAACCAATTGACAGAATAAAAAAAAAAAAAAAAAAAAAAAAAGAGGCTTCCAGGAATAAATATTAAATGTTAAAGACAGACTATGATTAAAACAATAAAATAAACTAGTAAAAAGAATGAGAAACAAATTAGAAAAACAAAGAATAACATAAAAAATAATAACAATAATGAGTTAGTTTAGTTAGTTATTATGACTCATGCTCAGGCTTTAACTACGAGGTCATATCGCCTACTAACAGAGTGCTCTTTCGTCACTCTGGTGGACATGAGCCGGACTCTATTATGGGAGTACATACTATATTTTGCCTACCCTAAATTTTTATTCGCCTAGGGTAGGGGTCTTTAACGAGCACCTGAAATTATACAGGCTCGGGACCATCGCTTAACGTCCCATTCGAAGGACGGTTTGCTTAACTTTATTTTAGCTCCCAGATAAAATAAACTAAGGGCCTCAGCACGCATACCACTGAGCTACCGGCGCCCTCCCATAATGGGTTATATATGAATTATAAAAAACTGGACTGATGAAACAGAAGAGCAACAATCTGTCCAGTGGAGTGAGAGACTTATAGGGAGACGAGAACTGTCTCATAGGAGCCAGCCTTAGGAATCAGAGGTTTGCTGAGTTAGGAGATATGGAAAAGTAGAGACTTAATGAAATATGAATGTCTGTGTCTGAAAAACGACAACTCTCGATAGAATGAATGTATCTATACAAAATTTTATATGTGGATCCAGAACCCTCTAACGACGACATATTAATTTTCAGCCCGATCGATCGAAGGGATGAGGGGATTAGGGGAAGGCTTAACACAAAAACTCTAATAACTGTCGATAGAATCAATGTATCGACACAAAATTTCATATGTGAATTCATAACCCCATAAGGACGACAGGTATTAATATTCAGCAGAATTGGTAAAAAAGTAGGGGAAAATATAGGGGGGCTCAACTAAAAACTGCAATAACTGCAGATGTAATGGGGTCACCCGAAAAAAGAAAAAAAAAAAAAAAAATGAATCGACATTAAATTTCATATCTGAAGTCAAAACTCAATGAGGACATTACCTGTCAAATTTCAGCGATTTCTGCCAAATGGAAAAGGTATTCGAGGAGGCGGCTCAATTCAAAACCCAAATAACTGTCAATATAATTAATTTATTGACGAATTCGTTCTGGGGAAGTATATTGCCGGTGATTCACCGACGCCTTTTTATGTATTGAAACATAGTTTAGTATTCGGGTTAAGAAGCACATCAGATTCGTTGGAATATAATAATTCCTGATAGAGGAATGTATCGATTCAAAATTTCGTACGTGTTCAGAACCCCATAAGGATGACAGCTATTGATTTTCAGCCACATCGGCCAGAGAGGAGAGGGGGACTATGGGGACGTTTAACGCAAAAACTCCAATAACTGCCGTTGTAATCAATGTACTGACACGAAATTTCTTATATAAATTTAAAACTCCATAAGGACGTTACCTGTTAATTTTAAATGAAATTGGCCGAAGGGAAATGAAGGATCAGAGGGGATGCGCTCAGCTCAAAAACTCAAATAACTGCCGATTGACACAAAATTTAGTATTCGAATTTAGAAGCACATCAGCCATTTATCACACAAATATTATATTTCATATACCGTAGATTCTCCCTTATCCCGCGTTACCGGGACCGACGTGACGCCGGATAACAGAAAACGCCGGAGAACGGAAATCATCAATTAATGAGAAAAAATATATCAATTAAACCATAAAAAAAAGTGTTTTTAGGTGAGCGAAGGAATAAAATACGTATGTATTTTGTTGATAATATTTATTAAATTGACAAATATGTACATACTGAACAGTGATTTATTATACATATGCACGTACATATCGCAACCCCAGTTCAAGACTATCGTAACTGAAAAAAGTTAGTTTGTCGGAAAACAAGATTTAAGATTTTTATTTCTTCTCCCTTTTTCTCTTCACGTGACATCACCTTCTCGGTGTCTTGCTCAGTCTTGCTCTTCATTCCATTCATGTGATACATAAATTCAAGACTAGCATAAGTCAAAATCCGATACTATTGTACTAAACAATTTAAGAGAAATTTATTAATGTAATACTATTTTTTGTAAATAATAATAGTGACATATTACATTTTGAGTTGCAATACTATAGCACCGTATAGAGTTTACAATGAAGAATCTTAACATGTAAATAACTCAAAAATCAATTTTTTTGAGTTACGATAGTCTGGAACTGGGGGTGCAATATGTACATATATTTATCCAAGCATTAAAAATATATTTTGAAATCTGCGTTTAATTATAAACATATTTAAAACAAAATCTAAAATTCTAAAAATATTAGTTGTTAAAAAAATCGGCAATTCTCTTTTGTTTCGCTAACACAACACTGTTCCGTGCTGCATAGTCCCACCACTTCTTTAGTGTTAAGACGTCTTATAATTTGATGATTTAAAAAAAAAGATTTTACTATCCTGCACCGGCTGTACAAAACGTCCGTAAACAACGTAAACAAAAACGTCGCAAGTGAGTAAAATAAAATTTTAAACATTCAATTTCACTAACGAAAAAAACGATCCAACGATTCTTTTCACTATGAGAATCAAATGAAAACTGAGAAAAATAAATAGGAGGAGAGGGTTTCTGTGGAAAAAAAAAAAATATTTTTGACTTTACTAGTTAAGTGTTCATTTCCCGATAAAACGATATTGTTGTGCCACGGACGGGACGGTACCTTTGTTTTTCTATTCTAGGAAACATTTTTTATAAATGTTTGATTTTCAAATATGTATTTATTATAATTTATTTATAGGATATTAGTGAAGTATTAAAATATTGTATTAGCGTTCCCTTCATTATAAATACAATGTACATATGTTTGTATGTATAATAAAAATACATAAAATATAGGGGAGTTACGGAATTATCAATTATTGATAACCTAATAATTGAATGTTAATTTTAGTTTAACAATTTTATATTATTTTGCGAGCGCCGGATAAGGGAGCGCGCCGGTTAACAGAACGCCGGATAAGGGACAGTCTACTGTAAATACAATTAATTGAGATCCATAAATGTATTCTTGTGGACTGAGCTCCAGACAACATGAAATCAATAGTTATGTAGGTACCTCGGTAGCTGTTCAGAGATGAGTGCTATAACCTTGACTAACTCAGTCTTGAGAAGACCCTCATCAAGTCTCTTCTTAGACACAACTGGTTATATACTGGTTTACATGTGTTTCGCTTCTTTTTATTTACCCAGCTATACGAAGTATAGAGGAAGTTATGTAATCGGTCAGAAATTCGACTTTGTGTTTTCACCGGAATTTCAAGTTTACTGTACTTCCCCAGCACAAATTAATCAATTACGTTTTCGCACTCCCTCCAAAGCCAATCCCGTTTGGACTAAAATTGAATATTTGACTCCTGAATCCTCATGCTAATTTTATTTTATTAATTCGAAATTTTGTGCCGATACATTCATTACATCGATGGTTATTAGGATTTTTAGTTGAGCCAGAAACTTGATAGGTGTCGTCCTAATGGAACTTTGAATTTTATTTTTATTTATTTATTTACATATTCACAACGACAGAATATTTGTTACTAGTAATTGTGATGTTGAGCGGTGGCAAGTTTGTGGCTGTACCTTCAAGGTACCCATACACGAAGCAATTGATCGTCAGATGAATCTGACGATCGACAATCGTTCGATGAATCGTTTAATGAATGTCGTTATCGGGTTCGATTGGTTGGTCTTCAGATCTATTTTTGATCTGAAGAAATTTTCATGCAATCATCGAACAGATTAATTGCTTGTACAATTGATTGTATGGTGTATGTGGTTATCGTGGCGATACTCAGGGAGGTTATAATAAGTTTATCTATAATAATAACCTTTAAAACACAAAAGTGAAGTGGAAGAGATTAGGTATTTTAACTTTCCTGTTTATTAATTTTCCTTTATTAAATTGTGATACGTGTACCTGGTCTAGAGATAATTTAGAACATTTTATAAATCTGATGTGCGAAAATTGTTTACTTTTTAATTAACCACCCTTTGGTCCAAACTACTGTTTTTTTTTTGTTTTTTTTGCGTTTAATTTGATTACATAACAAATCAGCAGCAGATAACAATAAAAGATCGTCCTGCTCCATTGCGTCGACTGAGATATATCGAACTGTGTGCTCCTAACATCGTCAGATTTATCGTCAAATCAATCTGAAGATAAATCTGACGATAGATTTGCTTCGTGTATGGGTACCTTGAGTCCAGGCAAGTCCTGAAGCAGATCCCTCTGCCATGCCCGCTTGAGTCGTCGTGGCGGCTACTCGAAATACTGTAGAATGTGATTGTCCATTAATTCATTTATAGCCAATTTGTAACACAACAGATAACACACAAACCTTTAGTGTAGACAAACTGAATCGGCTATGTACGGCCAGAGCGCAGATAATAAAAATTAATCCCATTTTTATACGTGGAGAGCGCGAAGCCTCTATACGGCGAGAGCGCTATGGTTTTAATTACGTTTTTAATTTGTTTTGAAGTTGCCCGTCTCGCCCGCCACAAAGGCCTACTGATTACTCGGCCATTTCAATTTCCATTGTTGTAAGCTGTCTAACAGCGATAATCATTCATCTAGGTACTTAAATTCCTAGAACAAACATGACTAGAAATGTTACAAAATTTGGGGGCGTATTTGCCGGCGTTCCGCCGGCGGGACGATATATCTGCCCCTCCCGTCGTTCCTATATTTGAAGTAGTACAGGTTCTAGCGTTAACATACAGCGGTCTTATCTCAGCTTTAACATAAAGCGGTATTATCTTAGCTTTAACATATAGCGGTCTTATTGATAATTAAAATCAGCTTTGTGCTCTCGCCGGCCAACGGCTTTGTTTGAAGTTCTGTGATAAAGAATTAATTAATTTGCCAATTTGCGCTCTCGTCGTATAGTGACTCTCATAATAAAAATCAGCTTTGCGCTCTCGCCGGCCAACCCCACTGAATCTATTCAGGTTTCTATAAAATGTAGGTATAGATTGTTATACTATTATTATTTATTATTTAATAATATCTGTACAACAATTGAGTTTTTTATTTATTTTTTTTCAAAAAGGTTTAACTGCAATGTCCACATAGATTTATTGTATGTTATTTTGCCCTAACAACGACTTAAAAAAGGCCGTTTGGTTTTTCCTTTTTTTTTTCTTGCTTCTTTCCGCTCTAAAAAACGGAATTTACATGTTAAATTTCGTGTCAATGCATTCGTTACAACGCAAGTTACTAGATTTTTTGAGTTAATACTCCCCCCAAATTCCCCCCTTTCTTTGGCCGATTTGACTGGAAATCAGGAGGTGTCGTCCTTTTGGTGTTGATACATTAATTCGTCTGGGGAAGTACCTACATTACCAATCATTAACCGACGACATTTTTTGATTTTACAGATTTTTTGTTATAAATATGACAAGTACTTTTGAATTAGTCTGAAATTTCTAAAGAAGTGCTTGAGTTTTCCCTAGAATCTCCAAAGCTCCCCTACCTATCAAGAATTAATCAACTAGGTTTTCCCTAAAGTCTCCAAATGTCCCTAGCAGGAATTAATCAATTATGTTTTCCCTAGAGTCTCCAAATGTCCCCAGCAAGAAATAATCAATTATGTTTTCGTACTTTCTCCAAAACCAGAAGTTTAATTACATAAGCAATTCTGAATCCTGTTATTAAATTTTGTGTCGATATAATTATTACAACGGCAGTTATAATAGTTTTTGAGTCGAACCCCGTCTCATCCTCCCCTTCTCCTCTGCCGTTTTTGCGGAAAAGTAATATGTTCCGTCCTTATAAGTTATTGAACTTAAAGATACAATTTCATGTAGATACATTCCTATGTTATAGAAAGATGTTGTGAACTCATAGAAACATAAGACTTTTTAGGGGTCTTAACATATTTTTTTTCTTCATTTTTTGTAATCAAGGGGGTCGGAAAACATATAATTCCAGTGGAAACTCCGATTACATAACTTCCCCTATACTTCGTTTATCTGGAGAAGAAAAAGCAGTCTGGATAGACTGGGTCGGTATGTAATTAGTCTCTGTCTGTTGTAAAGTAACTTGAGTGGTAATTACCAACACCAGCCCTCATGTGAACAACAACCCAACAACTCATTTTGGTCAACTGACTTAGATATTTTTTTAGCTCTTCAGAAAATAAATCAGTCAAAGGTTACGGAAGTTCCAGCCCTGGAGTTTTAAATTTAAATATACAATTTCATGTCGATACTTGCCATTACATTGACAATTCTGTATGTCAGAGGTAAAGTATCATAAGTAACAATTTCCATATTATACAAGAGAGCAAAAGACGTCTCAGAGAACACAAAAGTGAAGCATTTTTTATTGCCCTTTTAACTTCTCCTAGGAACCTGGGGTTGGCCGGCGAGAGCACAAAGCTGATTTTTATTATGAGGGTCACTATACGACGAGAGCGCAAATTGGCAAATTAATTAATTCTTTATCACAGAACTTCAAACAAAGCCGTTGGCCGGCGAGAGCACAAAGCTGATTTTAATTATCAATAAGACCGCTATATGTTAAAGCTAAGATAATACCGCTTTATGTTAAAGCTGAGATAAGACCGCTGTATGTTAACGCTAGAACCTGTACTACTTCAAATATAGGAACGACGGGAGGGGCAGATATATCGTCCCACAGGCGGAACGCCGGCAAATACGCCCCCAAATTTTGTAATATTTCTATTCATGTTTGTTCTAGGAATTTATGTACCTAGATGAATGATTATCGCTGTTAGACAGCTTACAACAATGGAAATTGAGATGGCCGAGTAATCAGTAGGCCTTTGCAGTGGCGGCCTTTGTGGCGGGCGAGACGGGCAACTTCAAAATAAATTAAAAACTTAATTAAAACCATTGCGCTCTCGCCGTATAGAGGCTTCGCGCTTTCGACGTATAAAAATGGGATTAATTTTTATTATCTGCGCTCTGGTCGTAGATGGCCGATTTTATGGCTATGTACGGCCAGAGCGCAGATAATAAAAATTAATCCCATTTTTATACGTGGAGAGCGCGAAGCCTCTATACGGCGGCCATGTATGGCCAGAGCGCAGATAATAAAAATTAATCCCATTTTTATACGTGGAGAGCGCGAAGCCTCTATACGGCGAGAGCGCAATGGTTTTAATTAAGTTTTTAATTTGTTTTGAAGTTGCCCGTCTCGCCCGCCACAAAGGCCGCCACTGCAAAGGCCTACTGATTACTCGGCCATCTCAATTTCCATTGTTGTAAGCTGTCTAACAGCGATAATCATTCATCTAGGTACAAAAATTCCTAGAACAAACATGAATAGAAATGTTACAAAATTTGGGGGCGTATTTGCCGGCGTTCCGCCGGCGGGACGATATATCTGCCCCTCCCGTCGTTCCTATATTTGAAGTAGTACAGGTTCTAGCTTTAACATACAGCGGTCTTATCTCAGCTTTAACATACAGCGGTCTTATCTTAGCTTTAACATATAGCGGTCTTATTGATAAATAAAATCAGCTTTGCGCTCTCGCCGGCCAACCCCTATACGGCGAGAGCGCAATGGTTTTAATTAAGTTTTTAATTTATTTTGAAGTTGCCCGTCTCGCCCGCCACAAAGGCCGCCACTGCAAAGGCCTACTGATTACTCGGCCATTTCAATTTCCATTGTTGTAAGCTGTCTAACAGCGATAATCATTCATCTAGGTACTTAAATTCCTAGAACAAACATGAATAGAAATGTTACAAAATTTGGGGGCGTATTTGCCGGCGGGACGATATATCTGCCCCTCCCGTCGTTCCTATATTTGAAGTAGTACAGGTTCTAGCGTTAACATACAGCGGTCTTATCTCAGCTTTAACATACAGCGGTATTATCTTAGCTTTAACATATAGCGGTCTTATTGATAATTAAAATCAGCTTTGTGCTCTCGCCGGCCAACGGCTTTGTTTGAAGTTCTGTGATAAAGAATTAATTAATTTGCCAATTTGCGCTCTCGTCGTATAGTGACTCTCATAATAAAAATCAGCTTTGCGCTCTCGCCGGCCAACCCCGATTTTATATATAATTTTTTTTTTTTTATTATTATTATTATAATTTTTATTTTATAATATTTTGAAGCATTGAAAATATAGTCGAATAAATGACGTCTTCCTGCTCTGTATTCGCGTTGATACTCGCTGATTCTTTCTTTTTTCCGAATACTGGCCTATTCACTATAGGATTGAGTATATTTGCACTCCTCATATTTATTTGTGATTAGATGAAAAACTCCTTTAATACAGCAACAAACTTAAAAGGCCAAAATTTGGTTTAACGGTATCTAATGGTCAAATTGAGTGGGATTCAAAAAAACAATTTATTTTGAGTTTATGTGATCAATTTAAATTATAAATATAGTTTCTCGTTATTTTTCGATGAAATCCGAGAATTTAGTTGTTCCATGTTAGTTAGAAAGTTTCTCCGGACAGTGGCCGTTATCTTTGTTTACCTCGCTTCTCTGTGTAGCTAGGAGTCACCAACAATCCAGTGTTGACACTGGTTTCATAAAAAAAAACCTCATTGTCTCTTAAACATCACTCATTTCTTAATTTAATTAGACATTTCCTATTAGATGGGAGTACATTTTTCTTTAATATTTATCATTACAATCTCATTCCACCCCTAAACCATTCAGTTTAAGACAGACGAAATTAGCTAGGTTTTATTTCAAATTTTGAAGCATAGCAATGTGGTTTCAAATACCGAAATATCCAGTTATTTGCAAGGCCAAAAAAAAAACCTTCTAAAAGGTGTGTATTTTTTTTACGATCTTGCTGGTAGAAGAGGACATACGATAGTCTACCTCTCAGAAAATATTTCTAATGATGTTTTATTTTGCACATACGATATGAAATAGGGTTCAACAACAGTATTAAATAATTTTTGATCCATGTTTTAGTAACTTTATGGTGGTTCATGAATGACTATTAGAAAAATTACAGCTATCGCATTTTATTTTAAAATTATTTTTCATCCGGCTACTTGAAAATAAAACATTTTCAATGAAGGGAATGCACCTTACCAGAGAAAAAAGACGAACTCTAATATTATTAAAGAATAACAAGAAATAAAAAAAAATAACTCTGGAAAAAATTATTGGTAAGTCGTTAATAAAGACTGGTATGGTAACCAATAAACTTATGAAAAGACAAGGATTGATTTGAGTTCTTTCATCTTATGAAAGTTATTAATGTATTATTAATAATTATTATTGGCATTTTTAAATTGAGCCCCCTTCTGATCTCCGCCTTTACATTAGTCGATTTGACTAAAAGTGAATAGGTTTCGTCCTTAGATGTTTCCGAATTCACATACTGTTATGACATTTCGTGTAAATATATTCATTACAACGGAAATTATTAGAGTTTTTTTGTTAAGCCTCCCCTCCCCCTCATTTAGCTTAAAAAATTAATAGGTGTCGTCCTTTTGGGGTTCTGGATACAAATATCAAATTTCGTGATGATTCATAGGGAGTTATCGTTTTCACAAATGCACAGGCGAACATTTTTTTGGCCATTTTTGGAGAGGGGGTTTGGAAAACCCAATATCGAATTTCTGGTCAATTAAATAACTTCCCTTATACTTAGTTTAGCTTGGAAAGTAACTAATATATATAAAAGTAATCTGTATTATTATCTTGTTAACCTTCTAAACTTTCTTAACCTTCTAAATTTTCTTAATCTTTTCAACAAATATATTTAGAACTAAGAAAAGGTTATTACAACCGCAGCTACACAGAATTACAGCGGAAGTTATGGAATTGGTCAGAAACTCTGTGAAATTTTCAACGGAGTTTCATGTTTTCCGACCCTGATTCCAAAAATGAATAAAAAAGTCTGTGTGTCCGTGAATACGATAACACAAACTTTATTTGTGTACCTAGAACCATATAAGGACGACACCTATTTTTAGCCTAATCGGCCAAAGAAGAGATTGGTGGGAGGCTCAACACAAAAATTCTAATAACTGCTGATGTACCTAATGAATGTATTATTTCATATATAAATTCAAATCTCTATATGTTTGACACCTACGAATTTTTAGTGAAATCTGCCGAACAGTGGGAGGGGGGATCAGAGGGAAGCTCAACACAAGAGCCCACAGAACAGCCAATGTAATGTATCAAAACAGAATATAATACGAAAATTTGATACAAAGCTTTCACTTTTATTTTTTGGCCGGAGTTCCTCCACACCTTAAAGGTCAGTCGAATCTACCTTATTGTTTTATTTATCCATTTATAATTTTTTATTTATTCATTTATATACTTTTTATTTATTTAGACTTTTTTATTTATTCATTTATATACTTTTTATTTATTTAGACTTTTTTATTTATTCATTTATATACTTTTTATTTATTTAGACTTTTTTATTTATTCATTTATATACTTTTTATTTATTTAGACTTTTTTATTTATTCATTTATATCCTTTTTATTTATTTAGACTTTTTTATTTATTCATTTATATACTTTTTATTTATTTAGACTTTTTTATTTATTCATTTATATACTTTTTCTTTATTTAGACTTTTTTATTTATTCATTTACAATTGATTAATATATATATTTATTTTATTTTATTATTCTTTTATATATATTATTATAGTTACATTGTATTCTTTTTCTTTTCTATGTCTCGCACATTGGGACCTGATGAAGGGACGTAAGAACGTCCCGAAACATCGTTGGGATAAAGACACCTCCGAAGAGTTTATTGAGAAATAGATATCTTAATTTTTAATAAATTGAAAAAAGTGTCTACTTATTATAAATGTATTAATTTTTTATATACTCATATTTTTAAGTATTTATTTGTTCACTTTTTATTAGTTTCATTTTACTTTTTTTAATATTTTGTTATTACTACTAATCATATGTGTGTTAGACTCAAGTAGTTATATATCTAATATATAAGCTATCTTAATGTATAAATTCTTTTCACGTATCCTATTACCATGTATTGGTTTAACGGAAATAAATTTATTATTATTATGAGGATTCAAAATGCTCTACCAAGTCTATTATAGACTTTTGGTCAAACGGTCAATTGGTTTTAGAGAGAGAGCGACAACTTAATTGAATAATTTGTTCTGGGGAGTTACATTGCCGGTGACTCAACGTTTTCAATAACTTCTTAACATTTCGGAGGATGAGTAATATGAGTAGAGTGGAAGTAAATGAATAATACCTATTTTTGTGGACATTTTTAATAATTTCATCAATAATTTACCAGCATAAGTATTACATAATATTATTTTGAAAAGTTATTATCTTAGGTAGACAGTGTACTAATATTAAAGATAAGAAGGGACTGTCTAATTAATAATTATGTTTAAATTAATGTTCCCATTCTTTGCACTAATGTCAAACACATTTTCATTTAATTGTATACCTACGTTTTGCTATGACATTTTTTTTACTTACCCAAATATGCGAGATATAGGGGAAGTTATGTAATCGGTCAGAAATTGCTGAGTTTTTACCTGAATTTCATGCCTTCCAATTCTTGATCCAAAAACGAACACTGTTGGAATAAATGTATCGATTCGAAATTGTTTACGTGTATCCAGAAGCCTCTAAGGACAACACCTATTAATGATAAAATGATATTTAACTTTCTTTTTTTTCCTTTTTTTTCAGTTTTGTTAAGTCGTGGCTGAAGATAGTAGCAATACCGAAAGTACTCCCATATTATATATTATTTGTGAAATAGACAATATTTAAAAAAACAAAAAAAACATACGTTTTCTTTATTTTTAACACCCATTAGGTATAGGTTTTATGACTCATGCCCGGGCTTTAACTACGAGGTAATATCGCCTACTACCAGAGTGCTCTTTCGTCACTCTGGAGGACATGAGCCCGACTCTACTGTGGGAGTCCTAAATTTTGCCTACCCAAAATTTTTATTCACCTAGGGTAGGGGTCATTAACGAGTACCTGACATCGTACAGGCTCGGGACCCATCGCTTAACGTCCCATCCGAAGGACGGCGTGCTTAAGTTTATTTTATCTCCCAGATAAAATAAACTAAGGGCCTCGGTCGGGTTTCGAATCCACGACCTTGAGCTCAGAAGACAAGCACGCATACCACTGAGCTACTGGCGCCCTCAACACCTATTGATTGTCAGTCAAATCGGCCGAAAGAAAGGGGGGGATTAGAGGAGGTTTAAAACAAATATTTTAATAACTGCTTTTGGCAAATGTATTGACACTAAATTTAGTATGAAGATTCAGAAGCCACTATATTATTCAAATATTGAGTTGAGTTTCAAACATGGTCGATTGGATTGGAGGGAGATTTTTGCACTGAGGAAGTACATATTCGGTGATTCACCAACTTTTTTTATTTTTTTTCCCCGGTCAGAAATTCGATGTCGAGCTTTAACGAGAATTTCATGTTATCCGTTCCCCAATTCCAAAAATTAAATACCAACTTGTGTATCGAATTTTATATAATGGAGGTGGCTGGTCAGAGGCGGGGCCGAACACAAACAAAAATCCTAATATATTATGTATCTTCGTTGTATTCTGAAGACCCTGAGTGAAATATCTGCTGATTTTCAACCAAAACATTGTTGAATTGGGTTCAGAGTAGTTATGTCAAACTATCGATAGTCGTGCATACCGATAGTATCGATTGTTCTTATAAAAACAATCGATGAACCGATAGTACTATTAAAATTCTGAAACATGAATTTCGAACAATAAAAGCAATCGCCGCTGTCGAGAAAAGAGTTCGGTTTCCGTTCTGTTGGCTATTCTGTCAGTAACCAAGAAAAGATATTTCGTCCTAATCAGTATTATCAGTTCCTTTAACCTACTTTATTTACTAAGTGGATTTTTTTTTTTTTTTTGTATTATTCTTAGTTCGCTTCGTTTTCTTTTTAATTTTATTACTAGTGTGAGGCATGAGCGGTGTGAAACGGAAAAATCATTCGGATGTATGGGAGCATTTCGAATACCTAACTTCAGGTAACACGTCGAATCTCAAACGAAAACATCCGGTAATTTATTTTAATACTACTGAAGACGGCGGAAACGATCCACTCAAACATTTAGATCAGTCACGACAATGCCAAGGTTCTAATAACATTAAACTTTACTTGAGTTCGATCAATGTTTACGAAAATTCAGTTAAACAGTCAAATCTTACCGATTAATCGACAGTTCGACACCACTAGTTCAGAGGTGGAACGAAACCTAAGATACACTATTCACGCTGGGGATTTACGTTACCGGTGATTCACCGACAAACTTTTTCTAGATGGCTGAAGTTCAACTGAAATACATACTAAATGACGAGCTGATATGTATATTCGTGTTAACAAATAAAAGAAAAAATAACAATTAGAATGATGCTAAAATCTTTTGTTGAACACTGTACATAAATATTCATAAGGCAGACGGCCTGACGTCATAGTTCTCTTGAATAAGTATTTCCGTTATTTTCTTCTCTGTTGTCAAGTCAAAAATTGCATACATTTTTACTTCTCCAGCTGTACAAAGTATAAGGGAAGTTATGTAATCGGTCAGAAATTTGGAATTTTTAACGAAATTTTATGTTTTCCGACCTCCAGATTCCAAATATGAAAAACAAAATGTATACATACATTTTGTATAATATAAACAGACATGTCTGTTTTTTTTTTTTTTTTTTTTTTTTTTTTTTGGCAGGAGGGGGAATGTTACTTACGCACATCCAGGGAAGATAGCTCTGGATAGTGTGGGGCTCGAGTTCTCCATACCCACTAAAACCCCCTCCTTCGCCGATCCTGATTCCCTTCCGCGGAACAGACGGCCTGTCATTACTTCGCGGAAGGGAGGATGGGTGGCTGGTAACCCTTCTTCTGTTCTTATTGCCGCTACTGTTGTTCCTTGTCAGCCCTCTCTTGGAGGGCCAACTGACTCATGATGAGTGCTGCAAATTCGCAGCTCTCATCCCACAACTCTTGGGAGCGCAGCATAGCGTCCACGTAACTGGTATCAGTCAGTGAGGCGCCCATGCTGCACTCCAGATTTTCCCTTCCCTCCTCAAATCTGGGGCATTTGAGAACATGCTCCGCCGTCTCCGTCTCACCAAGGCAAGCGGGGCAGTCTGGTGTTGTTGTTGCCCCGATTTTGTGAAGTAGCCCACATGTGTGTCTGTCTGTGTGTGTGTGTGAACACCATAACTCCTGTTAAAATGAATGTATCGACACAAAATTTCATATGTGAATCCACAACTTTCTAACGAGTTTGTCTTCAGCCAAATTGACCAAAGAGAAAGGGGGATAAGGGGGGAGGCACAACACAAAAACTCTAATAACTACCAATAGAATGAATATATCGACACGAAATTTCATATGTGAATATACCCCCATAAGGACGACACTTAGTATATTTTCCTCGGAATCGGCCGAAAGGAAGGAGGGGGCTCGATGTAATGAATTTATTGAAACAAAATTTAGTATGAGGATTTAGGAGCCCCTATGTGAGTTAACTATTGAATATTAGCGCAAATGGAAGGGTAGTAAAAAGCTAATTGAATAATTCGTTCTGTGGAAATACATAGCCGGTGATTCACCGACACCTATTTTTTTTTTTCAGATTGCTCCAAAGAAGATAAAATGTCATAATGGAGCTAAATATAGTTTCTTTGATCGCCTCCCTATAAAATTATCTTATCTATAGTCACATTTTGCCTTCCCTGCTCTATTTTTAGAATTCATTTAGATTCAGTGAATAATGTCTGAATATATTTTTAGGATCTGTGTCGATGTAACTATTAAAAACAAGGAACTTGGTTAACATTTATTTTGCCTAATTCTACAAAAATATATGTATGTGTACCGGTTTTGTTTAACGCCTTCGTCAGCACTAACTAACAAGGAGATGATACGATGTCGGAGTCACGGATTTTGATCAAACTTTTTTTGCATGATGTAGGTCGAAAATAAGAAGACACGTGTCTCACCGTTCGTTCCAATGGGCCTTGGTTTGGTCGCTTTTTGAAAATTCATTTTGGCCATTTTTCGTTTTTTTTTTTCTCGGCATGTGTTTTATCGAATGAGAAGTTCTGAATGTCATTTTTTTTTTGTTTTTTACCCAGATTTCAGAAAAAATATTTTTGCGTTGAGCAGGAAAATGATTAAAAAATAAAAAAAAAAAAATTTTCTAAGAGAACATGGTCGGGAAAATTTTTTCCATGAAAACTAATTTAAAATTCGTGTTTCCCATGCCAAAAAACCATTAAATACCGATTTTGGTTAAAAAAATATCGATTTTTAGACCCCAAATTTTCGGCAATTTTCATGAGACTAGACTAACCGATTTTAATTCTCGATAGCAAGTTTCAAAGAACTTTACTTCTTCTTTCCAACGATGTATCATATGTCTAGGTTGAACTGTGTATAAAAAACCCACTATAAAAAACTTGACAAAAAAAGTAAAAATTTATGTTCACTTCAACCTTATTTTTGGAGTAAAAAGCATTGATCAAATGTTATGTTTTCTACATCAATAGTATGCTCTCGACGAGTTCTTTCAAACGAAGTTTTATTCATTATTATTTAAGAAGACTTTGCGCAATACACGACTAAATTAGTTTTCAAAAATGTCCAAATGCAGTCAGTCAGTCCGATACCGATATCAGTTCAAAAATTAGTTGCGACAAAACCAAGGCCCATTGGAACGAACGGTGAGACACGTGTCTTCTTATTTTCGACCTAGAACATGTAAAAAAAGTTTGATCAAAATCCGTGACCCTGACATCGTATCCTCTCCTTTTAAGTTCAAAAGTAACTCACTGTTAGTAAACTTAGTGCTGACGATGGTGTAAGCCGATACATACGAAGTGTGTTAAAAAAATAACGCGAATTTTCGGTTTTTGAAAAAAACTTTATTTATTCGTCTACATCAATGTTATCCCCTTCAAAATAGTCCCCATTAGATATTATACTCTTATGCCAGCGCTTCTTTCAACCCTCGAAACATTTCTGAAACTCGATCTTTGGATAGCATTTAGCTCCCTCAGTGATGCGCTTTTAATCTCATCTATGTTTGTTGACGGCCCTTTAAGATTCTTTTCATTGTTGGGAATAGAAAAAAGTCACACGGAGCCTTGCCTGGCGAATATAGAGGCTGGGGCATCATTACAGTGTTGTTTTTGGCCGGCCAAAAATTCACGAATAAGCAATGAAGTGTGAGCAGGTGCATTATCATGATGCAAAAGTCATGAATTGTTTTGCCACAAATCCGGGCGTTTTTTTAGAATTGCTTCACGCAAACGGCGTTGCACTTATAGATAGAACTCCAAATTGATCATTTCACCTTGTCGCAAGAACTCATGGTGCACTATGCCTTTAAAAAATCTACTGGGGCGTCCAGGGTGCTGGTCGTCTTCAACGTCTTCACGGCCTTCTTGGAAACGCTTATACCACTCGTTCACACTAGTTTTACTCATAGTAGACTAGGTAACCAAAAGCAATATTTAACGCATTTAACTGTGGTGTGTATTTGCTTGGCAAGTTGTGACCACTTTACTTTGGGGCCTAAGTACACAAGATACCATTTTTGTTTATGACTTAATCAAAAATATGTTTGTAAAAATTGTAGCAGAAACTAAAATACCTACATATTTTATATTTGATTTGATTTTTGCAGGTCGTCATGAAATGTATTTTTGAAATATATATTTTTAGATGTTTTTTTAAATTGCCCGACAACTGTTAGCCCGATTGAAAAATTGTTCATCATTAAAAATGTTTCTTATTAATTTTCCAATCGCTTTGAAGTCCTGGAATCAATAGGACAAAACTTACAGAGCATTATATCATGGAAAATATATTTCCATAAGAAATATTTCTAAGTAATGTTTAAACTTTATCGCTTAGCATAGAGTTATAAACTTTTTTTTTTATTATTGGTAATTTTTATGAAAAGTTATAAAAAATAATAAAATGAAATATGTATGTGGTCATTACAGGACTTTCATATACCAACCACGATTTTACAGATCACTGGATATAAAAAAGTCAGTCTCAGAATTACGCTGTACAATGAAACGTAGAAAACCGCTGAAGCCAAAGAACTTATACCCACCAGAGGAAGCCAGGAAGTGTGAGGAGGAGCTGGCCAGGAGAGGCATCACCAGAGCACTACCAGCAGCACTGGGCAACCACCGAGAGGCACTCCAGAGAACTATAGACTTCTTTAGAGATACCAAGCTAATGGACGAGCTATAATGCAAACTAATAAAATATAAAAATAATAATAAAAACATAAAAGAAAAAAAAATAATAATAATAACATTTATCTTTACTTGCAACATTAGGATAACATGTATAATTATTTTAGCATTTAGGATAACAATACAGTATGATACTTTTGTAGTAATGTATGATATATATCTGCCTCCATCTAAAAGTACTTAGATGCTTATGACTTTTTTTTTTTTTTTTTTTTTTTTAGGTGCCCTGACCCCCGGAGGGGGGTCGGTCACATCACCCTATCTTCGTTTATATATACAATATTAACATGATGTTGTGGACGGCCGTGGACCGGCTCGATAGCTTCGGTCCATGGTCGTCCTTGGTTTTTCGGCGCTTCACACCGAGTGAGCTCGGAATCTTTTCGGGTTCTTTTCTGCCTGCTTCCCGAACCCGGGGGCAGCCGCCGCAGCGCCAGTCGGCGGGGCCCCCGGCGCCGGGTTAGAAAGCTTTCTTGATTCTCCGCCAGGAGGAGACGAACCGGCCAAAAGCCAGGTAACCAGCCTCCGTCATAAGTCCCGGCAGGTCCATCCCAGATACGAACCTGTCCGGCGGATCAGCGCCGCCCTGGGCCCGTCGTATAGTGGGCATTCGAGGACCACGTGTTCCGCAGTCTCGACCCCGCCACACGAGCAGGCAGGGCTGTTCTTCCTCTTAAAGAAGAAGAGCTTGGCGTTGAAGTCGCCGTGACCTGTTAGCACCTGTGACATCCAATGGTCTGGTTGTATCCATGGGGAGTCAAGGCGCGTCCGGACGTTCGGGATGCTTATGACCTAAAGGTTGAGCATCTATAACCCTAATCCTAATCCTATACCCATCAGTAATGCCAGTATAAGAAAGTCCTGTGATGTCCACATCAACGATTGGAACGTACATAAGCGGAGATAGGTAGAGGCTATGCCTCCAGGCCTTCAATTAGCCCCCCCTCCCCACTCATCTGTTATTTGATTCAAAATGACCTCTAGGGGCTGAGGAAAACTTCTTCTTTACGAAAGTTGGGAGTCTTGTACATTTAAAATGCTTATAAAAGTAACATAATGGACTTACCTTATTTTCGCCTTTTCCGTCTTTCATAATGAACTAGGTTGTGATGTAAAAAATATACACACATTAAGATTATTAATATATTATAAAATCAATTATTATTATTTGTATGAAAACAGCTGTTAGGAGTGAAGTAGTCGCATTTTGTTTTAAATAGAAATCTCCAATGAATGGAGGTTAAAAGACGATGATCAGCTGTTTTAAATACAGAGAAACATTCTAAGTTGTGTTGTGGAAGTGGACAGTGTAGAGAGAGAAGTGTTTTTAGGCTAAAGGTGTAGTGAACCAGTCTGAGTGAGAGAACATGTAGGAGAGAAAATTTTAACATTGGAAGTAGATAGAAGAGAAAAGATACTTTTTACTTATACGTATATATGCTCAAAATATAAAAAATGGCCACCATAAAACAGAAAAAAGAGACTAAAGGTAGATGTAGAAATTAGTTTGTAAGATTTTTTTTTTATTGTAATATCATTTTTTTATTTGATAGTGGTATTCTGATTTTATTTATAATGTAAGTAAATAAACACAATATTTGTTCTCTCATTCTATGCTATTCATTTTCCCTGCGAACCCAGTAAAATAATTTATACCTTTGGCATCTTTTTAGTAAATTTAGAAGAAATCCAAATGAAAAATTTGTTAATTGAAATATTTTTAAATACGTGCACTTTCTTCAAAATTGCACATCTTGAACTTTTGATATTTTTCAGGTCTTTTTTCGGAAATTACTGTAGAAATCAAAATTTAGTAGAAGACCAGCTACAATTTCTACGGGAAATGTGGTAATTTTATTATTTAATTATGTGGTAATATTTATTATTGATTATTATTTTATTTATAATTTAAAACATTATTTCTTTAATTATCAGAAGGCGTCAGACTATGCGCATGTCCTAAAAACTTACCAGACGCATTGGCCACGTTACACAAAAAATTGTGTAACGCTTCCAAAGCACCTGAAGAGGATTATTATATTGTGTTTCTACAAAATATTCCGCAAGGTTCAAAGACTCTTAGCCCACTATTACAAAGACTTCTTCAACAGAGTATTTCTTATCTGAAGTTATTCGTTAAAAGAATCCTCAACTGAAAAGGTAGGCATATACCTAATACACATTCATTATCTGTGATTGACACTTCAGTTTGTGTTGACACTCTTCGACGAGAGACAGTCCCTTTTACAGGTCAAGTTGTCGTGTAAATTGCAGTACCTAATCAGGCTCAGGAAGCAAGGACCATTTAATGAGAAAAACAAGGAAAAAATTACTTCATTCTATCGGCAGTCATCATATTCACAAACACACACAGCCGGTTTTTTTTTTTTTTTATTTTTGGAAAACATGCAGTTTTGATGAAAACTCAAGATGAAATTACTTACCGATTTCGTAACTTCCCCTATACTTCTGTGAATACGAGTATAACTAATAGAATAACTAAATTTTGATTTCTACTGTAGTTTTCGAAAAGGGCCCTAAAAAAATATCGAAAGTTCAAGACGTGCAATTTTTAAGAAAGTGCACGTATTTTATAAAAAAATTCATTTAACCAACAATTTCTAAAGAGGTGCCATATTGTTTTTCTAAATTTTGGAAAAATATTAAATCTAATTCAAAGGTTTTTAAATTATCTTATTGGGTTAACAGGGAAAATGAATAGCATAGAATTTACGAGAACAAATAATTGGTCATTTGGTAGTTTCCGGCATTTTTTCTCCAGAGGTGTCTTCTTATTTTTTCGTTGGACAATATTTGGGGAACAGTTACAGGTCCCTTCTTCTGGTCACTATGAAAAAGGTTCATAGTGACCAGAAGAAGGGACCTGTAACTGTCCCGAAATATTGTCCAACGAAAAAATAAGAAGACACCTCTGGAGAAAAAATGCCGGAAACAACCAAAAGTGGAACATCCCAGAGAAGTTTAAGAAACACATAAACAAATAATTGGGTTCATTTTCTTAGATCTACATAATAAAATTAAAAAACTAAACATTGAAACAAAAATCAAAAGAAAAATAGTAAAAACTAAATTCTTAAAACTATTTCAATCCGTTTTTTTTTTTTTGTTTTATATTTTGGCCATTCTTCAAATCAAAGTTATATATTTTGGGGCATATATATTTTGTAATTATAAATAAATAACAGTACCTTCTTTGCTCATCAATTTTACTGTTAATTCACACCTACTTAGTTCATCACATCTTAAGCCTAATCAACAACTCTCTGTCCATCTTCACATCTCAACCCAGACCACTCCATTGACTCCTCTAAACTAATTCAAAAACAGCTGATGACCGTGTTTTGTTTTCTACTCATTTGTTTTAAAAGAAAATGCATTCATATTATTTATTTACTAATTCAGTTTCTTCTTGGATTTTATAGAAAAATAAATATAATTAAGTTTTTAATATTAATAATTTAAATGTGTGTATTTTTTATACATCACAGTGTCGACACGAAATTGTATACGAGTATGTGTCTTCTGTACCCCATAAGGACCCCCCAGTACCCCATTTATTCATTTACAGCCAAATCGGCAAAAGGGGGGATCAGAGAGGGGCCTTTATGAGGCCGAGCCCCCCCCCCCCCCCCCCAAAAAAAAAAAAAAAAACCGTCCCCACCAAGGTGTTTCAATAATAAAAAAAAATTTTTTTTTTTTTTTCTATTTAACTTTTTATATTTTTTCTAATGTCTGACCTAAACCTGACTACCTGTAGAGTGTCCGTTCTTTCAGCCCAAGTCAAAGTATATAATAATAATGAATTTAGACAGTTGGTGAAAAGAGGATTGAGTTGATTCTGAGGAGAGGAGAGAGGCGTAGGAAGAGGGGAGAAAATATAATTTGTGTGGAAAATCGATATGAAGCAGAAGTTTGCCAACTGTCAGTAGCAGAGTTGACGTCAGAGACGCAAGGAACTGTCATTGAAAAACTGTAACAGTCCTCGGAAAATGGCTACCTGGGCAAGCTGTAACAATGGGTACACAGCCTTGTCTACCATATCTTAACAATAGGAAATGGATAGATAACATTTTAATAACCTCTTCTATACAATAAAAACTCGTTTATTCCCACTAAATGAATAAAGTATTAATTACTGAAAGGCGTCAAAAATTTGAAAGGTGAATCACCCGCAATGTACTTCCCCAGCACGAATTAATCAACTAAATTTTTGCATTCCCTCTGAACCGTTTTAGTTTAAAAATCAATAGTTGACATACATAGAGAAAATGTGAAGATGACTGAGATTCTGTTGGTTACAGTCCATGAAATATAATGGCAATAAAGAGTTAAATAAATATAAGTATAATAAATGAATAAAAAGTAACAAAATAAAATGGATATGAAGAGTTTCAAAATAAACGTACCTGATAAAATAATTTTGAAAATAACATAAGTAAAATGTTTTAATAAATAAAATAATTTTTTTTTTTTTTTAATTAGAATAAACGTGCAAAAAATCTAAAAACTAACAACATTAAATTTTAAATTATTAATGTTTTTAGCTTTTTAGATTTTTTTGCATATTTAATTTTATTTTTAAACAATTTTTTTAAATTTTATTTATTAAAACATTTTACTTATGTTATTTTCAAAATTATTTCATCAGGTACGTTTATTTTGAAACTCTTCATATCCATTTTATTTTGTTACTTTTTATTCATTTATTGTACTTATATTTATTTAACTCGTTATTATCATTATATTTTATGGACTGTAACCAACATAACCTGTTCCTTTGTTGCTTAATGATGGTTTTTCTGTAAACTACCTGATGATGAGGGCAACCTCGAAAGCCGGCTAGCAAATATAAATAAAATGTGTGAGAGGTCAGACTATATTTTACTTTACAACCTGTGAAACTCACGCAGAGACTTCTGCATCATCGTAATTTATTAAGTCGGCAGATATTAAATTTTTTTTCCTGAGTTCCCTCTAATCTCCTCTTTCCCTTCGGCTGATTGCGCTCAAAATTAATAAGTGACCTCCATGTGGAATTTTAAATTAACATATAAAATTTAATGTTGATACATTCACTAAATCGGCAGTTATTAAAGATTTTGTGTTCGAAACAGAGTGCTCTTTCGTCACTCTGGTGAACATGAGCCCGACTCTAATGTGGGAGTCCCAAATTTTGCCTACTCCTAAATTTTTATTCACCTAGAGTAAAGGGTCTTTAACGATTACCTGACATTATTACTTAGTTAGTTAACTACTATTTTTGTTGTATGCTCATCCTAGGTTATTGTTATTCTTCAACACAGAAAATGTAAATATAACAGTAAGAATTTATTTATTTTTTACTTTTGTTTGTAAATTTATTCAAATATATTTTGTACATAACAAATTGTAAATTGTATATTGGGCTCAGTCCAGTCAATAAAGATTATTATCATTATGAATATTAATTTTTTCATCCCTAGGCAGCTCTTTCCTTGTTGAACCAGTCAGATGAATCTAAGACAATCTTAGGTTTGCCATTATTTGAGGCTTGTATGCTAAATTGGCCTACGACTACGCCATTGTCGTGTAGAAATAAAAGGAAATAGTGTACACTTAGTCCATGAGTTCTACACTTTTGATTTCTAGCACTACACTATATTCAACCAATTTATGATATACGAAATAAAAATAGAATAATAGATTTAAATATAAAAATGGGCAAATTGCCAGGAGTCACAATTTCTTTCGGGTCATTTATATTAAGTGGGCGTGTAGCCTAGTGGTCCTGGTCAGAGGTGTTTTGAATTCACACTCCAGGTATATTAAATATATAAATAAGAAATGAAGAAAAATGTATGTTTTTGAAAATATTGTCTATTTCACAAAGTTTATATAATTCATCTTCGAGGGCGCCGGTAACTCAGTGGTATGCGTGCTTGCCTTCTGAGCTCAATAACGTGGGTTCGACACCCGACCGAGGCCCTTAGTTTATTTTATCAGGAAGGTAAAATAAACTTAAGCACGCCGTCCTTCGGATAGGACGTTAAGCGATGATCCCGAGCCAGTACGATGTCAGGTACTCGTTAAAGACCCCTTACCCTAGGTGAATAAAAATTTAGGGTAGGCAAAATTAGGAATCCCATAGTAGAGTTGGGCTCATGTCCACCAGAGTGACAAAAGAGCGCTCTGATAGTAGGGGATATGACCTCGTAGTTAAAGCCCGGGCATGAGTCATAATAACTAACTAATATATATTCAGCCACGACTTAACCAAATACATACCAGTATATGATCAGTGTAACGGAAGTACTCCCATATTTTGTATATATTTTGTGAAATAGAAAATATTTTTAAATAAGTTTTTCAAAATATCATTGCAAAAAAAAAAATATTAAGTATTATATAAAAAAGAGATATCGGTTCAACAAAATATTTTATTTACACCACAACTAGTTTCGGGAATCAACAGCCATCATCAGGTGGTGAAACTAAACAACAACAAAAAGATTGAGTGAGTTGACACAAAATAAAACAATCGTCAGTGAATCACCGCCAATATTGTTCACCAGAGCGAATTAATTAATTAAAGTTTCGCTCCAATTCAAAACCAGTCGACCGTTTGCGCTAATAAATAACAGTTGACTTACTTATAGTCTCACACTAAATTTTGTGGTTGATAAATTCATTACATTCACTGTTACTCGTTTTTGAGTTAAGCCCCTCTTTTCTTGGTCCGATTTCGTTGATATTTAACAGGTATTGGCCTCATGGGGTTTTGACTTCAAATATGAAATTTCATATCGATGCATTCGTTACTTCGGCAGTTATTAGAGTTTCTGTGTTAAGCCTCCCCCATAATCCTCCTTTAGCCGATCTGGCTGAAAATCATAAGGTGTCGTACTTAGAGGGTTCTGGAAATATATAAAAAATGTACTATCGATACATTCATTTTATCGGGAGTTAACGTGTTCACAGACACACAGAGATATATTTGTTTACTTTCCCAACTATATGAAGTATAGGAAAAGTTATGTAATCGGTCACAAATTCGATGCGAGTTTTCAAGCTCTCCCTCTAAAATCAATTTATCGATTTGGCTGAAAATCAATAGATATCTTACTTTTAATCCTCATACTAAATTTCGTGTTGATTCGTTACTTCGGCAGTTATTAGAGATTCTGTGTTAAGCCTCCCCCTTAATCCTCTTTTAATCGATTTGGCTGAAAATCAATAGGTGTCATCGTTAGAGGTTTCCTGATTCACATATGAAATTTTGTGACGATATATTCATTCTACCGGGAGTTATCGTGTTGAGAGACACGATGTGAAGAGATGGGATCCTGCGCTGCACTGAAGAGATAAGAGCAGGTAGTTGAATAGTAGCGAGGGGCTGTTATATGGGCCTTCAGGCTTTGGATAACATGGGTACAAAACTAACCCCTGCAATCAATATATCGCCAAACTTACTTCAACTTAATTATAAAAGTCTTAATATATTTAACGTTAAACGTTGGACACACCTTCCAACCTCCGTAAATATCCAAAAATTACTATGGACATTTTGAATATAAATATGAATTTTTCAATGATTTTGTGACCTAATCCATTTGATGAGTTCAACATTGTGAGGTGTCTCCCTTAGCTTTCTACGCTATTATGTATCAACTCTATGACTTGAAGTAAATTGGGAGATATATAACTGTATTTTTTATTTTAGTTTATTTTATCTGTGAGGTAAAATAAACTTAAGCACGCCGTCCTTCAGAATGGTCCCAAGGATGTTCGGGTACTCGTTAAAGACCCCCTACTCTAGTAGAGTCGGGCCCAGAGTGATGAAAGAGCGCTCTGATAGTAGGCGATATGACCTTGCATTTAAAGGCTGGGCTTGAGTCATAATAACTAATTAACTATAACTGTATTAAAAAATTAGTATATTAAATTATAATAAAACTGTCTTTATTTACAACGAACACTTGTCTATTTCATTTTAAATGGGAATAATAAAATATTTAATATTGAAAAAACATAAAGTTTGGAGAAATAAAAGTTCAAACCTTGGCGGCCATTTTTTCAATTTACACCCAACAATAATGACATAAATGGAGAGCAGTATGGTTAACTATGCCACCTCGATTTAATAGTTTCATCTGAAAATCTTTTCACAATATAATTTAATAATTATTTTGTAAATAAGAATCAAAATATACCTTTTAATGTTGACGTGGCTTCAAATTGCCATGCTGTGCACTTCTGACTTTGTTTTGAATATCTCGTAAAACAGATTACTTTGCCCTACGAGTATATTTCATCAGAAAGACAGCAACATTTTAATGAAGAAACCGTTTTGACCTAAATATGTCAAATTTTAAAGAATGCTTTCAATCAGCCACATATACAATATACATATATATATTACATACATATATATCAGAAAATGGACGTTGAAATTTCACCAGAATTTGATGTTTTCCATCAGCAAATAAATTATAGATACTGCAGATAGGAGTTATTCGCGAAACGACTATCTGCTAGCTTGTTAAGACCAAAATTGAGAGAAAAATAAAACTGGGGAAAATATATATTATTATTTTATTTTTTGCATTCCTGGGACCTCAAGAAGTGGAAATATCATGTAATTATGAAAAATTAAGTTTGTTGATTTTTTTGACAATATTTCGGGACAGGTCACTTCTTCTGGACCCTATGAACTTCCACGAAAAAAAAAAAAACCGAAAAAAATCAATAGAGAAGTTTAAAAAACACAAATGAATTTTGACCAAATTTAGGTTATTTTCTAGTTGAGTTGATAAAGATGTACGCTACGACAAAAGGTAGAATAAATAATACAATTAATTAAATAGGGGATAACAACGCATTTATTTATAATATTTGGTCATTGTTGGTATAAACAATTAATAATTCGTCCTAAAAAAACAAACAAATAAAATAATAATAAATAAAATAAAAGGTAACAAAAACAACAAAATATAATATCTAAAATTAAAATAAAAGAAAGCAGCGGGAAAAAACTTAATATTTTCAGACAAAATTTTGACCGAAAAAAATAATAATAGTTATATTAACATACTTTACATAAAAGACAAAATCATTACTAACACTATTTCATAAATATATTTTTTTAAAATTATATAACAAATATTCACGAAAATCACAATATATATACTCTCAACTAAATGATATACACATAATACATAAATCTGACGAAAAGATCAATAAAAACAATTTAAAGCCTGGATTTTTAATTTTTTTTTTAGTTTTTCATTTGTGTTCTCTTTTTTTAATATATATACATAGTTCGATGACACACATTATACTTGGGCTCACGTTATTTCATTTTGGTGTTACATTTTTACAATACATGTCAGGGGAGGCCCAACAAAAAAATTATATATTTATTTAAGAGGGACGATTTTTCATTCTTATAATTATTTATTATTACTTCACTTATTTTTTTTTTTTCATTTTTTAAATTTTCTTTTAACCTAATTTAGGAATATATTTAGATTATTGTGTAACAATAAATTTGTCCTAACTAATATTTTTCAACTGATTCAATGGTCTGTTAACCCCAATATTATTATATCATTTTCTATTTTTTCCAATTTATTTATTTTTTTTATGAAAAAGCTACGAGCCTTTTCAATTATTTGTATAATAAAAATATCACAATGCGGAATAATACAAATTGCATCAAAGAGGCTACCACGAAACTATTGTGCACATGAAGTATATTGTAGGTAAGAATAAATAAATATATATATACTGGTATTTATATGTTTAATATTTATGTTTGTAAGGTAATTTAGAAGACAAATACTTAAGTTAAAAGAAAATGTTAATAAAAGGCCAACATTATTTTAAAAGTTTAACGAATTATGGCACTATTTATTCTAAAAAAGTCCCGCAACCTGTATTATGAGTTAATCTCCTATACAAAGCACACAGGGCATTCTGAGCAGGTAGATTCACTAGGTTTTATTGGCACCTATTACATTTTGGAAAAAATGTCGATGGTTGACTCTCATTCAATTCACTAGTAATGGAAATATGTTATGAGTTATCACCAGAATTTCTTGTTTTACCATGCATCCAAAATTCTGAAGACGCAATATGCCTTAAGGAGCATATATTGATGAGCCCTTACGCCTAGTCCTGGAAAATGAGATACGCGAAATATGGCAATGTTGGTCACGAAATTCGGATGACCGACTACGTATGCACACTTTCCAGACGTACGGGTCCACTCAACGTGGGTACAGCCACTGGGTGTCCCATATGTTATCACATCATGGAGATTTTAACTCCAAACTCACGCTGTACGACCAGGCTACCCGGTGTTCACCCGGTTTGTCGGTTCCTGGCTAGAGCAGAAGAAAGCAGTGTGACGGGCCCTAGGTACGACCACCGATCGCCACAGGTTGATCGGCCGGTGGTCGACCACAACCCACCGTAGCCTCACTTAAGCCCTTCTAGACGGGTGATGTTGCACATGCGCAAAGTGCGCCCAAGAACGTTAATAATAATAAAAAAAAGTAAAAATACGTAAAAGCCCATCCATAACTCCATAAAGACGAAAACCTATAATTTTCAGCAGAGCCAACCAAAGGAGATCCAACTCAAAAACTCTTTCAATAACTGCCAATATTCCTATGAATGTATCGATAACGAAATCTGTTGATTTTCAGCAGAGCCAACCAAAGGAGATCCAACTCAAAAACTCTTTCAATAACTGCCAATATACCTATGAATGTATCGATAACGAAATCTGTTGATTTTCAGCACAATTAGCCGAAGCGAAGGGGAACAACTCAAAAACCTCAATAACTGCCGATGTAATGAATGTATCGATTACCAAATTCGATATCTATACATTTTCATCCAAATAGATCGATTGGTTTTAGAAGGTTGATTAATTCGCGCTGGGGAAGTAAATAGACGATTATTCTACACTCAGTGGACGTGCATCTACGAAATTCTTCTATGTGTGTCCTCACCACACTTCTCTGTAATATTTTCTTGTTTTCTGGAACAATGATAGTCTGAAACAGACTTAACTGAAATCGTATTCCACTTTTTTTTTTTTCTCCCTAAGCTATCTTCTTCCCTGAGAGTTAGAAAATAGTAATTTTATGCTTTCCTCACAAGAATTTTTACCCAGGGCTTTATTTCTTAATAAATTTTACATTCGTAAGAAAATACCACAGTATAACTTGCAATTTACTATGAACTGAACTCACATGATGTTAAATACGAGTATCTCTTTTTCCCTTTCATAAAAAATGATTCCTTAATTTTAAAAAACATTATTTTAAGAACGAACCTCTCCAGGAAAAAATGAAAAGAAATAAATTAGTCACGAAGAAAAAAGTCCCATTTTCCAAAAAAAAAAAAAAAAAAAAAAAAAAGAGTTGGTGATTCAACTATACTTTCTTTAGCAGCGCTAAAAATTACATCACGAATTAAAAATATATAATATATTAAAATTGTACAAGAGTCAAACTGATGATCCTATCTAGCTCAAACACCCTGTGTACTGACTAAAAAAATACACCAGGTATGATTAAATAACTTATCGATACTGAATTCATCAATAACTTATCTATGTTTTTTTAGGAGTTAATTCTAATAAATACAATTATCGACTACGCTGTATTTATATTGCAATTTTAAAAATAAGTGTATTGAAGCAAAATATATGACAATATTTACATTTTTTTTTTTTTTTAATAATAAATAAATCTATTATTAAAGGTCAAAGAAAAAATAAAGTTAATTTTCTAATTTTTTAAATTTTGACCGAAGCTCGTAACTTATGATATACATAAATAAGAATTGTACATTAAAAATTTCAACAAGAAACAAATTACTCCCCTCTTATTTTGACATTTTCAAAAAGATTAATTGTATAATACAATCTATAAACTTTTCACAAAAAAGAAAATATATATATATTATATCCCATAAATTAAATTAAATTAACATTTCTATGTATAATAAAACTTCAAATCCAAGAGAGAAAAAAAAAAAAAAATTAATCACAAAAATATCTATACTATATTCACACACACACAAAAAAATTATAATACAGTGCATCGAAAAAATGTTCTTAACACGAATAGAAGGGAAAAAAAAAAAAAAAATCAAAAATAACAGTTATAATACTGGATTGTTTCTGATATGACAAATGTTTAAGAGGAAACGTCAAATACAGACCAAATGTATACATGGGTATTTAACAAATATATCTGGGTCCTAAATACTGACATTCCAACGTAAATATTGTCTATGAACTATACAAAATTAACAATGATCAGCGCTTAGCAATAAAAGTTGGGTATATTGCCTTTACACTTTTAAATATTTTGAGAAAGAAAAAAAAATTATATAAGTGTAAATATCTTAATACTGAAGTGAAAAGTATATATATTTTTTCTATTTACAAAATTGAAAAATTGCCTTATTTATTTTTATTTTATTTATTTTTTCTTTCATATATATATATAGTTATAAGAATAAACAGGTGGGAAGTCCGAAATTAATGATTCAACAAAATATAAATGAAGAAACTAATTAATTATAGAGAAATCTGGCAGGATTTGCCTTTTTTTTTTTTTATTACAGTTAAAAAGGAAAATAAAATAAATTTATAATTTGCTGTATTTGTAAATTTTATTAAATAAAAATAAAGGGGGGGGGGACTATATGTGCCCATATGAAAAGTAGAAAATTCAAGAAAAGTTAATATTATTAATAAATAATTTTCTTTTCTGTCATCTACTTGACCTACATGAGCATAATCTCAAGGTTATGCTAATTTGTACATTTCACCTTAGGGACCAATGAGTTATAATTATTTTTCATTACTTAAAACTTAAAAGAAGCTTTTTCTCAATTAAAAATTAAAAATAAATAAACAAACATGAACTTTCACAATTCTTCTCAATCATTAAACAATGTGGTACGAATCCGGACTGGTAATTATTATAAATTTCTTATTATTTTTTTATTTATTTTTTTCGTTTTAACAAAGGCAATAATTAATTTTCCTACTGGCATTCGAATCGTTACGTTAATGGGAATAAAGAACTCTATGAACAATCTCTATCTACAGATACGAACTAATTTATTTAATCATGTCAAATTAACCAATGTTTGAAACTTCTTGCTCTCAGATTTTCTGAATATAATTTGTATTTAGTAAGTATACAGAAAGTACCTACAGTTTTTTCAAAATTTTTCAACTGCTCAAAATTTAGCATATTTTGGGTGTTTGAAATTGCTATAATTTATTGTAGCTGTGAGAGTAGATATAGAATCATTTTACAATTAATCTTTAATTTAATGTATGATACAATAAAATTTCTTAAATAATTGTTTTTTAAATAATTCAAAAAAAACAATTTTTTTTGTAATAAATATATATCATAGACATTCTTCTCTTCTCAAAATTGGCAAAGTTTCAAAATGGGATACGAAATTGTTCGAATAGCTTAATGAGGCTGATTTTTTGCTTAGATATGCATCTAAGCATATATAGCAGATTACAGACAATGTACTTCCCCACCTCGAAATATTTGTAATAAACTAAGTTTACCCTCTCCCTCTTTTCTTATCTTCGACAAATTTGACTGTAAATCCATATTTGTCTTACGGATATAATCCTCACATAATATTCACTTTATCGGCAGTTAGTAGGGGTTTTTTTTTTTAGTTAAGCCGCTCTCTAGCAAGGGGTTTTGGATCAACATAAAAAATTTCATGTCATTTCATCGTTTTGAAAAATTCAAAAATTGTTTTACATGAACCCATTTGTATCCTACATTAAACTCTGCCAGTTTTGAGAGGAGAACAATGACTGTAGGACATTTTTTACAAAAAAAATACAAAATAAGAATGGTGTTTTTGAGTTATTGAAAATTATTTGTAAAAACGATTATTCGAAAAATTTTATTGTATAACAAACCGAATTGAAGGGTTATTCAAGACATGTAAATTGAGCCCACATACACACTCGTAATTGCAAAATATATTTTGAGATAGTAGTTTGAAACATTCAAAATAAGTTCATTTTAAGCTTTTCCGAATTTTTACAAGCGCGTATTTCTGAAACGATCGCTCATTTTTTGAAAATCTTCATATTTTCACTAAATAGAATTTAAGCACAGAAAATGATAGAAAAGACAGAAGTGAAGGTTCAGAGATGGGTTGATTTGACACAGAAAGAGCCTAACGCCATTAAAGATTTGCTCATTAATGATTCAAGTCGGTCGACAATATTTTTGTCATAATAACATAGGAAGACCCGTATATATGTATATACACATATATATATATATATAAATATATATGATATATATTTATAATAAACATTAAGCAATTTACCCTTAAAGCTGATCTATATGCAGGTGTATCACGTTGGACATTCACACACTCTAACTAGTCCTTCGAGGTTCTAGTCTGGGGGAGGAGGGAGCAGGCAACGCACCGACTATTTAAAATTCCGCAAATTCCTTGGCGCATTTTTCTGTCGACGATATTCTAAGAGCTTCTTCTTCGTAGTCATCAAAATTACTCGTATCACCAGGTCCCTTGCACCGAGGTATAAAAGGGGCTTCGATCTTCTTCTGGAAGACTGCTATCCAATCAGTTGAGGCGAACCACTTGTGTCCCTTGATGTCGTTGACGCCGTTCTTGAGGTTCCCGTACCGTTTGGTTAAGTCCACCTGGAGCAGGTTCCTCAGAAGGTCCTTCAGGTCCGAGCCAAAGTGTGATGGGAACCGCACCTTCCCTGAAACTATTTTTTCATAGATCTGTATTGGTTGGTCGGCGAAGAATGGTGGATACCCAGCGGCCATTTCGTACACTAACACTCCCAGAGCCCACCAGTCCACTGCTTTATTATATCCTTTGCTGAGGATAATTTCAGGAGCTAAATATTCTGGAGTTCCACAAAGAGTCCAAGTACGTCCTTTGACCCTTTTGGCAAAACCAAAATCAGTCACTTTTAAATAACCTTGAGAGTCTATAAGTAGGTTTTCAGGTTTCAAATCTCGGTAGATAAGATCTAAATAATGAAGATATTCAAAAGCTAGGACGATTTGTGCTGCATAAAAACGAGAATGGGGCTCACTGAACCTTCCAACTTTTCGAAGATGAGAAAACATTTCTCCTCCGGGAACATATTCAAGGACCATGTATAGGTTGGAATTGTCTTTAAAGTGAAACTTAAGACTCACCAAAAAAGGAAAACTGATGGCTTGTAATATCCGTTTTTCATTCAATGTGTGCTCCACCTGTTTCAATTTTACAACTTTTTGCTTATCCAAAATTTTCATTGCAAAATACTCTTTAGTGGGTTTATGTTGTACTATCATGACCCTCCCAAAAGAGCCCGTTCCCAACGTTTTGATACGATCAAAATCGTCAAGGGCTGCGGTGTTGGTTGGATTTTTCTTCCATTTATCTTCAAATTCTTCTTTGGCTTGGTCAAGGAACTCCTTAACACTCTCAGCAGAGTCTCCCTTCTTGTTAGCCGTTGCGGCATTGCCCATGGTCTTGCCTTTTATACCTTCCAGGGCTCCCAATCACTTCTTAACCTCCCACAAACACCAATAACTCAGAACCAAAAAGTTCTGTGAGAAAAGGGAGGTAAGGTGGATGAAAAATTGGGAAGAATATTTTGTACTTTTTTTTTTCTTTTTTTTTATGAATATATTTGACCTCACTATTTGGTCAACACACCCATTTAAAGGATTCAGTCATCTTACCTTGTTTTTTGTCTTTCCAATCACAAGAACAACACAAAAATCACTCACGAAACACCACTAAACCAATAAATTGCTTCTGTCACTTAAAAGAAAACACAAAAATAGACACTCTTATCCCAGATTTTCAATGGACGTCGTAATAAGAAACTGGAGAGATGGGTCAATGATAGTTACTGGTTTGTCCGCGAAGAGTGCAATGATCGCATGACTTGTCTTGTTACTAGCGGCATCTCGTGGCTCAGTTATACACTTTAATATTTCATTTAGTCACTAGGTAGCGCGCAGATCAACAATTTACCTGGAAAAAGTTGAAAGAAGGGGAACCTATAATGTATTTGAAAAAGACAAATGATGATGTAGTGGGGGCAGTGCTATGATAACCATCACTAAAGAGCATGGCCACAGAGTTAGCCCTGTTATGGCAGTATATCACCCCACAAGGTAAACGAGATAAACGTAAAGAAAATACAAAAAATATAAAAAAGACAAGAAAGCTAAAAATAAAGAAATAGGAAATGGGGGAGATGGAGTGGGGAGAACAAGGTCGGCCGTTCGTTGCCTTCTAGACTACAGAGCAATCTCTCCCACTAACTATCGAGCACATCTTCGCATAGTTCGAGGACCTTACCTGTTGTATCAATAGATAGAGAAACTACAATAATATTGGTGCCCTCATTTAGAAGTGAGGCGAACTGTTGGTGTTTCGCAATGGCAACGTCCATCTATGGCAGCCCTCTTCCCAGCCACTTTCATACTCCACGTGGCAGCCATCTCAGGAAATATAACCCACATTCAATGCGCATACCCATTAATTGACGTTACAATAATTGAATTCATAATGGTGCACCAGAAAATAGTCAGTTTGATCATATTTTTTCTCCTAATTACAAAAGGGATTTACAATCTATAAAAAACATTAAATTTTTTTTTCATTAATTTTTTTTACTTAAATTTTGGTGTGGAGGGCTTTTTGGGGGGAGAGGCTTGAAAAGCTTAGGGGGAGGCTTGGCCTTATAAACATTTAAGCTCAAACTCCAAGACCCTGGCTCTAGTAGAGGCCGAGATCCCAACACAGGCTTTGATGAAACCTGAAGATCTTGGAAACGGCATACCCCATTTCCACCAATGGCTAAGAACCATCTCACAAATTACAGCTTTTGCAACAAAAAAAAAACGCTTTGAAATCGGTTCAGCCATCTTCGAGCTACGATGGCACATAGTCATCATAACTACGATGGCATCCCGTTTTCGGGATAGAAATCCCTTTCTGGAAGCACTGGATATGACCTCGAAGTTAAAAGGCCGGGCATAAGTCACAATAACTAACTAGAAGGCACTAATTAAAGTCAGTTCTTGGTTTTAATACAAATAAAATATGTATTTTAGTATTTCCTACAACTATTACTTGAAAAGATTTTTGACTAGTTATCCCTAAGTTAGAACATGTGACTCTTTCATTCCAAACAAATTCATAGCTACAATGTTTCTTTCGGTAGAGAGGAGCTCTCAACTTTCCAATCACATACACACATTCGCGAAAATGGTCAAAAATTATTCAGGGGACATTGAAAGGTAGAAATTCGAGTTTTTGTGTTAAGCCCTCCCCTCCTATTTTTTTGGCCCATTGAAAAAACACAAACCGGTGAAAACTCAACATTGAATATTTGACAGTTTACATAACTTCCCCTATACTTCGTATAGATCAGGAAATAATAAATGATTATTTAAAATTAAACCTCAAACTATCTTATAGTTCGACTCTACAGAATTAATAATTTTAATGTCAAGTCCTCAAGTGAGTTAATGTTTAATATTCAAACATCTCAGATGGCTTATGATGAGTTCCCACCAAATGCAGTTACCAGATTTTGATAAAAATATTAAACCAACCGTCTCTTTTCATAAAATTCCATCTGCATATTCGAACTACGAGTATAATATACTCGTAGTTCGAATATGCAGATGGAATTGGGGGAGCGCTTTCAAGTTTTGCCCTTCTCCTGTAAATCATATATGTAGGTGGAAAGCATGCCATTGGCGCCAAATGTTGTTATTTGTCATTAAAAATGTATCTACTTCATTTATAAAACTTACCTGATCTTGCACCACCGACTTGTCCAGTTATTACCCTAATTACTTGATCTAAAAATCAATGTTCTGTTTCAATGGCACTAGTTGTTATTATTATCTTAACAGAATAGAGAGGTAGGAAGCTCTATAAATGAAATGTAAACGGATTAATCACATTTTATTGAACTCCAACATATTTTTTAAAAGAATACAAGAAAAAAAAAATGAACGAGCTGGGCAAACAAACTCTAAATTTTGAGTTTTTTAACATAATGCACAAACATAAGTATAATAGAATCAAAGGGATTGCATACATTTTTTAGCGTTGAACACAAACTTCAAACAAAAAGAAAAAAAATAAAAAAAAAAAAACAGCAATCTTAGATTAAAATGAACAAAATTATACTAAAACGTCATCATCAGGGTCAGTTTGCACTAAATCAGGGTCAATTGGTACGGAGTTATTGGTTTTTAATTGTACGTAAAAATCATGAAATATGGGATCTATTAAAGGGAGCAAGTCTAATAAGTCTTTTTTTTTGGCTTCGCTAATGGCCACAGGGCTACTGTTCTTTAATACGAAATTGGAAATAGAAATGTGTCTTCCACGTCTACGAAAGACCACGCTATTAAAATTTGTATCGGCTTCAAGGTTAGTCTTAAAAAATATTTTGCCCTCTCCTTTCCTGTATTGAAGCCACTGGACTGGATTGTTCCTAGATGGGCAAGAATGGGTAAGTTCACATACCCAGTTTCTTTTCATGACGTATATTTCCGCAAGATCGGGTAAGTTGATATATCCAATATAGTACACCATTAGTTCATTTTGTCTTGTTAGACACCAACCTCTCTTGCTGGTAAGGTTAACGAGAGGACTTGGCCGCTTCTTCCCAATGTGTCTGAGCCCTGTCCACATCGTTTCATCGACGTAACTCATTTTTGGCAAAAAGTCGACATAGCCACTTCTTCCCAATTGCCACCGATATATGGGTTAACATATGTGTTCAATAAAATGTTAATAGTGCACTATACTAATAGTGGACTATACTAATAGTGGACCATACTAATAGTGGAATATACAAATAGTGGACTATACTAATAGTGGACTATACTTAAAGTGACCAAAATATGAGATTCTCAAAACGGGACCCACAATATCGGGGAAGTTAGAGACACCCTTAAAAAAATACTATTTACCAATATATATATATATGAAAAAATATTTTATTCAATAAAATATCATCAGACTACATTTAGAAATAAACTTGATACCACTTGAAAAAAATATTGTCGAAAAAACTGACTTCAATGTTTATTTTTCATATTTTTGAGATGAGTGAATTTTTTTCAAAATATCAGGGTTTTTTTTTATGAAATCTAAAAACTGTACACAACCCATTGCAAAGTTACATTTTACTAGCATCATTGCTTTAAGGGTCGACATTTTCATTTGAGATTTTTCTAGTGACCAAATGTCATTAATAATTGAGAAAACTCGTTCCACTGGTTCGCCCGAGTAACGCCGGGAACGGCCGATGCTATCAATCTCTCATGCCTTATTAGTTATTACTTATTAGTGGTGGGTTTTGATTCATTTTTTAAAGATTTAATTCAGTTGATGCATTCATCACCAATGTTGGTTTTGGGTACAGGTTAATGAGTACTTAGAGTAGAGCAACAGATATATTTATTTGGTCAACACCCTTATTACAAAACCGCGTGGTAACGAACACAAAGTCAGTTGTTCAATAATAAGTCCCATACCGCTTGGGAACTACACAAGTCACTCACTTACTGTGCTTGGTAACAGACGACTCACTTTATACCCGCGTGGTAATAACCAACTCACTTCCGCATGGTAACTAACGACTCACCTTATACCCGCGTGGTAATAAGGACGAATCCATTCCGCACACCGCGTGCTGGCTCGACCCAGACTCTCAGTCCACCCCGCGTGGCGACCAACTGGTCCCTCTCGTTGTTAAGAGACGACTCACTTTATACCCGCGTGGTAACAAACGACTCACTGTATACCCGCGTGGTAACAGCCAACTCAACCAACTCAGTCCACCCCGCGTGGTGCCCAACTGCTTACTGACTCATGTAGTTCAAGAGTCCCGCCGACTCCTATCGATTGTCTCGGCGTGTTCCCGAATTCACCCACACTCAACTCGCGACTTAACATCCCGCCCCCCATGAAGGCTCGGCTTCATTATTGGGTTGGGAGCGGGCATAGTCGCGAAAGGGGTCTGCGCACAACCCCGGTGGTCGTTGCGACATCCGCGACTCGTGTGATCGCGTCTTGCCCCGGGTAGAGCTGGGTGATCCGTCCCAGCTTCCAGGATTGCGGCGGAGCGTTGTCGTCCCCGTAGGTCTCCTTCAAGAGCACTTCTGACGCGAGCGGGTACCGCTGCAGCTCCCGATCAGCCAGCTCATGCAGCGTGCGATTCGCGAGAAAAGGCGCGGAAGTCGTCCATGAACAGAGCGGAGGCGACATGCATCAGTGTAGCGAATGGTGTGCGAGTGGTGATCTCAGTGCCGCGTGGAATGGAAGGCGGCTGTCCGAGCCGACTTTTGCGTCCAGGCATACGATGAGTAGGCCAATTGGTGCGTTGAGGTCGTGGGTTGCAGGCTTCATCCAAAGAGGCTGGAGGCGCGAGCGCTCAAGTCGCGGATGTCGGTTCAGCTTGCGCAGAAGAGGCGTCGCAGGGGGGTTCGTTCGCGGTAGCGGGAGGTGCAGTCTTCTCAGCAGCAGAAGATCTACGGCGTCGGCGCTGGTGCCGACGGGGTATCGTTTTTTCTGTCGACTAATTCGACTTTCTTCGCGACATTTTGAAATTGAAAATAATAAAATAAGATGGACTGTATTACTTACTTTAATCCGGCCCGGTAAAAACCATGTTGGTTTTGGGTACAGGTTAATGAGAACTTAGAGTAGAGCAACAGATATATTTATTTGGTCAACACCCTTATTACAAAACTGCGTGGTAACGAACACAAAGTCAGTTGTTCAATAATAAGTCCCATACCGCGTGGGAACTACACAAGTCACTCACTTACTGTGCTTGGTAACAGACGACTCACTTTATACCCGCGTGGTAATAAGGACGAATCCATTCCGCACACCGCGTGCTGGCTCGACCCAGACTCTCAGTCCACCCCGCGTGGCGACCAACTGGTCCCTCTCGTTGTTAAGAGACGACTCACTTTATACCCGCGTGGTAACAAACGACTCACTGTATACCCGCGTGGTAACAACCAACTCAACCAACTCAGTCCACCCCGCGTGGTGCCCAACTGCTTACTGACTCATGTAGTTCAAGAGTCCCGCCGACTCCTATCGATTGTCTCGGCGTGTTCCCGAATTCACCCACACTCAACTCGCGACTTAACAACCAATGAATGGAATTTAGGAAGCAAACTCGATACTGTCAAAAGTACATATGGGACCAAATATTTGTAAAACGGAACAAATAAGCGTCCCGAGCATATATTTCGGGACAACGGGACAGGACCCTGTAAAACGGGACTGTCCCGTTCAAAACGGGACTGTCCCGTTCAAAACGGGACGTCTGGTCACCTTAACTATACTAATAGTGGACTATACTAATAGTGGACCCTAACTATATTATATTTGTCCCATCGCTCCTCGGCCTTCCACAACCCTTTCCTTGTCCAAGCCTCCTCCCTCTGGAACTCCCCGCCTCCCCCAATCCGTCACTCTCCTTCCGTGGCTTCCTTCAAGTCCTCACTATTCCAATTCCTCTTCACCAAACAATCCTCTCCCTTTCATCTCTCCCCCGTATTCCTTGTCCAGGCCTCCTCTCTCCACAACTCCCTGCCTCCCCCAATTCGCCACTCTCCTTCCGTGGCTTCCTTCAAATCCTCACTATTCCAATTCCTCTTCACTAAACAATCCTCTCCCCTTTGATCTCTCCCCCGTATTCTCTAATTCGTCAACCCCTCAATTATCTAATCATTTAAATTATTTTCTTATCCCATTTTTTCTTTCTTTTTCTTTTTTCTTTTGTTATTCTCTTCATTTTACACATTTATATATTTTTATCATACATTTATTTATTTTATCTTATTTTATTTTGACTATTTTTATTTATCTTCTTTCTCCTTACACTTCTCTATCTAGCCCCTACTCTCTAAAATTAATTTTATTTCAAACCAACTGGGCATCCTCCCTTCTCTTCTATAATCAACCATCATAGTATTTTGCTCTGTCAATTTTTATTAGGTAATCTTAATTTTTTTCTTATTTATATAGATATTTTTTTCTTTTTTACATATTCTCTTTTATTTATATAGATACTTTTATTTTATTTTATTTTATTCATAATTAGGCTGTTAATTTTATGTTTTTTCATGTTAATCTTTTGTTTATCTATATTTATAATTGTCCAGTGTTTCTCTAGTGTAGCACTAATTTATTTATTTATTTGTACGACATACTGAGACTATATTTCATTTTTTCCTGTTCTTTACTTTATACAGTAGAACCTCTATAAGTCGAACATCAAGGGAGACGCCAAAAAATTCGAGTTATAGAGTTTTCGACTTATGGAGGATTTCGACTTAGGCGGATTTTGATTCGAATTGTAGAGGTTAAGATTCATTCTAACTAATTTTGAATTAGAGAGGTGAAATAAATAAAAATTCAAGTTACAGAGGTAACAAACATATTTATATTTATTATAAATCAACATTATTTCAAAACATCCTTAAGATAAAAAATACATAGTATATTTAGGTATTAAAAAAAATCAGTAATTTTTTTTTGCTTTAGATAATTGGTAATCCTATTTATTGTATACTCCTAAATTGTTTTCTAAGGAACAATGGTGTACATTGTCGGCAAATTCTTAAAGTCGGTAACTTATTTTTCTTCGAGCTATAGAGGTAATAAGTTTCAAATAATCGAGATGTAAAGATTGTAAAATAAAACATTGCTATGTTCGAGATACAGAGGTCCAATTTATTTTTTCGAGTTATAGGGGGAAAATATGTACCAAAATGGCTTGTAGGGACTCACTGATTATTTCGACTAATAGAGGGCTGAGATTTCGAGTAATGGAGGTTTTGGGGCTTGAAAGGAACAAAACTTTTTTGCGAGTTTTGGAGGTTTTCGACTTATCGAGGTTCGTCTTAAAGAAGTTCTACTGTATAATATATTTATTCTTAGGGGACCTAGGCCCCAGAATAATAAAATTTATTTTCTTTCTTCTCCTTTCTTTCTAACTCCCGATGGATTCAGATGTCCCAGTATGTAAGTACACTAGTTATTGATTAAAACAGTGTTAGAGGGAGAGCAAGAACTTAGCTGAATAATTCGTGCTGGGGAAGTACATTGCAGGTGATCACTGACTACTATTTCAATAAAAGTTAGTATGTTTAGTAAAAACTATTGAGGATATCTTGAGAGGGGACTCACATCATTCATCTTTACGTGGAGTTGGGGGATCAGATATAAAAATAGCCGAACTCCCCCCCACCACTCCCTCCTTCTCTGAACTAGAAACAAGGTTTGTTGGGGGTGGGGGGTTATACCCGCCACTAGTTCAATCACCTCAGTTCAGCTATTGAGCTTAGCTAGCCTCGCCTACCTTTTGGTTAGACACATTTAGGCGGTATTTATGATTATCTCCCGCCTATAACTCTTTCATTTTATTTTACTCGCCATGACCTTCATGATGTTTTAGGCTCATTGAAATAGACAAAAACCGCCTCAGTTCAGTAATTCTCAATCCTCAATCATTCTTACTTTCTTATACCTATAATATAATCGTGCGAAAATTCGAAATCGAGGTTTCAACTGATTTTCACGTTTCAAGGTGTATGATGTCTGTGCGTGTGTGTGTATGCGATTGAAAAGTTGTGAGCTCTCTACCGCAAAAACGATTGTAGCTATGAACCTGAAATTTGGAATGAAGTGGTCAAATGTTTTAACTTAAGTCTGATTAAATTTTGGCCGAAATAGAACGAAAATTGAGACTACTTTCTCCCGAAATCTAACTACATTTTACAAGATACAGCTTATGTTTATGACCTAATCAAAAATATTTTCAAATAATATTTGTAGAAAATACTAAGATACATAATTTATATGAAATATGATTTTTTACAGGTCGTCCGGTTTTCGAGATACATGCCGAAAATCATCTTGAAATGTAGTTTCGAAACACATATTTTTAGACGTTTCTTTGATTTACCCGAGAAGGGTTAGTCCTATCGAAAAATGTATTCTTACCAAAATTGTTTCTTATTAAATTTCCAATCGCTATAAGTTCTCAGATTTGAGATAGGATTAATACGAGAAAAGTTATAGAACCCCGAAAAATGTAAACTAAATGTCTATATGGAATATATCCAAGTATTTTTACTTTCTTATACCTACAGTGGTGCGAAAACCCGAGATCGAGGTGCGTGTGAGTGTGTGTGATTGAAAAGTTGTGAGCTCTCTACCGCAAAAACTAATGAAATTGAAATTTGGAATGAAGAGGTCACATGTTCTAACTTAAGTCTGATTAGATTTTGGCCGAAATCGAACGAAAATTGTTAAGCCTCCCCTCTAATACCCCCTATGATTTTGCCGATTTGGCTCTGGTCGTCGTTAAAGGACTCACATATAAAATTTCGTTTCGATGCATTCATTCTATCGGGAATTATTGAGTTCACAGACACATCGACTGACAGCCTTTTTTTTTCTCTCTCATTTGGAATCTGGAGGTTGGAAATATGAAATTTTATTAAAAACTGATTACAAAACTTCCCCTTTACTTAAGTAGGTGATATATTTTCTTTCAAAAAGAGAAAGTTTAACAGAAAGAATAGGAAAATATTATGAATACAACGGTGGCAATTACAAGCCTTAGTGGGTCATCGTATAAAGGGAAAACTGGACTACAATGGCTGTTAATTGGACTATTTTGGGATACTTATTTATTTTTCTTTAAAAATATACGAGAAAATCCAGCAAAAATCTCTGCCTTAAAAGAGAAAAATAACAGAATAAAGTGCTCTTGTCAGCGGATGTAAAGGAACCTATCAGCAACATGACGATAGGTGTTGTCCTTATAGTGTTCTGGTCACACATATAAAATCTCGTGTCGATACATTCATTCTATCGGCAATTATTAGAAATTTTGTGTTTAGCCTCCTTTATAACCTCTCCCCTCCCTTTGGTCGATGGGGCTGATAATCAGTAGGTTCTGAATTAACATGCAATATTTCGTATCTATACATTCATTACAACCGAAGTTATTATGTTTTTGAGATAAAAACCGGAGTTTTTGTGTTAAGCCTCCCCCTTAATTCTCTTTGGTCGATTCGGCTGAAAATAAATAAGTATCGTCCTTAATGGTTTCTGGATGAACGTATGAAGTTACCGTGTAGACAGACGCGCGCACACTCTCACACACACAGGAATAAGGGTGTCGTCGGAAAATATGAAATCGGTGACAACTAAACTTCGAATTTCTGACCGTTACATAACTTCCCCTATATTTCGTACGGCACTTTTGTCCTTTTTTTTTTGCTTTATGTACGATGCATAGTAGCCATGCTGTCATTGTGTTATTTAGTTACTTACGATATCCATGGCCCCGGGAGGGAGTTCTATCTACGAAATAAAACTCACTCCCCGATGGGATTCGAACCCGCAAACCATGGTGAGACCATGCGACCAGAGCCCTACGCTCTAGCCCGCACGGCCACCATGGCCCCCATGTTTCCTTTCTACTTATGGGATTTGAAGATTTAACAATTAATAAACTCAATTTGGGTCTGGTGAAGATGGCTGATGTAGAGAGAAGTGATTATTTCACCAGTTGTATAATAAAGACATAGACTAACCTCTCACAGATTTTATTATTATATGCTAGCCGGCTTTCGAGGGTACACGCATCATCAGGCTGTCTACTACAATATTACAATAAAAAAAAGTAATATAAATAAATATAATAAAACTATCCAATAATTAAAACTATTTTAAATTTCTCAGGAAAAAAATCAAACATACAACGACTTCAGTCAATACAATCCATTATACTATTGCCGACTACTAACATCCCATTTGTATCTTCTGTTATCAGGACACGATATCAAAATTTTCACGACAAACTCCATCATCACGCTAATCCACTTTACAAGAATTATCCACAGACACTCTCTCCACAAATCCACCACGACGCCTCAAGCGGATAAGGCAGCGGGACTAGCCTGGACTTCTCTTCGGTCACGTACCTCAGCAGTACAGCCACGCACTTGACACTGCACTAGTTATCGCAATTGCTAATGGCAAATGTTATGCCGTTGTAAATAAATAAAATTTCATAGATTTGGACTTTTTAACCAAAAATCTTAAAACTTGAGTATCTCGAAATAAACTTTTAATACATATAGGCAGAACACCGTTCATATGTGATGTGGCCATTACAGGATTTTCTTATACCAACCATGCTTTCCCTCTACCTTCTCAAAATCATTTCATACTGACATTACTGAGTACCTAGAAGAGACTCACTCTCAGAATTATGTTGTACAATGAAACAAAAAAATACCACTGACGCCAACTCATTACTTTCATATAGCCAGTAATGCCATTATGAAGTGATTTTGAGAAAAGGGAGGACGAGAAAGAGTGATCTATAAGCGTGTTCGGTATAAGAAAGTTCTATAATGGTCACATCATTTGATTGTCTGATAATGAGGGAACCTCGAAAGCCGGCTAGCAAATAATAAAAATATCTGAGAAGGACTACGTCTTTTCGAATAGTGAGTAATTCTTTTGTATGTGATGTTTTCAGAATGGTAAGTATATATACAAAATGAAGTGAGATGGTGGTGGAATTTTTCAATTTTCTGAGAGTGTATTCCAAAATTATTTAGCAGAGTGTGGGGTCAAAAATAGTTGACAACTCGACTATAATAAGCTATATATACAGGAGATGAGAGCCAGAGAGGGAGATGCCAAAACGTTGACCTTAGCCCCTTCTCTCCGAGTGACATTAGAGTCATATGTCAGACTAAATGTTACTTGTCTTTACCTGGGTCACACTCCTTTCAGAGACAGATCAATTCCTTCTGTGAGATCACTAACTGCACATAACCAATTAAATGAGGCAGGAATAGTTTGAAGTTATATCAGATAACACGATCGGCCAGAACCTCACAAACGTCACTTGGCTACGATACAATGGGTTCTTTGAAATCAATAGGACACTCCATTCAAACTAGACATTACTTACATCGATGTAAGGGTACCCTAGTGAACATCCACACACATAGGACGCAGTTTTTTTTTGACGCGTCTTTCATTTCGGTCAGTAGGTAGCTCGGCAGTACATTAGTCGATCCACTCTGCCATAGTCGGTATAATCCATCGAACTCAAACCGGTGCTCTCCGTTTACAAATGTGTAATTTGTTGCAGACATTTGACGAATGCTCGGCTATGGCACCCCCGCGTTCGACACATAGACTCCAGAAATGGCGGGAAGTGATTGGAGCTAGACGACAAGACCAGCCCATCAGCATCCATCAGGAGCATCCAGGGTACACCCAACAGTCCGAATGTGCGACCATAGCCAGATTACGCATGAGCCCGAGTACCACAGGCTCTGGGAGTTGGCCACAGCGCGGTTTAAATCCGTCTTCACCGACAACGAGTTCGGATACAAGTGCGATGTGTGTGACCGGTTGTGGTTCCAGAAAGATTTGAAGCCAGCAACTGCAGCCGTGGCACGATTTCTGCAGGAGCCGTTTCCTGGAGAGAATACAGCCAAATTTGAACTCTGTCGCAAATGCTTGAACGCGTGCAAGCTTCAACGGGTGCCACCTGTGAGCAGGAGCAACGGGTACCTGTACCCTCTGTACCCTACCCATTTGTCCAAGCTAGGTCCAATAGAGTAGGTAGTGTATTTGGTTACGTAATTTATAGACCCTAGTGCCCATACATCTTCTGCAGCACGCACCAGACGTTTCATGTACCCCACAGCGGCTACATTCCTACAGTCTGGATTTTTTTTTCTTGTGTTCAGTATGGTTCTTTACAGTTCCCTCAGAAAAGGTAAAACATACCAACAGATCCTCCCGCGAACATCTAAAACACATCTTCCTTCGAGCCTCTGTCGAGAAGGCTACAGACAAATAAATCATTAGCAAGTCTCAAATGCCTGGTATGACCACAGATCGATCTCCTACGAGCCTCTGCCTTGGAGTGTTATAGATCGTTTCTCCCACGGACCTCTGTTGATGTCGGGTGTGGCTATGCTTCAGATCGATTCTTTTCCGAGCCTCTGTCTGGTGGAGTTGGATGCAGATTCTCCTGGATTCTCCAGCAAGACTCTTGTAGGACCACACACAGAACCTCCTTGATCCTCGGACAAGTGCAGATGCATATTTACGAGCTTTTGTTGGGTGGCGTTACTGGCAGAATCTCATGCATGTAGAAGGTTAGGAGGGGGTTCAACTCAAAAACCCTAATAACTGCAGATTTAATGAATTTATCGACACAATATTTTTTTTTCTTAATGATTCATTTTATATTTACTATTTTATATACTAATACTTATTATTTTTTTCATTTTTTGTAAATAACCCCACTCATTGCCATAAAGCGTGTATACTTTAGTCCAATAAAAGTTTATCTATCTATCTTGATTCTAGGAGAGTTACCATTCTCTGAAACGCTATTAAATCACAAGTATACCCAGAAGTTTGTGACGATATTATAAGACATAGTGTAGCTAGTCAGAGGGGTGGGAGGCATTATTATGAGTGAGGTAACAGTAAACCCAAGTATCCTGAGAGGTCTGTGGGAACCAGAGAACCAGCCATGACCATCCCCTCCACTTATCGTCCCCGCCCTCTTGTTCACTGTTCACTTGGTTCTTGGTCTTTCTTTGTCGGCATCATCTCACTCAGGACACAGCTCCAGGCACACATCCTCTAATTCATATGGTAATCACTTCAACATGATAGAAGACACAAGACGTTAACAAAGTCAGGGATGATGTCCACCTCTAAGGTTTTTCCCCATGTTCTGAAGGAAAGTACGTCAGGAAAAGTTCAAATTATGGAATTTCCGTTTTGTCTAAGTTGACGTACTTATAACAGTGGAAACTTTTCAATACTGGTCTCTGTTCTTCTTCCTCAAAGGTATATCTAGAGTGAGTTAAAAATTAATATCGGAGGTGTGACGTAGAATCAAAATGAAGTTAACTAATTTTTGGGTTGAATAAGGAGATTCTGAATTCATAGTTAGTTATTGTGACGTGCCTGGACTTTAACCACATCACTATTACCTACTCTGGTGGACATAAACCGACTCTACTTTGGGAGTCAAATTTTACCTACCTACATAGGTTAATTCACCTACGGTAAGGAGCTAGAAAAAAAAAATAAATAAAATAAATAAATAATAATGACCTTATAATGACTTGTGTGGATGTGTGTGGTGGTGTGTTTGTGTCTCGTAGTGAACAGTGTATCAAACACATCCTTCTCAACACACATACACCTTCTAAAAAATAAAGAAAAAACGTATATTTTTTAAACGATATTGTCTATTTCACAATATATATAATATGGGAGTACTTTCGGTATTGTTACCATATTATATATATATATATAATATGGTAACAATACCGAAAGTACTTTTTTTATATTTTGTGAAATAGACATAATTTTTTTTTAAACATACGTTTTTTCTTTATTTTTTATCAAATAAAATAAAATAGCTTTATTGTCATTCTTTTAGAACAAAAGCCTCTCCTTTTCGAGGTTCTGAGTCTACTGCTCTTTCAACAGAAACTTACTTACTGACAGGGGAATCGGCTGAAGGGGGATCAGAGGGTGGCTCAACACAAAAACTGTAATAACTGCCGATGTAATGAATTTATCGCCACAAAATCTAGTGTGAGGATTTAGGAGCCCTTAGATAAGTCAACTATTGATTATAATCAATCACTAACTCTTCACTAATAATTATTAGTGAAAACGGTCAATTGGTTACTGGTTTTGGAGGGGGACTCAAATTCCTTCTGGGGAAGAACATTTTCGTTGATACTTTGACGACATTTTTTTTTTTTTAGTAATGAATTGGCTTTGGTTCTCAACAAATTCTAGGAGGTTTTAAGATGGTGCACAGTCGGGGAAGAGACGGTTCCTGCTTGAGATGTCCTTGAGTCTTTGAACACGAGGGATCTAGACCGGGAGGTGAATGAACGCCGTTCTTGGGGATCAGCACCAGCCACTATAATACCTGCTCCAGACAAAAGCCGACTTTGTTGGCAAGGCTCGTGTCAAAAATCTAGCAGACGGAATCGTAGTTCGCACTCACTCGGAACAAATGCTTCAATCTTATATATATGTGTACCGGATTCGGCTTACGCCATCGACAACACAAGGTTCAACAATAAAGGAGATATGAGCTAGGCAGACATATTTATATTAACTTAAGAGTATCTGGGGTAGTTTTTTCCCTCCCTAGGGGGTGGAAATCCCTATTGTAACGGTATTGACCAATTTGCCCGATTTTATAAAATCGTTCTCTGAAAGGGGTTACATGTTCCTGAGGTCGGTTCACAATTCGGGAACCTCCATGGACTAGACCCAGTTAATTGGATGGAGGTTCCGCTCTGTACTTCCACCGGAAGTCTTCCTTCAACTTGGCACTTCCGTTAGAAATGGCGATTCTCTAAAACTGACCGTCATCTTTTTACTTCCCCAGCTCAACCAAGTATAAGGGAACTTTTATTAACCCAACAAACAAATAGTGGTATGCGTGCTTGTCTTCTAAGCTCAAGATCGTGGGTTCGAAACCCGACCGAGGCCCTTAGTTTATTTTTATGGGAGGTAAAATAAACTTAAGCACGCCGTCCTTCGGATGGGACGTTAAGCGATGGTCCCGAGCCTGTACGATGTCAGATACTCGTTAAAGACCCATGCCCTAGGTAAATAAAAATTTAGGGTAGGCAAAATTTAGGACTCCCACAGTCGGGCTCATGTCCACCAGAGTGACGAAAGAGCGCTCCGGTAGTAGGCGATACGACCTCGTAGTTAAAGCCCGAGCATGAGTCATAAAAAAAAAAAAATAATAAACACATTTTTTAACAAAAAAGTCTTCGTTTTTGGTTCCCTTACTCATTATATTTATATATATTTTTTTATATTCTTATTCTATATCTTCTTACTATTATTTTCTATTTTATATTATTATCTTTGTAATTATGTTCTCATTGTATACTTATTATATTGTACATATTCTTCATGACTTCACGGAGACATTTTTATTATTATTATTTATTTATTTTATTTACTTTTATTTTTTTATTTTTTTTCTCTTGTATTCAGTTATCATTGTACATAATTTCTTCAATTACCTATTGTCAACACTGTACCGATTGTAAATATGCATCATAAAATATTTGAATAAAAAAAAAATTTTCTGGGATGTTGATATGTTGATTTTTTTTCCAGAGGTGTCTTTTTTTTTCTTTTTTGACAATATTTCGGGACACTTTCATGTCCCTTCTTCTGGTCACTATGAACGTAACTTATGTAATCAGTCAGAAAATCTGTGTTAAGTTTTCACCAGGATTTTATGTTATCAAAAAAAAAATTGGTAAATCACTGGCAATATACTACCCCAGCACGAATTAATCAATTAAGTTTTCGCTCTACTTTGGTCTAAAAGTCTATAGTTGACTTACTGGGCTACTGAATCCTCATACTAAGTTTTGTGTCGACATTTTGTAATTTTTTTCAGTTAAACCCCCATCTATAATCTCCCTCTTACTTTTGTCAGATTTGACTGAAAATCGGTGTAGTTTTTATGTTTCAAAAATCGGAAAACATGCTGATGAATACTCAACATCGAATTTTTGACCGATTACATAACTTCCCATATACTTCGTATAGTTGAGAAATTATGAGTAAATAATAAAATATCTTTATTGACATTCTTTTAGAACAAAAGCCTCTCCTTTTGTAGATTTTGAGTCTACTGCTCTTTCAAGAGAAGAAATCAGAAAAGCAATCCGAAAAGAATCCGAAAGGAAATCTGAAAAGAAAATATTAAAAGGAATTTAAAAAATGGAAAAAAAATGAAAATGACATCTAGTGGATATTGAATTTTAACGATTGTTCCTAAATTAAATTATTTCTTAAGTAAAACTGTTACTTCTTGAATAAAGATAAAATAAAAATAAAACAAGATAAAATAAAAACAAAAGTTAAAAGTAAAAATGAAAGTTATTTCTTAAATAATACTGTTACACATTTTAATGTGATGAGGATATCTGTGCAGGAACTCAGCCATGAAAGTAACATTATTTTTGAACCATGAGAAAAAAATTCCGTATTCAAATAGCTTTCTAGCCACATGGATAAATAATAAAAAAGTCGTCGGTGAATTACCGGGTGTACTTCCCCAGCACAAATTAATCAATTAAGTTTTCGCTCTCCTACCAGAGCCAATCGACTGATTGGGCTAAAACTCGATATTTAACTTATATATTGGCTTCTGAATCCTGATACTAAATTTTGTGTCGATACTTTCATTACATCGGTTATTGGGATTTTTGAGTTGAACCCCCTCTGATCCCTCACACCTCCTTTGCTGATTCTGCTGAAAATTAATAGGTGCTGTCCTTATGGTGTTCTGGATACAAATATAAAATTTGGTGTCGATACATTCATTCTATCGGTAGTTATCGTGTATTTATTTTTGGAATCAGGAGGTCGGAAAAAAATTAAATTCCGTTAAAAATTCCGCATCGAATTTCTGACCAGTTACATAATACTTCGTATAGCTGGGGTTCCGTTAATATTTTTCAACCTACAGAATGCTAAAAATAAATGTAATACATTTTTGCCGCCTCTTAGACTTGACAACACATTCCTCACGAGAACAGCTCGTCCCAGTGCAGGAGCAATGACCTGAGATCTCGCTCATGCAACAGACTTCCCTGGCTGCAACAGTACTGCATTCCATATAGCTAGCATGGTGCAGTACATCATATTGTACAGATTGCATTCCATAATGCTAGCATGGTGCAGTACATCATATTGTACAGATTGCAATCAGTCCCGTAACTAGGAGTTACCTAGGAGGGGGGACTTTTGTGCAGAACAAAGAATAAAAAAAAGTCGGTGAATCACCTGAAATGTACTTCCCCAGCACGATTCAATCAACCAACCTTTCTCTCCCTCTAAACACAAATTGACCGTTTTTGGTAAACATCAATATTTGACTTACATAGTGGCTTCTGAATCCACATAAATTTTATGTCGATACATTCTTTACATCGGCAGTTATTAGGGTTTTTGAGTCGAACCTCCCTCCTCAAAGCCCATCCTACCCTTCTGCCGATTTTGCTGAAAATTGCCATAAAATATGAAACTTCTTCTATAGATACGGAAATTGAAAACGGTGCAAATGAGCAGAGGTGAAACACAAATTTTTACAAATACTGATATTTACAGTTTTTTACTTCATGTACGATGTATAGGAGAGTTATTTAATCAGTCAGAATAATCGATGCGGAGTTTTCAAAAGAATTTCATGTTTTTCGACTGATTCCAAAAATAAAAATAAAATTTCTGTCGATCTGTGTGTCTTTGAACACGATAACTCCCAATAGCGTAAATGTATGAACGCGAATTTTTATATATGTATTCAGAGCCCTCTAATGACGACACCTATTGATTTTCAGCCAAATCGGGCAAAGGGAAGAGGTTGATTAAGGTGGCAAGCTTAACATAAATGAATGTATTAACACGAAATTCCATATGTAAATTCAAATCTCTATAAGGACCGCAACTATCAATTTTCAGCGGAATCAGCGAGTGTTGATCAGGGGGCTCAACTCAAAAATCCCAATAACTGCCGATGTAATGAATGTATCGATAGAAATGTTTAGAATTAAATTCAAAACAACATAATAATGGAACCTATAAATTTTTCGCAAGATCAGTCGAAAGGAAAGGGGATCAGAGAAGCGTGGCTCGATTCAAATACCCTAATAACTGCCGATGTAGTGAATATATCGACACAAAATTTATGTAATCGAAATATTGAGTCGAATTACTTGGCTCATGTATCGCCCGGGGGTTTGTAATTACAAAACAGAACTCAAGAAAATATGGACCTAAATCCATTTATTTCAAAAAAAATTAATGTATTCAGCCATGTTGTAAGTTAAAATCAAGGAAGTGTATAAGAAAACACGGACTAAACAATCACTTCTCGATGTAACAAGTAACATTTTACCAGTGAGTGAAATAACGTGATAGGTCAGAAAGGAACCGATATCGGGGGTCAATTGAATCACTGATAGTTTTCTCTTTGTAAACTAAAGCTTAGCTTCCCAATAGTTGAATATTTCAGTCAAATCAACTGATGTGATTATGTTGCAATACCAATTTGGTTATTTCCTTAGAATCAGTAGGTCTCCAATTACAGAAGTTCTAACAGTGTCTTCTTCATCTTCATCTCAAGAGACCAGAGGAAGGGGCGTATTAACTTCCCTGAAATATCTTCGTGAAAGAAGACACTTTAAGTTTTAAGTTCCACTGAACATGTTTTGACCATTTTCAGATGCGTATATGCGATTGGGACTTTGTTATCACCAACTTCTAAGTTGAGGAACGCGGACATATTGTGGAAACTTGTAATAAATGAATAAAACAAACTTATTTTTGAAATATTGTCTATTCCACTAAAGATATATATATATACAACTACCGGTTTCGGCTTTATACCATCGTCAGGTCTAGTTGTGAACTAAGTCAGTTTGCAGAGAGCGACCCTTCAAATACATCTCAGGTCAAAGGGTGCTATTAAAACTTGGGAGTCCCCCGGCTGTACCGTTAGCTAACTCATGAAATATTTCTTAACAAAACCTAGTTCTAAATTTACATAAAACAATGTCACTAGACTAATACGTGCAAAAATAACAAATAAATAAGTACAAATACAAATAAATAATAAAAATAGAAATAAAATTAATAATAATATTAAGATTTAGATAACATTAAATATATATGTGGAACCAAATATTAATAACAGATAATACAAACATATAATATGTGGAAACAGAACTGGATCAGGGTGTTAACAAAGGGGAATAGTTGAAATAAATTTGGTCATTCATGCAAATGTTCCTTTTGGTATCTTTATTTATTTCTAATTGCTCTAAGCTATTAAGTAGCCTGCTTTTTGAGCAATAGTGGAGATATTTGATGCCTGTAGATGGGTCGAAAGTGTGGCTATTGTCAATTATGTGGGTCGCGAATGTAGAACGGTTTCCTCGGTTCTTTATTTTGGCCGTGTGTTCTTTAATTCTTTCCCTAAAACGACGTCCTGTCTGTCCAATGTATAATTGATTGCGTGCTTTATTGACGTGCAATCATTTATTACTTTGTTATCAGACGAAAACTGAGACCACATCACTTCGAGGCCTACGATACTGCTTATATTTATAACATACTTCAAATAAAAATTATAGAGAAAGAGAGAGAAAGCTAAAAGCCACTTTTTATATACAATATAATTTTTTAAAGGCCTCCGTTGGCGAGATAAATGCGGAAACCGTCTAAAATGACATCTCAATACTTATTTTTTTAGACGATTGTTTGATTTATGCGAAAACGGTTAGTCATATCGAAAAATTGCTTCTTTCAAAAAATGTTCCTTATTAAATTTTGAATTACAAAACCCTCAATTTTGAAAACCAATATGAATATTGTTATAGCGCTCCAAAGAATATACAATAACTTTCCAACGGAAATAGTTCAAAGTATTGTTAACATTGTAATATGTTTAAAACATGGGGGTAGCCAGGGGGCAGAAGGGGGGGGGGCACGCAAAAAACCAAGATAAAAATTAAATAAACTAAAAAAAATAGTTTTTATTAAAAATTAATTGCTTGCAAGGATCTTCAAATTACTTGATCTCTGATTCCTAAATCAGCAATCAGCTGCTACTTAAATGTACATGTACAAAACAAGACATATTACATTTTTTTAAATATATATGAATTCGATCATTTCAATTCCTCGCTTAAAATTTTCATTTATGTTAAACTTTATACTCTTAAAGCTGATTTTACATGTGCAGTAAAAATGCAAAGTGCAGCAGCAGCAAATGCACGCTATTGGCTGTGAGTAATTTAATTTTAAAAGCACCATAGTGTGCATTTGCTGCTGCTGCGCTTTACATTTTTGCTGCTCATGTAAAGTCAACTTAAGTATTACAGTCAGTGGTTACCTCAGGGGGAGCTTCCATGGGGAGTCTCCCAAATTAATAACAAAAAGTCTGCAGCTCTAACCACGGAAATTGGGGGCTCTGTCCCCGGGAGTCTATACCCCCCACCCCTGTAACCTAACTTTGCCCCCCCCCCCCTGCTCAAAATCCTGGCTACGCCCCTGTATGTTTTAATTATTGCTTTATATTATTTATTTTTATTAAAATCAGATTTTTTTTATAGCAACCACGTTTTTACACATTACACTCCCCCTCTCAAATAAAATGGCATTACTCGATATAATAAAGTAACTCCCAGAAATACGCTGTACAATGAAATAAAGAAAAGGGCTTATACCAACACATTACTTTCTTATACTCAGTCATATCAGTTTGAAACTAATTTGCGAGAGGGGAGGAGTGACTTGTAAAAATAAGGTTGGTATATTGTTATGACCTCTAAGATTTAATAACTGATTATGTAGGTATCTAATTTATAAACAATCTAGATGTTTACATTCTTATTACCATGTTATGATTTAACGGAAATAAATAATATTATTATTATTGTACCTACTTGGATCTTGTATTTTTAAAACTCTATGAACACTAAATTGTTTTATAAATTATAAATTGTGTACATTCATTAAATTTTGTGACATTCAGAGAGCTGGCCTGAATTTTTCCTATAACATTTTGGTGGCACGAATTTCCAAGTAAAATTATATGCACCTATAAGTAAGGAAAAAATTGATCAATAAAAACAATGTTAAAATATACTGACCGAAGTGATATATTCATAAAGGTTCTACGATATTATAAATTATTCTGGAGACAACCTGTAATCATATATTGAATATATTTTTTTGAGTATTAACTTCTGGAGAAATTAAGTCAATTATTATTATGAAATATTCATGTGTTCCTCAATTGAATAAAAAATATGAAGAGTACTATAAACTTCTAAGTTGAGAAACGCGTACATATTGTGGAAACTTGTAATAAATAAATAAAACAAACTTATTTTTGAAATATTGTCTATTCCACTAAAGATATATATACATCTAGTTCATAACTAGACCTGACGATGGTATAAAGCCGAAACCGGTAGTTATATATGTATATATATCTTTAGTGGAATAGACAATATTTCAAAAATAAGTTTGAGTACTATAAATGCAGTATAATAAATATAATAGTTTAATAAATAAATAAAATATAACATAATATATAATCTGAGCTAACAAAGTACAAACGTAAGTATACAACAAAATATTTTTAGTCAAAGAATAATTAATTTTCTATCTGAAGTATCTAAATAAATTGAAAATGTCTTGCTTTGCAACTCAACTCTCAAACTTAAAAAAATAATTTTTTGGGTTGGATTTTTGAGTCAAGCTACCCTCAGATCCCTCCCTCCCCTTTGGTTGATTCCGTTCAAAATTTATAGATGTTGTCCTTATAGGGCTTTGAATTTACATATGAAATTTCGTGTCAATACATTCATTACAACGGCAGTTATATGACTTTTTGTCTTAAGGCTGCCATCTAATCCTTCTCTTCTTTTGTCCAATTTGGCTTAAAATTAATAGGTGTCGTCCTTAGAGGGTTCTGGATACAGATATAAAATTTCGTGCAGATAGATTCATTCAATTGGGAGTTATCGTGTTCACAGACACATAGGAATTGGAATGACGTCTTGAAACTTTTTCAATTCATTTTTTAACATAAATTATTTTACACTGATCACCCTATGAGAAAGCTTCATGCAGCTCCGACCAGTTCATATTTTTATCTTCAGTGCACAAAATGGTTTACTGTATACAAACCACCATCGTTGGTTATGGTTGCTGTATCGCAATCAGTTAATTTTCAACTGTTAATTCCTTTCAACAATTGACTGGTGTTTAAAAGTGGTGCTCTTGAGCCTGTACTATGTCAGATATTCGTTAAAAACCTTTAGCCTAGGCGAATAACCTGGTTGGCAAAATTTACGACTCCCTCAGTAGAGTCGGACTCATGTCCACCAGAGTGACGAAAGAGTGCTCTGATAGTAGGCGATATGACCTCGTAATTAAAGCCCGGGCATGAGTCATAATAACTAGGTGACTAACCAAGCTATCTGCTGTCAATTGGATGGCTATGTACCATATATGTATATTTTGTCCTATGCAGTATGTATGTGCCCTTGGGTGTTTTTATGTAGTAAGTATCTAAACTTTGAGCACTCCATCCTTTGGAGGGAACATTAATTGGTTTCGTGTCTATGGGATGTCAGATGGTCCGATAAAAGATATACTAATTAAACCTGGGTCGAGAAAATTTAGAAAACAGTAGCTTCCAGGGAAATGATATGAGCATTGAATGCTTAGGTCCCTAGGTGTACCCCACCAGCTCAGCCTATCTGTCTACCTCCTGTTGTATAACTCCCCTAACCAGTACAAAACGTCGTGTAAGGTAGTACTCCATTAGGCCACGAGGGGGTACCAAGTGGCAGATGCGGGTTCCAGCCGGCTCCTCCTCCCACCTGCCACTCTGCAGATGGCAGTCCGACGAGCCACTTGTCCATCATGGCTCGGAATTAAATACGGATGGGAACCTGTAAACAGCCCCATAGCTCATCACTCCGACTTAATAAATAATCCACACAACTGTGAGAGTGTAGACAATTGGAAAATAGTGGTCACTCAACTGGTCACAGTACACTGTACAAAAGTAGTTGGTATAAGAAAGTCCCGTTATGGGCACATCCCACTTTCTTGAAGTTGAACTTAGGACTTCCATAGTAGAGTCGAACTCATGTCTACCAGAGCGACACAAGAGCGCTCTGGCAGTAGGCGAAATGAACCCAAATTAAAAGCCCAGGCATGATTCACATTAACTAACTATAACTAAAATATCGCACCCTTGCTTCAAAAGTGCCACAACTCAAAAAACTCAGTTCTTCAGGAAATGAGAAAAACAGCTTCCAGCTGGGTTAGGTAAATTTTAGTTGATCTAGTGACGTCACCAAGCAAAACTATGCGTATAATTTACGATAGATTGTGGTCCTGCAGATTTTCCAAGTTTTCAACTATAAATCTCGGTTTTTTGAGTTGTGGCCCTTTTGTTGCCTAACAAAGACTAATGAGTGCAAACATAAAAAACGACACAACTGTTACCTAGCGGCTGAATTTTCAGTGCATTATCTGGCGCTTTAGGTGATTGGTATGAACTTAAAAACCAAGTCGAATGGCAGTCTTAACTAAAAAACCCGACTTTTTGAATTGTGGCACTTTTGAAGCAAGGCTGCGATATATAAAACACATCTTGATGTATAACATTTTTATGACATATCCTATTATCTTTGGTTTAACCGAAGTCAAAATCATTATCAAAATCCCATAAAATAACCAAATATTCGTTCGTTTGACAGGTTTTCTCCTTAAAACTCCACTGCCAGTGAGTAAAGATTTTTATCCATCTGTCAGTTGGTTATTTTCATGGTAAGAATAAAAGTGAGAAGTAACCACGTGTGCCCTAACGATCAGTTGATGCACGTGGAACAACTCGTTAGCTCCCTAAGGATCCGTCCAATCTATTACGTAACTGTTTAGACGTTTTGTTGCCATGTCAGTTACCGTAAGACGATGCTACTTTCCACCTTGAAGGGTTTCGGTGCATCAAACTCTGAAGAAGTTATATCCGCCATTTTGTGTGTAGTTTGTACCTCATCATTAAAATGTCATAAAAACATTTCTACACCTCAGGTTGGCTAAACAGATAAAGGGTATAGCCCGATAAAAGTGCGAAAACTGCCCCCAACGATTTTCGAATATGCAATTGACCGACAGTTTGCACATATAAACACGCATTCTATGAAAATTTGGTGAGTGTCACTCAAAAATAACATTCGAAAAGGTCATTTTGAATTTTTCTAAAGTCGATAAAAAATCTAATTTAAATCGGAAAATAATAAAAAAATACTATATAGGTGCATTTGAAGCATAAGAACTTTTAAAAAAATCGACAGTTGCATACTCGCAATAACCGCAAGGAAAAAAAAAAAAAAATGAGATTTTTTTTTTTTTTCTCATCGTATAATGAGAGTTGGGAGCTGAAATAAATAAAATAAATAAATTAAAAATAAGGAAAATCCCGACTTCGCAAAAAAAAGTGAAAATATCTACAACGGCCTATGGTACTAAAGGTAACGAAACACCAAATCTGAGAAAAGGATCCTTGATACAATTTACTGCAAAACAAGCTAACTTTGGATTTTTCCTGAAATTCAAAGACAATTTTAAAAATCCTTCGTCGGATGGCTTTTGTGCCGTCTGTATTATAACCCCCGACTACGGATATTACTAATTTTTCTAATTATTTCTAAAGAAAAATCCAAGTTAAGATTGTGTTAACCATCTTTTCTCAGATTTGCTGTTTCGTTACCTTTCGATACCACAAGTCATTATCAATATATTCATTTTTTTTTTTAAATTAATTTATTTTAATTAAAATATAAAAATGATTTTTTTTTTTTTTTTTTTTTTTTTAATTGCTTAGCCTTTTGTTATTCTGATAAATTTACCAGTATAGCCAACTTAAATTTGAAAAAAACATATAATTTTCATGTTGTACAAAGACAAACGGTGTGTCACGCCACTGCTGCATTGGTTGATACTCGATGCAAGGTAAAATAGAAAATGAATGTTCGCAATTTTTTTTTCCTTTTTCTTTTTATTATCTTTTTTTCTTCTGTAAAAAAGACAAATAATAAAGTGCTCTGTGAATAAACATTGAACTCTGGCCAACGGATGAGATCACTGTATTTTTAGTAAATGTTTAGACATGGTCTAAAACCAAGAACTTGTAAAACATTCTAAGATATTTCAAGTTAAAATATATTTGAGGTGGCCATTACAGAACTTCCTTATACCAACCACGCTTACATATCTCTCTCTCTCTCTCCCTCCTTCTCAAAATCTTTTCATTTTTGTCTCTTTGTACAGCATAATCTTGAGATTAAACATTATTTTAGCCAGTAATGCCAGTATGAAATAATTTTGAGAAGCAGGAGAGAGAGTCTGATCTGTAAGTGTTATGGGTTTAAGAATGTCCTTTAATGGCCACATCGCTTATATTTTATTTTTTTCTTAATTTTTATAATTTTTCAAAACAATAATAGTTATTATGACTCATGCCCGGGCTTTAACTACGAGGTTATATCGCCTATTACCAGATCGATCTTTCGTCACTCTGGTGGACATGAGCCCGACTCTACTGTGGGAGTCATAAATTTTGCGTACCCTAAATTTTTATTCTCCTAAGAGTACCTGACATCGTTCAGGCTCGGGACCATCGCTTAACGTCCCATCCGAAGGACGGCGTGCTTAAGTTTATTTTACCTCACAGATAAAATAAACTAAGGGCCTAAGTTTAAAATGTAGGTAAATAGTTATTTTCTTACTTTATAACATTATAGTTATAAAGTAAGAAAATAAAAAGAAGTTAATGTCGACAAGAGTGACTACCTGATAGTTAGTAAGAATATCCATCTGGAGCAGGAATTAAATGTGGGACCTTCTCCTTCCCAAGAGTTGAGAACTTCAGGTATCTCGGGTCCACGGTATCTAGCATCAACTCGATGCTGGAGGAGGTGGACAGAAGACTTCTGCTGGCCCAAAGAGCGTATTTCTCTGTCATCAAGCGGTCTACGGTCTGTCATCTACGGTCCAGAGCCTTGTCAAGGAACTTGAAGTAAAGGATCTACAGCTCCATGGTAAAGCCCGTTCTGATCTATGGGTGTGAAACCTGGACCCTGACCTCACATCTGGAGAAACGTTTCCAGACGTTTGAAAATAAAGTGCTGAGGAAAATAGCAGGTCCGGTCAAGGATAGAGAAACCCAAGAGTGGAGGATCAGGCAACACCCGACCGTAGTTGCAGATATGAAATCACGGTGCTTAAGATGGGCCGGACATGTGGAGAGAAGCGGACCGCAGACAGCCATAGGACGCATCATGGACGCTCAGGTCCAAGGAGCCAGATCACGAGGATCACCACTGCTGAGGTGGACTGACCTGGTGAAGAAGGATGCTGTGGAACACCACGTGGTGAACTGGCGACCGGTGGCGCACGGCAGATCGCTATGGAGAAGGCTAGTGTGGGCGGCTAAGGGTCTTCAGGGTTCGTCGCCAACGGAGTAAATAAGGAAGAGTAGTAAGAAAGTAAAAAGCCGTCGGTGAATCACCGGCAATGTACTTCCGCAGAACAAAATAGTCAATTACCTTCAGCCCCTCCCCCCCTCCAAAACCCCTAATATTGTAATATGCAACAGTTGACTTGTATAGGAATTGCTAAATCCTCATACTAAATTTTGTGTCCATAAATTCATTACATGGGCACTCATTCGGGATTTTTAATTAAGCCTCCTTACTGGCTAGGAATCACATTTAAAAAACCTTAAGGCCTATACCGAGTTACAAACCCGCGATCATGAGCTCTCGTAAGCAAGCTAACAATAATGTTAATTGTACGAAAAGGGTGTCAAAACAGGGTGGGTATGTTTTAGGCCGCTCTTCCTGACCTAGTTGGGACACATATGAATGATTGAATAAATGGATAAAGTGCAGTTAGAGAAGGAGGGACAGTGTTGCACATGTTGCAGACCAGCTTGTCTGCCCTATATAACGTAATGAGCAGTACGTCCTGGGTGAACGTCAACTTTCTCTTCAGCTGCAACACCCCCGCTATCTTTTATGTACCATACTTCACAGCATCCATGAACAGAAAACTCTGCATTAGTACTTAGCAATTTGTTCTTTGTCTTCCCCACCTATACGATGTATAGTGGAAGTTATGGAATCACGTTTTAGGACCCCTGATTAAAAAAAATTACGAAAAAAATTCAATCTGTGGACTGTGTCTGTGGACTCGAGATAATTTTCGATAGGATGAATGTATAATAATAATAATAAATTTATTTCCATTAGACCAATGCATGGTAATAGGATACGTCAAAAAAATGTATACATTAAGATATAGATTTATAACTACCTGAGTCTAACACACCTATGATTAGTAGTAATAACAAAACTATTAAAAAAAAGTAAAATGAAATTAATAAAAACTGAACAAATAAATACTTAAAAATATATGAGTGTATAAACAAATTTAATACAAGATACTTTTATAAAAAGTAGAGACATTATTCAATTTAATAAAAATTAAGATAACTATTTTTCAAAAAGACTCTTTGGAAGTGTCTATATCCCAACGATATTTCGGGACGTTATTACGTCCCATCATCAAATCCCAATGTGCGAGATATAGAAGAAAAAAAAAACAAAAAACAATGTAACTATAACAATATATGAAAAAATATATATATAGATTAATCAATTATAAATGAATATATAAAAAAGTCTAAATAAATAAAAAATTATAAATTAATAAACAAAACACTAACGTACATTCGACTGACCTTTAAGGTATGGAGGAACTCCGGCCAAATAAGAAAAATGCTTTGTATTAAATAATGTTTTTTCGATATGAAACACGATTTTTTTTTTATTGTGGTTATTTCATACTTTTTGAACAGTGATAATAAAATTATGTTTCCGTGTAAAGGGTTTCCTCTAACATAAACATTTTTAGTTGAAATTTAAATTTTTTTATTGTATATATTGACTTCAAGAAGTGTGGAAGGGCATTAAATAAATTAATTTCTTTATGAGTTATACTTTTTTCAAAAAGAGAAGAACAATGTTTAGTTTTTCGAAAGTTTTCATTGTTCCTGGTATCGTAATCGTGAATTGTTGAGAGGGAAAATATATACATGAAATTTTATATGTGTATCCATAAAGACGATTGATTTCAGCCAAATCGACCAAAGGGATGGTCCCGAATCTGTACGATGTCAGATACTCGTTAAAGACCCCTTCCCTAGGTGGACAGGCAACATTTAGGATTTCCACAGTATAGTCGGACTCATGTCCATCAGAGCGACGAAAGAGCGATATGACCTTGTAGTTTAAGCCCGGGCATGAGTCAAAATAACTAACTGAATATATCGACACAAAATATAGTACGAGGATTCAGTAGTCCTTATGTAAGTCAACTATTCTTAGCCCAATCGTTTAGTATCAGGAGGTCGGAAAACATCCGCATCGAGTTTCTGACCTTTTGTATAACTTCCCCAGCCCGAATTAATCAACTAAGTTTTCTCTCTCCCTTTAACATCAATTGACCGCTTTTATTCCCTTAGCCGATTTGGCTGAAAATCAATAGTGATATGCAGGGGCGTAACCAGGATTTTGAGCAGGGGGGGGGGGGGGGGGGGGTAAAGTTAGGCTACGAGGGTGAGGGGTATAGACTCCCGGGGGCATAGCCTGCAGTTTCCGTGGTTAGCGTTGCAGACTTTTTGTTATTAATTTGGGAGACTCGGACCTCTAGAAGCTCCCCCTGAGGTAACCACTGACTGTAATACTTAAGTTGACTTTACATGAGCAGCAAAAATGCAAAGCGCAGCAGCAGCAAATGCACGCTGTGGTTTCTGTGCTTTTTTATTGCGCATGTAAAATCAGCTTATAGTAGAAGTATGAAGTATAACATAAATGACTATTTTGAGCGAGAAAATTAAATGATCGAATTCATATATTATATGAATTCGATCATTTCATTTCCCGCTCAAAATATATATATTATATTTAAATGAATGCAATATGACTTGTTTTGTACATGTACATTTATGTAACAGCTGATTGCTGATTTAGGAATCAGACGCATGGGAAATTTGAAGATCCTATTGGTAACTTGCAAGCAATCCATTTTTAATAAAAACAATTTTTTTAGTTTATTTAATTTTTATTTTGGATTTTTGCTCTGGCCAGGAGGGAGCACGCGCAAATTGTCAAATAATTCAGAAGGTCATTCTTCATATAGGATAAAAGATTTTGATAACAATGAAAGAGGTAGGTCAACCTTTAAAGCTTCCCGATTTGACACGGACCCCAGTTGCTTTTCGTTCCTGTATTTTTCCCATTCATGAAAGAATTCTGGTTTGAAGAGAAGTAAAAAAAAAAACTTGTTTACGATAAGGGTAGTAAAACAGAATGGCTGACGATTGCCTGTTGCACGCCATGCCACCCCAACGAAAAGGGCCCATTCATAGGGCATCACTAAGGTTGAATGGCAGTTAACCCGTTAGATCTCTATTTCATAAACATGTTCCTTTTTTTTCGTTCTTGAGAATAGGCGCCTGATTATAAGTACTGTATAATGAGCGCGGACACTAAGTTTTCGCTCTCCCTCTACAATCTGTTTATCGGTTTTGTTGAAAATTAATAGGAACTTCTTAACAATCCTAAATTTCGTGTTGATTAATTTGTTACATAAGGAGTCATTAGGAAAAATAAAAATATTTTCCCTCTTAACAATTCTAGTCATGATTACGATACCACGAAGAAAGATAATTTTCGAATAAGTAAACTATTTTTGAAAAAAATAAATATATATATGGTGGGCTGGTGTTTCACACCTAGGGACCTACGCATCCAGTGCTCTTATCCCTTCTCTGGTAGCGCTGGGCTTCCCCCTTATTATATTACCTGTATGTTTATACTACCTGAACCAAGCCCTTCATGAAGTACTCAGTCTCCCAGTTTCCTTCATGAACCTGAAAATGCTCCTATCTAAATCTTCTAAAATCCTCCTCTGTGATTACATCTTTACCAAAGATGTGGAATCTCGTTCGCCCGAACCCCGAGCATATACCCAGGAAGTGTGTCGCCGTCTCGTCTTCTTCCCCACATCTGTCTCAAGTCCTTCCTTGACTCCTACAGTGTGTAGGTCTCTATTGAACGGACCGTGTCCTGTGAGAACTCCAGGTAGTTGCCGAAGCTCGTTCCTTTTGAGGTTCAGGACCCCATCCTTCAACACCTTTGACTCCCCTCCTCTCCATGACTGCTCCAAAAGGTCTCTAGTCCACATTTTAATTCGGGTTTTAGGTGAATAAACCTTGGGGGTGCCGGTAGCTCAGTGGTATGAGTGCTTGCCTTCTGAGCTCAAGATCGTGGGTTAGAAACCCGGCCGAGGTCCTTAGTTTATTTTATCTGGGAGGTAAAATAAACTTAAGCACGCCGTCCTTCGGATGGGACGTTAAGCGATGGCCACGAGCCTGTACGGTATCAGGTACTCGTTAAAGATCCCTGGCGTAGGTGATTAAAAATATAGGGTAGGCAAAAGTAGAGTCGGGCTCATGTCCACCAGAGTGACGAAAGATCTGGTAGTAGGCGATATAACCTCGTAGTTAAAGCCCGGACATGAGTCACAATAACTAACTAGCATAATTTGAATCAGAAATATTCCCCGACCTAAAAAAAACTCTGGGCATTGAGAATACTTGTTATATTGTAATTTTGAGAATTAAAACATCACAAGAGAAATTATACTTTAATTATTTGCAACAGTTAATTTAGTTATGAGTAAAATTATAAATGAAAGTTGTGGTAATTAATTTGGAACGGTGCCCAACACGGTTGGACCTGTTACTTTTCTAGATTACTTTGCATCATTTAGCAGTTAGTTATCCGATGTGGGCACAATCACAGCAGAATCTAGTTATCTGATGTGGGCACAATCACAGCAGAATCTAGTTATATGAAATATATATATACTTAGTATGAGATAAATTACATGATAATTTGTTGTTTAACTAATTTCTGAGACAGTTAACGTTTTGGGTTGGTTTTACCGTTCATATCGTTAACTTCTCGATACGAAGGAAGGGGGAAGTTACGTAATTTGTGGGAAATTGAGTTATAACCGGAATTTCATGATTTTCAAAGCTTGATTCCAAAAATTAAAAAAAAAAGTTTGACGATGAATGTATTTTAATTTTAATTTTGTATTTACAACTATATATATCGTCGGCACCATGCTAAACTAACGAATGTGAAAATTGGCACTTTTCAGTAGAGCCAAAACACTGAATATAATGTTTTTTCCCCTGGCGCATTTAGTTATATTCATTTTTAAAATTTTTATAGATAACCTAAGTGTAAAACTACCGTTTGAAGTTATTACTTTAATTTTAATTATTTGTAAAATTATTAATAATAATTGTTTAAAAATATTCGCTACTTTACCAAAATGGAAGTTTTTGGTGTAAAGTCACTGAATTGAAGGTAAAGTATCGAATGTGCAATTTTAGTGAAAATTCGATAGTTTGCAATGAAGTTTCATGGCGGGCATTTTCGATACTTTACATGTAGGTTAAAAAATTGCTATAAAAATGAATAATAATGAATGAAACAATAAATAACAATTTTTTTTACTTTGAAAAACTTTTATTAAATTTACATAATTCATAAAAAATACATTTATTCTTCAATTTCCGTGTTGTCTGGTTCTGGAAGAGAATCACGGATATATTTTGAAGTCGGAAGTTGCTCGTAATAAGACCTGTACGCCCTGGGAACTAGCCCTTGATTGCATAGTTGCAATAAATCTTTTTTTTTCACCTCCGATATACAAATCCGACCATCGTATGGCATGAAGGGTTCAGGAAGGCTATCATTGGGAGAAATTAATTTTTTCCCTCGTTTTCTTTTTCGAATCAAAACATCAAAATCAGTGTCATCCAAATTAGTTTTGACAAAAATTTTATTTAATTCTGATTTCCGGTATTGAAACCACAAGCATGAATTGAAACTAAAATTTTTATCAATGTGATTTTCATTAATCTTTTTGGGATTTTTCTTTTTCTCAGTCGTTTCTGGAACAAATTGGTCTTGATAAGGATTAAAATTTAAAAAATCATCATGTAGGAGCTTAGTCACATCGTAAGGTTTGGGTTTCGTACGCGCCAATCTCATCAATTGGTCCCAGTCTGAGAGTACGTGTACTGGTATATTTTTTGCTTTTGCCTCAATCTTAGAGTGAACGGAGTCACACTCCATTTGCGAATGGTCTGACTCAAAATAAACATGATCGATGGTTTCTAATTGAGGGTGTACTTGTAACGCATACAGACACATGCAAGAAAAGTTAAAATTTTTTTGCTGCCCTCCGCAGTTGTCAGGCATCATACGTATTTTGGTTACTTCTGGGTGGTCAAAAATGAATTTGAAAATGCATGTAGAAATTTCGATGCTACCCCTCTCCAGACGACGTACTTTCAGCGACTGAAGATTCACACCTACAATCTTAAATGAATTTAGTGAAATTAATACTAACAACAATTTTACAAATTTCCGAATGAAAGTAGGCTATTATTATTATTATTAATAAACTATTAGCGTATGGTAATTATTAAGTAGTGACACTTACCTGATTGTTTTTTAAAAACGGCTTCTCTTAGAGAATTTAAAAATGTCAATCGTTGTGCCATTCTCATACGAAAAGAGGATTTCTACTGAAGTAATTTGTCTAAAAGCAGGATATTGGGAGGAAGGGGATTCATAGGAACTTTTAATTTTCTTCGAATTTGAATGTTTCCACCGGCTGTTGGTAGTTCCAAGAAAATATCGCCCTTACCGTGTCCAACTAGCGAATGTGTCACATTCGATGAATTACTATGGTTCAATATGCGCATTCAACTGTCTTTGATGTAGTGAGAACTAACGAATCTGGCATTTTCGCTAGTTTGGATTAAAGCGTTTGGGAAAATTTTTTTATTTGTCCAACTGTGTAAACTGTTGAATATCATATTCGTAAATATAGCATAACTCGATCGGGCAAAGCTGTATATTCGTAAAAATGACATTGGCTTACGACCACCCAACAGATTCGTCGTTTTACCAGTATGTAGCCCTTTTTGAGTACTACGGCAAACCATCGAATTTGAAAAACACGATTTTTCACATTCGTTAGTTTAGCATGGTGCCGACGATATATACAATATATAACAAACATGTGATACATGATAAATAGATGTATTGGATGTTGAAAGATAAATCATTCAATAATGACACTCCATTGTCGTGTTATTTACGGATGAGAAGAGAAATTAAAGATATATTAAAAAAAAATAGATGAAAAAGAAACATAAAAAGTTTGTAGATGATTAGTCTTCAATCCACTAGTTGGTCTCGAGGCCATTGTCGCCTCAGTCTCCGAACATGAACATTAGGAAGGGTTCTTGTCGCAAGTCTGCGGACTAAAGGATTAGGGTGAAAAGAAAGGGTAGAATGGAATTTCCTGTAGCGGGATTTAATTACATCCCTAAAAAGAAAAGGGAATCTGCAGGTCATTGTGAAGGATAGCATTTGAGACGTAGAATGGAGCGTTTGTGATTTTACGAAGGATTGTAGGGTTTGGATTCTATAAGAATTCGAAGGTTTAGTTGAGCCCCAGAGTTCAGCTCCATTCGCCCAAATTGGCTTCAGTAATTGGTTGTAGATGAATGTATTGAGACAAAATTTTATTTATGAGATCCAGAACCCCAAGAAAGAGCGCTCTGTTAGTAGGTGATATAACCTCGTAGCTAAAGATCAGGCATGAGTCACAATAACTGACAAAAACCTTAATAACTTCAGAAGTAATGAATATATCGACACGAAATTTTATATATACATCCATAACCTCATGAGGACGATAACTCTCTATATTCAGTTAAGTCGGTCAATGAGAGATGAGGGATCAGGGAAGGGGGTCAACTCAACTGCGAATATAATTAATATATCAACACAATAAGACACATATTGTTTTTCAAACAAGAACATTTGAAAGAGTGAGAGCAAACACTTAATTCACGCTGGGGATGATTTTTATTTTTTAGACCCCTCATCTGACAGAATTTAAGGAATTTTCTACTAATAGTGAGAGTATATATAAAGAAATAAAATATATTGTTTTCCCACTGTTTCATTTCTAATCGGGAACGGTTTTGAACGCAAATGCGTCATCATCAGTGGCACATCTCACCCGTGGAGTCAAATGAAAATGTTCGGATGGGAAGTGCCACTGATGATTATGCAGTTGCGTTGAAAACGGATTCTGGTTGTGAATAAAACATTTCTATGAGATATCTAGTCCCACAAAATCCTTACTATCACATATGAGAGTATGTATTGAGAGAGCGATGGTAGTTCAGAGGTAGCGTAATGAGCTCAAGATCGCGGGTTCGAAACCCGCAGAGGTAAAAAAACCTTGAGCACGTCGTCCTTGGAATGTTAAATACCCGCTGGTAAAGAGCTCTGGTAGTAGGCGATACGACCACATAGTTAAAGCCCAGGGCATGCGTCATAATAACTAAACTATATGAGTAAGAACTATTTCACAGGTTGGAGGTCTTGGTTTGTTGAGTGAATTCCTTAAGGATTTCCAGTCAGGAGAGAGGGGTAGGGGAAGATGACTTCCTGGCTTCTAGAGGACCCAGAAGGGATATTGAGGGAGAGATCCAGGTTACAGGGGGGAGGGCGCGGGTCCTCTCTGGAAGTAGGTCATCGGCAAAACCAATATTGGTTCATCCTCCCACCTAGGCCACCTCTCGCTTTCTATTGGACACTGGAGAGGCTCCACAGTCAGACATCCTCCTGGTTCTAGCCTCAATCGGCCAGAATTCAATTATCCAGGGGCGCATCAACCGAGTTGCGGCTCTAGCGTGATATTTTCGTGCCAATGAAAAATTTAAAATTCAATTTCTTTATTGAACCTGAAGACATATTCTAGACAAGGGGTTCGGTCTGATATTTACATTCTTGAACATTAAAAATAAAGAAAACATACAAAATCCTGGAATAATTAAATACTTTTTGCTCCCCCTCCAAAACCATTTTAGATTCACATATAAAATTTCGTGTTGATACTTTCATTCTATCGGGAGTTATTGTGTTCTTGTATTCACATACACAAAGATAGACAGAAACGTTTTTTTCATATTTAGATTCTGGAGGTCGGAAAACATGAAATTCCGTTCAAAACTCCGATTTGAATTTTTGACCGTACATAACTTATACTTAATATAACTGGGGAACTTATTATTATTAATGAATAAATATATTTCACACTCTTCTATTATATCGTACTTTAAACTAATTAGGAGCATTTCTGTAACGTTACGAAGTCCACAAACAGCCCTAAGAGAATGTACAGTGTAGCTCGACCTATATATCGTTCCGTTGATAAAAAAGTGACACAAGTCAAAAATCATTATTTTTCAGTACAGCCATTTTAAAATTTTTAGTTGCTTGAAAGTCTAAATTAGGATAGTCAGTACGACTAAATTGACTTTATGCTCATGTTGCAACAACATTACGATGTATTCTTTGAGCTGCTATAATATTTTTCCAAAATTTGATGAAGGTAAAAATTTCGTCCCTTGTAATAGTTGTGACACTTTTCCATAAAAGCAGATACTTTCTGTTCCATTAATGTCTGTTCCAAAAATATATTACGCTATTTAAATTCACACAGACTGTTTATTTATCATTATTTATGAAGAAAAATGACACATCTTGAAATGTGACGTTTTATAATAAACCAAACTAATCAAAGTGCACTTACCCTTTTGAACAAAAAACAACACAATTCGAATAAGACGTTTTTATATAAAATAGTATTGTGATCTCGGTGAAAAGTGAAGCGACCTTCTGCTCTCTGGTGGCAAAACTGTAAAACTACAGTTGTGTCGTTTTTCCACATAAAAAGATTGGTTTCTTGGGTTCATCACGATCAATTATCTCAAAAATGGTAATTTTTGACTTGTGTCACTTTTCTATCAACGGAGCGATATATTTAGTGCTTTTTTTTTTTTTTTGGATTGGCTTCGGCAGACACCACACTAGCCATCAATGTGTTATCTAGTTATATTTACGACATCCATGGCCCCGGGAGGGAGTTCTATCTACGAAATGAAACTCACTGCCGGGCGGGATTCGAACCTGCAAACTATCGTGAGACCATGCGACCAAAGCCCTACGCTCTAGTTCGCACGGCCACCATGGCTTCCTTATAAATTTACTTCCCTAGCTATACGAAGTATAGGGGAAGTTATGTAATCAGTCATCAATTCTATGTTGAACTTTCAATGGGATCTCGTTTATTTTGAATCCAAAAATTTAAAAAAAAAAATGTCTCTCTGTGTGTCCATACGATAACTTTTTTTACATGTGTATCCCTAAGGGAGAGACGTATTGATTTTGAAGTTGACTCAATTTTCGTCTGATTTTGCCCAAAATGTTAAAAAAAATTTCATTTTGTGTCGATACAGTGGAAATATTAATAAATAAAAATAAAAAGGTGATAAATAAAGCACTTTTTTATTAAACACTTATATAGTGTAATTCCACAAACATATACATAAATGTGTATCCGTTTCGGCTTACGCCATCGTCAGCACAAGGTTCAACAGTAACAGCATTACCTAGTGTACTGAATTAGACATTATAAGTGTTCAATAAAAAAATGTTTTATTTATCATCTTTTTAATGTTAGATCTAAGTTCAGAACACTTCATAACGATCTTATGATACACACAGTACCCGACACAATACAAATTACTTACATAGGTACGTTTTTTTAGGGACCTTACACACATACAAACCCAGAAATACGTAGGTACTTTATCTTCACAACACTTACCACAAAACCCCCCATGAAGGTTGAAGAGAAGATGGAACCGCGACTTTGCCACCTTGAATCCTATTCGTTCTTAATATTTTTATTTCTATTTTTTTACATTATTTTCCTTTACTTTTATCATCTCTCTTACCCATCCATCAAAATTGTCTTTCAATTCCTTTTTATTTATTTATTTTTTTTCTTTATTTATTTTTTTTTTTTTACTGTTCCTGTCCTAATAATTAAGATAAATTTTCGTCCCCAGGACCTACCACTGGGTGGCCTTCCTCTCACATGCCATTCACGACAACATATCAATACCTACCATCCTATGATCTATATGCTCGTTGTTGCACCCTAGTAACAGTTGCATCTTTATAAATAAAAGACAAAAAAAAAAAAAAAAAAAAAAGTTAGCATATCTGACAATTTCATTTCAATTACAAGCACACTAAACGTATAAGAAAGTAAAAATATTCGTAATTGGAACCCCTTTAATCCGGGCCGCCCCGCTGCTATTAGAAATTTGGCTACGCATCTAACCATGGTAATTAGAAGAGATGTTCATAATGAAATTATTTTGGTCATGCAAGCTGTGACTCAGAGACGATAAAATTGTGAGAGTAGACAATTAGAAAGTGAAGCGTTCCAAACAAAGAGTAGTTAGTTGGCCGGGGTTATATCGCCTACTACCAGAGCGCTCTTTCGTCACTCTGATGGACATGTGTCCGACTCTACTATGGGAGTCTTAAATGTTGCCTATCCTAAAGTTTTATTAATCTAAGGTAGGGGTCTTTAATGAGTACTTGACATCGAACAGGGTCCCGAGCTTAACGTCCCATCCGAAGGACGGCATGCTTCTTCTTAACTGGGGAATTAAAATATAAAGAAAACTATGTTTAAACAAAAAGGAACGAAACAGGTTCACGAACTGTAGTACTCTTTCTTTCACCTGCATTAACACTCATAATTTGCGGATATACAATAAATAATACTCAAGAATATAGCAACATTTTGCCATGAGCTTCCATTTTGGCTCGGATCATCCAATTGTGACACTTTAACCCATGGCTAATCCCAATGAAAAGAGATGGGGTCTTATTGTACTTACATTTTCATTTTATTGGTTAAAATCCTTCACCAATACTATTTCTATCGTAATTATTTTTATTTCTACCATTAATTTTTTTAGTCATATATTATTTACTTTAATAAAATACTTAATATTAAAGACTGAGCTTCAGGCAACATATCAGTCAGAAAGCAAATACTGTGAGCGGACTTGTGTTCTCCTTATTCCCGTCACTCCACAGAAACGCAGCCCTTAATCTAACCAATAGACTCCTCATATACAAGCTTCGGTTGCGGCCAGTGATAGCGTATGCATGCCCAGTGTGGTCCGGTCTCTCAAGCAATACCAACTTGAGAACTCTTCAAGTGGCCCAAAACAAATGCCTTGGTTGGTAACTACTCGAGGGACACCTCCATCCTCCAAATCCATGAAGACCTAAATGTTGAGCTCCTACTGGACTTCATAATAAATTTCAGTAAAAACTTTTTACTTAAGTGTGACACAAATCAAAACGCATTGGTAAAGAAAATAGGGATAATTCAGGGAGGGAAACACGAAAATATTCACGATTTTAAATTATAATCTCTTCTTCTTCCTAATAATGTTAGTTAGTTATTGTGCTCATGCTCGAGCTTTAACTATGAGGTCATATCGGCTACTACCAGAGCCCTCTTTCGTCCCTCTGGTAGACATGAGCCCGACTCAACTGTGGTAGTCCTAAATTTTACCTTCCTAGATTTTTTTTACCTAGGGTAGGGATCTTTAACGAGTATTTGTCATCGCATAGGCTCGGGATCATTGCGTAACGTCTAATTCGAAGAACGTCGTGCTTAAGGTTTTTTTATCACCCAGATAAAAAATCTAAGTACCTAGGCCAGGATTTAAACGCGGGATGTTGAGCTGAGCAGGCTAGTACGCTACCTCTGAGCTACAGGCGCCTCATTTAATAATATTTATACATATAGTTTTGTTGTATATTTCTCTTCCTTTTCTTTTTTATATATTACGCTCGTCGTGGCGTAAGAAAGGGGCCCGTGATAGCACCGAAATATCGCCCGAAAAGAAGATTTATTTTAAAGAAATATAAATATAAAATATCTGTAATTAATCATATAGATATTATATGGTATTAGGAATTTGAAATTTATTTTTCTTCCAATATTTCTTTATTAAATTTTTTTTTTAATTATTATTCATCTCATTATTTTTGTATTCTAATATTTAATATCCGTTGATGTACATAAATACCTATTATGTTTGCAAAATTGTATGACGTATCCATGTGTGCTTTGGTTTGACGGAAATAAATATTCCTCAGGTTGTAAAATAAAATATAGTCTGACCTCTCACAGATTTTATTGATATTTGCAACAAAGAAACAGGTTCTGTTGGCAATGAAGAGATAAATAAATATAAGTAGGTACATTAAATTAATAAAAAATAACAAAATAATATGAGTATAAAGAGTTTAAGAAATAAACATACCTGATAATATCATTTGGAAAATAACATAATTAAAATGTTTTAATAAATAAAATTTAAAAAAAAATTAAAATAAACGTGCATAAAAAACTATCTAAAAAACTAACAAGTTAACTATTTAAAATTTCAATTTCAACTATATCAATCAGCCATCTTCATATTGAAATAAATATTATTATTATTATGAAATACATTCCTTTTATTTCTCCTATATGGTCCGATACTGGTGTCATATGAAAACTAATTTTACATGAGATGGTCTCAATGAGTAACCTTCCAGGTGGTTATTCATATCAGGTTACTTAACTTTCCATTTGTTCTATATGATTGATACTGGTGTCATATGAAAGCTAAATAAAAAGTGAGATGAGATCTTATTTTATAAACTTCCGGGTGATAATCCGTAACCGGTTACGATAGCTTCCCTTCCCTTCGGCGTATATGATCTAAATTATATTGTCTTATAAACAATAGGTAACTAAGAAAGGAGATGAGATTAATATTGTGTAATCTTCCACATGGTTATCCAAGTCAGGTTATTTCATATTTTTGTTCTATATGATCGATATTGGTGTTATTATAGTCGATATTAATGATAACCAAGAAATAAGATGGGAGTTCCATCTTTAGAAGGAAATGTCAATGGCATTTTATGCCGTTAGACTTGACAATCTATTTTCATTTTCAGAATGCTTCACAGCAATGTTGACTTTTATGCTTTTTTTGAATCTAAAACGTTTATTCGCGTATATAAAAGGTGTTTTGGTCAAAACAGTTAAAACTATTTCTTGCAGAATACAGGGCCGTGCAACGAGTATTGGCCACCCGTGTGCAAATAACGATAACCCCCCCCCCCCCCCCCCCCCCCCTCCCTCCACAATTAAAGTACTCGAATGTTTTTTTGTTTTTATCCTTTACATTTTGAATAAGTTAATGTTTTTTATTTTACAAATAAATACTTGAGCAAGAAAAATTAATAATATGAGTAACGACAACAATATTTTATTTTCAATCTTTATATTATGAACTATTAAACATAATTATTACCTATGTATTTTGAGGGCGCCGGTAGCTCAGTGGTATGCGTGCTTGACTTCTGAGCTCAAGGTTGTGGGTTCGTAGCCCGACCGAGGCCCTTAGTTTATTTTATCTGGGAGGCAAAATAAACTTAAGCACGCCGTCCTTCGGATGGGACGTTAAGCGATGGTCCCGAGCCTGTACGATGTCAGGTACTCGTTAAAGACCCATACCCTAGATGAATAAAAGTTTAGGGTAGGCAAAATTTAGGACTCCCACAGTAGAGTCGGGCTCATGTCCACCAGAGTGACGAAAGAGCGCTCTGGTAGTAGGCGATATGACCTCGTAGTTAAAGCCCGGGCATGAGTCATAAAACCTAACCTAACCTATGTACATAATAATGATAGGTAATAAAATTTACATATATGTAGATATAAAATTTATTTTATATAATAAACTTTGATATAGGTAATATTAAAAAACATAATTTTTTTTTTTTTTTTTTTAAGTACACAACTTTTAGTTTAGTAAATGTTTACGGAACACAAGTCAATTTTTTTTTCAAATAAAAGTAGAAACATTTATCACAAATAGTCGTTTATTAAATAAAAGTTAATTGTAATCAAAGCTGTGGCCTTGTGGCCTTAATGGAAGCACAATTTTCTACAGCACGTTTTGTGTCGATAGAATTCAAGAGATCACTTTCGATGGACAATAACGAAAGCACCGTGAGTCTCTACAAAAGCAGGATGCCAACTGCCGTAGGTACTTTTGTCCCCTTTTTTCCCCATCCCTTCAAATTAATTTATCTTGCTTTTCCCCTTGATTAAGGTTTCTTTTTGTTCTCTTGTCTATATTTGGTTTTGTCAACGATAGATTTTGAAAAGATAAGAAAAAATAGGGCGGCCTAGCGGCTGTCCGTAACAACTTAAAATCCTGCCTTTGCCATCACTGTTTATATTTGAAACATTAATGGTTATTAGGAAAAAGAGAAATATTTTCCCTCTCAACAATACTAGTCACGATTACGATACCAGGAAGAAAGAAAACTTTCGAATAACTAAACATTGCTCTTCTCTTTTTGAAAAAAGTATAACTCATAAAGGAATTAATTTATTTAATGCCCTTCCCCACTTCTTGAAGTGAATAGATACAATAAAAAAATTTTAATTTCAACTAAAAATGTTCATGTTAGGGGAAACCCTATACACGGAAACGGAATTTTATTCTCACTGTTCAAAAAGAATAATATAATCACAATAAAGAATCGTGTTTCATATCCAAAAACATAATTTGATACAAAGCTTTCATTTTTATTTTTTGAGCAGAGTTCCTCCACACAAAGGTCAGTCCAATGTACCTACGTTATTGTTTTATTTATTCATTTATAATTTTTTATTTATTTAGACTTTTTTTTATATTTATTTATAATTGATTAATCTATGTATATATATATTCATATATTGTTATAGTTACATTGTTTTTTTTTCTTCTATATCTCGCACATTGGGACCTAACGATGGGACGTAAGAACGTCCCGAAACATCGTTGGGATAAAGACACTTCCAAACAGTTTTTTTGAAAAATAGTTATCTTAAGTTTTATTAAATTGAAAAATGTGTCTACTTATTATAAAAATATCTTGTATTAAATTTGTTTATGTACTCATATATTTTTAAGTATTTATTTGTTTAGTTTTTATTCATTTCATTTTACTTTTTTTAATAGTTTTGTTATTACTCTAATCATAGATGTATTAGACTCAAGTAGTTATAAATCTAATTTATAAGCTATCTTAATGTATAAATTCCTTTGACGTATCCCTATTACCATGTATTGGTTCAACGGAAATAAACTTATTATTATGGCTGCCCGTGTGCCTCGCATGACTTCGCCATAGGGACTGCACGCCTGTGGCAGACTACTTCACACAGGAAGTAAAAGACATTTTTATTTTGAGTACTAGTTATTATTGTGTACACTTTGAAAAAAATTGTTATGCGCAAAGGGGAAGAAGGGGGTTCAAGTTTGTGTTAAGTAAGCCGCCATTTTCTCAAGTCCAAGGACAAAGACATGACCTTGAGACAAATTGTGATCGGTGCATTGTAACCGGATGACCGGATGTTTGGGTGTACTACTGATCAGCCTGCGTCTGCCGCTTCTAGTAGGCCTCCCCCCCCCCCCCGGAGGGTTGTGACGTCCCTGTAGGATATCGACCAGGTAGGGGGAGGGAGGCTCGAGGATTGGATCCTACCCTCCTCCAATCAGACACTACTTCACCAAGGGATCAATATCCTCCATCTTCAAATTAGGACAGGGTCACGGCCGGAGGGACTCTGACCTAAAGCAGGGGGGGGGGGGGGGGGGATCTGGAGGGTTATGGGCCATTTGGGGGCCATAGGTCATAATATTTGTAAGGATGGACCAATGGGGGGAAATCAGGCTTGTGGTCGGTAAAACGGGGAGATCAGGCTTGTTATCGGTAAAAACAAACTTGTAGAATTTCTGCCAAGCTTCCGGCACTGAGTGTCCTTATTCTGCAGGTCACATACTTGTCAATAGATTCATTATTCGAAAGTTTATACTTGAATTCAAAACCACATATGTATAACATATATTAATTTCCTGCAAAACAAGCCGAAGGAAAGAAGGGGGGTTAGAGGAGGTAAGTCCCTATGTAAGGAGCTTACAATTAATTGATTAATTCAGTTATTTTTCTTCTTATTATTGCAAAAACGATGAAGTAACAAAAAAATGGTTACTACCAAAAAAATGGATTACACAAAATTGAGGATAGTCTGAAGATATATCTAAAGATATTGGTTCCATGAATTTAGATTAACAGTTGCTAGAAATATAAGTGACATTTTCTTATTAGAAGCGGCGAATTTCTCCAATCATAGTTCAGTGGAACATAATTTGATATTCATAGTTCTGTTTCATTATTAAATAATTCCATAGCTAAATGTATAAGAGACAGGTGTCCAGTAAAAATAAGTACCTCCCCACCTATACGAAGTAAAGGGAAAGTTATGTAATCGGTCAGCAATTCGATATCAAGTTTTCAAAGGAATTTCACTGACCCCCTGTGTCCGTGAACGCGATAACTACAGACAGGACTTTTTACACTTGTATCTAGAACCTCATAACGTTGATACCTCTTAATTTTCAGCAGAATCGGCAAGAAAGGGTAGGGATCAGAGAGGGATCAACTCAAAAACCCTAATAACTGCTAATCGACACAAAACTCAGTATGAGGATTCAGAAAATGTAAGTCAACCATTGGTTTTTAGCCCAAACAGACGATTGGCTATGGAGGAAGAGCGAAAAAGTTTCATTTTTGAAATCAGGTCGGAAAATATGGAATTCCGGTGAAAACTTAACATGGAATTTCTTCTCTTCACCGATTACATTCTTTCCTAATAACTTCATTTAGCTGGGGAAGTAATGTAATTCGTACCAATCTGCTGGGATATACCATTACTTTTATTCCGTTCGTGCACTTATCTATACATCTCAGATTATATTTCGAGGTCAGTCTGACTGAGTTAGTTACTCCGTCTAACCCAAGACAGACTCAAAGTGGTCTTGGTGATCTCGTCTTCGAATCATATCTTCAATAGAGGAATAATTTATGAAAATGAAGAGAGCATTCAGAAACATTAAGTTATTGTCCCCTGATTTCGCAAGATACTAACCATATAAGCCAACCAACATTGCATTCCGTGAGCCAACTTAACTCAAGTTTATACAATCTACTCTGGATTACCAGGTGCGCATCAACCGAGTTGCGACGTAACCGATTTTTTTTTTTTTTTTTTCGATTTATGACCTTATGCTGAGGCATACCGGCCAACTACCACGATGATATAATGGAATTTTTCACAGGACAAAGCAACTAGGTACCTACATAAAACAATTATATGAAATTATTTCAATGTAAAATTTATAGCAATAATTTTGCAAAGAAGGAATATATGGATGCGCAATGCTCCCGAAGAGGAATGGGACCATGCACAGTCATGAAGGCGAGTAGGGAGCCCACCCGGCTGCCAGAAGACCACAGAGGAGCGGAGAGACCAAACCGGCCGCGACCAAAAAACATTTGTTTTTTTAGATTACATTTCAAAAAGCGAATCAAAAAAATAATATGTTAAGTTATGGGTAGTAGTTAATAAACAGTCGTCCAGTGGAAAAATACCTTCATTCCAAGAAAGAAATTTGAAGAGAAAAATAATCTTGGATCTAGGAGATGCCAATGGCAGACTTCCATTCATTCTAAAAATATAATGTTTCATTCAACTCATGAATCTCTTTCTGGACATTGATAAATATAGTTAGTTATTATGACTCATGTCCGGGCTTTAACTTCGAGGTCATATCGCCTACTACCAGAGTGCTCTTTCGTCATTCATGTGGACATGAGCCCGACTCTATTGTGGGAGTCCTAAATATTTATTCATCTAGTGTGTAACGAGTACCTGACATCGTAGAGGCTCTGGACCATCGCTTAACGTCCCGTCCGAAGGACGGCGTGCTTAACTTGATTTTATCTTGGAGGTAAGGCCCTCTGCCGGGCTTTGAACCCGCGATCTTTAGCTCAGTAAGCAAGCACGCATACCACTAAGCTAAAGGCGCTATTTCTGTTATACCTTTTCATACGTATAAGGGTTGAGAAAGACCGTTCATTTGTTGCTACAGAAACTTTGTAGATCCAATTTTCAAAAATCGTTGGAAAAATGTTCATTTGGGCCTGAAATAAAATATTTCCGCACTGCTTTCTCTGCCAAAGGTCAAGCTTCACCAGGATCCGCACGACCTCTAGTAGGAAAATGTTTTATGTCAACAAATTATTCCATGCAAGTAAAAATAGTTTAATTATTTACAAAAAGACAATTTTTTTTTTTTTTTTAATTTTGGGGATTGACTCCTCTTATCCCCTTCAGGTACGCCCCTGAGTTGAACGGATTTTCATGAAATTTCATGAATGTCAACACAAATTCACACGTTCACAAAAAAGAAAGGGGTAAGACTATAGTTTCGAGTTTTCAATTAAACATTGAGTAGAATATCGGTTCAATGGGGATTGTCAATCGGGATTGTCCTTGACTCCTACAGTGGGTAGGTCTCTATTGAACGGACCGTGTCCTGTGAGAACTCCAGTTAGTTGCCGAAGCTCGTTCCTTTTCGAGGTTCAGAATCACCTTGGACACCCCTCTCAGGAACATCTTCGACTGTCTGCATGTCTTCTCTCTCCATGTACGCTCCAAAAGATCCTTAGTCCACTCTTTATTCCGCGTTCGGTATATTCTTAGTACTGGCTCTGGCCCCATAATGGGCTTATTCCAACCACCCTTGGCTAGTTGGTCTGCCTCCTCGTTTCCCCTAGTCATAATTACTAACTAACTAACATAAGAAATTTTCATTTTGGCTGGAAAGGAGAGGGAATCACCACCGATCAGAAAATCATTGAAAGTGACTGATAGTAGTTTGTATAATTACTAACTATTTGGATTCAAGCCACGATTCTTCTTGTTAGTAGGCAGCAACGCTACCCAGCACACAATCGAGGTCATTGTATACAAATATTTCAGGGATCCTATCAGAACTGTAGTCATTGGTTAATTGGTTTCCCACAAAATGTTTCCAATTAAAAATAGTACGAAATATTTAGTTACACAATACTCTCCACTCTAGTTACCATTTGTATGACCCAATTAGTATTACGTACTTACCATGGCATATAAAACTACTATACTCATGTTAAAAGGTGTTTTGTGATTAATGCTTTTTCTTGAAACAGTTAAACTTAATTGAAACAGTTTTGTCATTTTATTGGGAAATAAATTTCGTAATCTCAGTCTAACCAATCAAAATCGTCGGTGAATCACCGTCAGTGTACTTCCCTAGATCGTAATAATCTATTACTTTTTCCATCTACCTCAAAAACAGGCTACAAATCAAAAATTGACTGGGACTTCTAAATCCTTATATTAAATTTTGTGTCGATAAGGTTCTTAAGTCGAGCTCCCTTCTCTGACATCCCCCCTCCTTCGGCCGATTTCGCGGAAAATTATTAGTTGTCGTTTGTATGGGGTTTAAAATTTAAATATAAAACTTCACATCGATACATTCATTAGATCGGTAATTATTGGGGTTTTTGAGTCTAGCCTCTCTCTTCTGATATCCCTCCTCACCCTTTGGCAGATTTATCTGAAAATCAATAGGTGTCACGTGTATAGACTCACAAAATTTCGTGTCGATACGTTCTTTCGGTAGGGAGTTATCATTTTTAAAGACACACAGAAAGCTTTATACCTTACATTTTTGGCATCTGGGGGTCGAAAAACATAAATTTCCGGTGATAACTCTAAATCGAATTTCTGACAGATTACATAACTTGCCCTATAGGTTTACATATTGGTGAGAAAGTATAAGTTTATATTTTCATAAGTTAAGAAAAGTTATATCAGACTGAAAATGAGAATTAAATGCAAATTTCTTGTGCAATTTTAGTTCGTTAGTTATTGTGACTCATGCCCGGGCTTTAACTATGAGGTCAAATCGCCTACTAGAGCGCTCTTTCATGATGTACATGAGCCCGACTCTACTGTGGGAGTCCTAAATGTTGCCTACCCTCAATTTTTATTCACCTATGGTAGGGCTTTTTAATGAGTATCTGACATAGTACAGGCTCGGGACCATCGCTTAACGTCCCATCCGAAGGACGACGTGTTCAAGGTCTTTTTTACCTCTGTATGAGGGCCAGATTTCTCAGTGAGTAGAGAGTAGGGGTTATTTAATGCTATACTTTCTTTGCGACTTATAATAATTACTTAGCTCATTACTGGGAAATAATGAGAATGCATTACTATGTCAGTAATCTGAAGGTTCAAACAGAAAAAAATCTATCTTATCCCATATGATCTTAGTATAATAAATTAAATTTTTTTGATAGCGATAAAGAAATGCTGATAGAGTGGATCAATGTTTATATTATATCTTTCTGTAATAACTTTTGACCTCTTGATATAATTTTATATATCTCATTTTTGTTAAGAAGTATAATTTTATATAAATGAAGTGCTAAGATGCAGTTGATAAAGAAGTAAAGGAAGGAACAACGTGGCATGGAGAGACAAAGGATGTTACCCAAGGAGTACGTGAAGAAGTCGCTCTGTGGGGAAATGAGTAAAGTGTGGGGCGAGTTGTGTACCGGTCGAGTCCTATCGAACAGAGCACTGACAGACAAGTGAAACAGCTGGAGAAGCACTACACTCGGCTATCCTAGTGGTAGGTATATTAGGAGGGCTGATGAGTACACCTAGGGACCTAAGCATCCAATGCTTTTATCCCACCCATGTTAGCTACTGTGGTAGTCCTAAATTTTACTTACCCAGGTTTAATTCCTGAAATCGAAAGACTCGGAACCATCGCTGACATTCCATCCAAAGGACGGCGTGCTCAGGGTTTTTATCTTCTAAAAAAACCTAAGGGCCTCAACCGGGTTCTTGAGCTCAGTATGCTATCCGGCCCTGATGGTATTGGCCCAGTAAACACTAGAGATATTCTATTGATACACAGATATTCGATAAATAATATCGATCACTAGCAAAATTACGATATTATTGTAACAGAGTTTTAGTTTTTAAAACTCGATTGATTTTTTTATACCGTTATATCTGTGGTCACAGGAAATAAATTGGTAAGTCTGATTTCGTAACTTTTCAGGGAAGCACTTTTTTACTTTTGCATTAATCGTGTAAATCCAGTTTTTAGAATAAATAAATTATGTTTGCATCGTTATTAATCATATACTTTCTAAATCTATAGGAGTGAATGAAAATGTATATTGTTAATCCTTTCTTGGATTTCCCCTTAGTTACCTAATCATTTCCCATCACTAACCTAATTTTTATACCCACTCTAATTATTAACCATACTCTTTGAAATACTCGTGAATGATGCCTCTCTAAAGTTGAGCAAGTTGATTTAACCGAAAACACCCTCTTCACTTGGAATAGTTGAATAAATGGTTAAATGCAGTTATGTCGTGAATGATTCCTCAAAGAAGTAGATTAAGTTGATTTAACCGAGAACATACACAATTTTACGAGATGCCAGGAAACCCACATCTTTATAATTTCGAAGTATTAGATTCCTGAGCTCTCAACTTCTTCACAGTGCGCAGATGGCTTGGGAGATGATCACAATACACTTAACTCATTTTGACATTTTTTCGATTTAACAACTTATTCCCTGTGACCATAGATATTATTGTTATTTATATTACTGAGATATTATGTAAACGGTCACGAATTCGATATTGAGTTTTGACTGTAATTTCATGTTTCCGACCTATAGTCGTAGGTACATAATCAGCAATGCACTTTAATATTTGAGTCAATACATGCATTACATCGACAGATAATGGGGAGATTTTGAGTTGAGCATTGCATATTAAATTGTGTGCCTTTTCATGCATTACAACTGCAGTTATTAGAGTTTCTGTATAAAGCCTCCCCCCTTAATTCCCATTTTCCTATGGCCTATTCGGCTGAAAATAAATAGGTGTCGTTCTTAAAGGTTTTGAATTTACATGAAGGAACTTCACGAAACTTTATATACAATGAAATTTGCGAATATATATTCGTCCATTTATATATACAAAAAGGCCTTGTAAAAAGACTTTGTGGCTTTGAGGAACCATTTCACACATTTCTTCATAAGTATTTTTATTTTTGAAATGAAGTTGGTGCACCAAAACAGCTTATGAGCTGTATATTGTGTTATGAAGAAAAAAGAGAACTCATTCAAGTATTGAAGAAGAATAAACATTACATTCACTTTTGTATCGAAACAAGCTGAAATCCTGTGTGATCTATAAAATTACACACATTCAAATTATTAATATTATAGAATTAGTTATATTTATTTGCATAAAAACAGTGAAGTAACTAAATTAGTGAATAAATAGGTATATGAAGTCGCATTTTGTTTTAAAACAACCAATGAATGAAAAACGAAAGACGATCATCAGCTGTTCTAATTAGTGTGGACGAGTCGAAGTTGTCTGGTGGAGATGAGAGGTCTGAGTTGAGATGTGAAGATGGGCAGAGAGTTGTGCTTAGGCTTAAGGTGTAATATATACCCAAAGCAACATTTGATATAGTTTAAATAATTAGTTTGTAAGATTTAATTTTTTTAAAGAGTTTCATTTTTTTTATTTCCATCATAGCTTATAATTTTATAATGTAAGTTTAAGTAAATAAACGAGGGACGAATATATGTAGATGTATTATACCCCATTGGCTCACAGTGGGTAGTGTTTTTATAGATTAGTACCTATTTACCCAGCCTTGAAGCTGAATATATTTTTTCATTCGTTATTACTGTCACTTCAACTCACAAATTTATCATATTTGAAATATTATAAAAACTTAATTAAATTGTATTTATTTACTACATTTTATTAATGTAAACACTTATAAACTTAAGTACACTGTCAATTTGATTTGGTAAATACCCCAATATTTGTCAAATCAAACATTATATTTTCTTAATGGTGTCAATTTAATAGAGTAAAAATCTCCGGCAATGTACTTCCCCAGAACGAATTAACCTATTAACTTTTCCCTCTCCCTATTATGCTATTCAATAGCTGAGGGCGCCGGTAGCTCAGTGGTATGCGTGCTTGTCTTCTGAGCTCAAGATCGTGGGTTCGTAACCCCATAAGTTTATTTTATCTGGGAGGTAAAATAAACTTAAGCACGCTGTCCTTCGGATGGGACGTTAAGCGATGGTCCCGAGCCTGTACTATGACAGGTACCCCTACCCCAGATGAATAAAAATTTAGGGCAGGCAAAATTTAGGACTCCCACAGTAGAATCGGGCTCATATCCACCAGAGTGATGAATGAACGCCTGATAACATAACTTCACGCTTGCAGATGCTGGGCATATAAAAATCACAAAAACCCAATTTGGAATTACGTCATGTTTATATAACTTCAAATATACGAAAAAGTAAAAATATATTTTAAGTTGACCTCATACTTTCAGAAGCCTTTACGGAAAATCTTCAATTTAATTTCCAGAGTCTCAAACATTTTTTATTGTGAAAGTTAAAAAGAGTGATAGATGCATTTAGGAAATGAAAATTTGACATTTTCCCTAAATCGTTGTCAACATAATCCAGGATTTCTAAGTAGCACACTAACGGGATCTGCATATCTAGAGCGGAACTCATGTAACGTTATAATGAGCATAGATCCCCAAAAGTGGCTCTGGAAAAAAATATAATTATATGAAACTGAAATATAATTATGTTATAGGCCTATTTAAATGAGTCATTTGAGGTTATGGCCTAAAATCGGATTGTTAGATTTTACGTTCAAATTCTAAAAATTATTTAACCAATTGGTTTCTAGTAATTTTGTTAATTTTTGTTATATAGAACAGAAAAGTGTCCGGATCCTCCTTAATAATATTGGTTAGTGTCATTTCGGAACTTTTTTTTTTTTAACTTAAGAAATTAGTTATTATGACTCATGCCAGGGCTTTAACTACCTTTAACTATCGCCTACTACCAGAGCACTCTTTCGTGGGGTTCTGGATCTGGCAGGGGTCTTTAACGAGTACTGACATCGTACTTAAGTTTATTTTGCTTCCTAGATAAAAAAAATAAACTAAGGGCCTCGGCCGGGTTTCGAACCCACGATCTTGAGCTCAGAAGGCAAGTACGCATACCACTGAGCTACCGTTTCCTCTGTATTTGAGAAGAAAAGAGATGAGAGGAGTGAACACCGTTAGAACAGCTTCAAGTGAAAGGAACGATATGTCTTCGTTTCTCATGAGCTAGTTACTCTAACAAGACAGAGAATAAAGTTTCTTATTTTTAACCCAAAAAGTTTATATTTATATTGAATATATTATATTCACAACCCCTAAATTGAGCGACGCGGGCGTACTATGGAAACTATATAAATAAATATATCAAAAATTGTTTTTAAATATTGTCTATTCGTTAAAAAAAATATGTTTCGGTATTACACCTCAGGTTTTGATTATACAGTTTAAATATCAACATTTTTTATGAAAAAACAGGTTACGTAATAGTTTTGAACAAGTGAAAATAAATTAAGCCACTAAAAATATTATATCATAAATTCTAACAAAATAAACTAACTTATATATGGTATGCGAGAAATAATATTTGTGTATTTAACAAAGAGATTACTGATGACATGAATATATTATATTGTAGATTACAATCGGTAAAAAAAAACAAATAAATTTGATGACAATTATAGATATAGGACAAAAAAATAAAATAGTGAATGGCAATAGGTACAATAATAATTGTATGTAAAGAAATTAATAAACAAAATTTTAAAAATAAATAATTAAAAGTAAATATAAAAAAATAAATAAAGGATGAAAATCTCTGTAAAGTGATGGAGAATTTTTATACGAATAATAAATAAAATTTGGCCGATTTAACAACTTCCCCTATACATCATATAGCTGGGGGACCTTAAAAATGTCCGTCAGTCTGTGAACATAATAACTTTTTTGTGACTGATTTGACTTTTCATTTTCAGTCAAATCGGTTAAAGGGAAGGGGGGATGCTTAGCACGTAAACTCTAATAACTGCCGTTGTAATCAATATATTGGCACGATTTGCGTCGTGTTCAATGATTTTATGCACTTATCGCATACTTTGGTAAATATATATTATTTTGGTATAACAGAAGTAAAAAGAACTCTGACGCATGCGCACTTAACCAAGCAACAGATTTATAAAATTCCGGTGAAAGCACAACATCGAATTTCTGGCTGATTACATAACTTCCCCTATATCTACTTAGTATAGATGGAGATGTAAAAGAGAGTGTGATTTGTGCTACAATTCCAAACTGCAACGCTGTTTGCCATGCTACTTCAGTCGATTACCGCTAGTTGCGAGCGGAGAGCTATTTGAAATATTTTTTTATTAAATTGATTTTTGATGAAAAGTCTGAATCACCTCCAATGTACTTCCCCAGATCGAAATAATGAACTTGGATCTCCTCCAAAACGAATCGTCCATTATGGCTAAATATCAATAGGAGCTTCTGAAACCTCATATTAAATTGTATGTCGATACATTCATTACATCGGCAGTTATAAAATAACCCCTTAATTCTCTCTTATATTTGACCGATTTGGCTGAAAATCAATAGGTGTCGTCCTCATGGGGTTCTAGGTACACATAAAAAATTTAAATGTCAAATCTATACATTTATACTATGGGAATTGTCGTTGACACACACACACAGACGCACGGACAGCCAGACATTTATTTTTTTTAGTTTTTAGAAATCATCAAATTTCTGACCGCTTACATAACTTTCCTTATGCATCGTATAGCTTAGGTAGTCATGAAATGTATCAACTTATATAAGGTATGCAATAAATAACATACACAAAGCAGGTAGAGTGTCGAGTTAAAAGTAGTCGAGAAGCGGGCTCAATAAAGTCACAGATCGATATGAATCGATAATGTCAATATAGATTAACTCATATGAGATCAGTGACATATCGATTTAACCTATCACAACTCAATTCAGGTAATTTAGAGGAGTCTCATTTGTTTTGAGGCGAGAGTTGTGTCGGATCTATAGTCTTAGTGGATCTATAGTCTTGGCGGATGGAGTATAGAGTATTGGAGCCTTTGAGGAGTTTTCTTTGAAGGAGGCCTCTCTCCAGTAATTGGTTGAGGAAAAAACGTTGGATGAGATTAGGACCAGAAGTAAATAAATATTAAAAAGGAATATATTGGATCTTATCCTTTATCGTAGTTCTCCTTGTATTTATCGGTTTTTTTGTATTTATAACGACAATAAAATAATATTTGTTTTATTTATAGAATCATTGAGGGCGCTGGTAACTCAAGAATAGCTTACTGAGCTCAAGATCGCGGGTTCGAAACCAGGCCGAGGCCCTTAGTACTTTTATGTCATAAACTAAACAACAGACTTATACAAAAGGAAGTAGGTGATTCACCGGCAATGCAGTTCCCCAGATCAAATTAATCAATTTCAATCTCTCCCCAAAACTGTTTTTTTGTAAAGAGATATTTACAAAAAGAATATAGGTTAGGTTAGTTTAGGTTTTATGACTCATGCCCGGGCTTTAACTACGAGGTCATATCGCCTACTACCAAAGTGTTCTTTCGTCACTCTGGTGGACATGAGCCCGACTCTACTGGGGGAGTCATAAATTTTGCATACCCTAAATTTTTATTCACCTGAGGCAGGGGTCTTTAACGAGAACCTGACATCGTACAGGCTTGGGACCATCGCTTAATGTCCCATCCAAAGGACGGAGTGCTTGAATTTATTTTACCTCCCAGATAAAATAAACTAAGAGCCTCGGTCGGGTTTCGAACCCACGTTCTTGAGCTCAGAAGACAAGCACGCATACCACTGAGCTACCGGCGCCCTCCAAAAAGAATATATAAAACAAAAATGGCAATGTCAATATGTCAAGAGGGGAGAAATCACCCAGTGGTGACACTCCCCACTGAGTTCCACTCATTTATGGCTAATCACTGTCTGATCTGAGAAAGTCTCTAGGCCATTGGCGCTTAAGGCGTCGTTCGGGATGTATGGCAGATGGGAGGGCTCGGGACTAGAGGATTAATGTGGATACTAAGGGAGGAAATTAATTTTTTGTACCTGAATTTAGCTAATTTGATGTCAAAGGTAATACAGTAGAATCCCGATAATTCGTATGGTCAAGGGACTGACGGTTTAGTACGAATTATCGGGATTACCAATTATCGGGAGTGCAAAATAAATAAAAATTAAAAAACGTATTAATGCAAACATGTATGTATTAAGAAGTATGTACAATGTGGTAACAATAAAAACTATGCAATAAACACTGCTTTATACTAAACTATACAATAAACAATACTTGCAATAAAAATATGTACATATGTTCTAGATTAAATAAACACCTATCAAACATTTGTTCGAAAAAAATCCGTAATTTTTTAGACGGGTATTGTCAATTGCTTTGTCAAGAGCAAAAAATACCTCATGACCAACATCTGATTTTGCTATAGAACAGGCCCGTTTCGTCGGCACTGAATATGTTCTTAGGCTCATAAGGTTCAATTATTATTCCCAATTCATCCTTCCACACAGAACAAACGTTATCTCACACACTTGCACTTTCCCCACTAAGCTTCTTAAATTTAATGTTGTCCTCTCTCCCCCTCTTGAAAACAGTACGAATTAAAGAGGTTTTTAAGCTGGAAATACGAATTATAAGACGTTATAGTGATCTCGAGCATAAACATAATACGAATTACCGAGGGGTCTGAAATGCATTGTTTTTATACCACTTATCGGGATTTTCTCTGGGGACCGGCAAATTTGTACGAATTAGCCTGAAATACGAATAATCGGGATACGAAATATCGGGATTCCACTGTATTGAAATCAGTGTGAAGGGTGTTGTTGGTGATGTATAATGGAGCATTGACTATTGTACAGATTTTAGATTGTAAGGAATAAATGCACTGTAGATTGGAAGCTTTGCCAGAATCTTGAAACCCCGTATTAAATTTTGTGTCAATACATTCATTGCATCGGCAGTTATTAGCGTTTTTGTTTTAATCCCGCCCCTAATCCCCTCATGCTTTTGGTCGATACTATCATTCTATCGGAAGGTAGTCTTCACAGATACAAAGAATTTCCTCTATACTTCTTATATGTGGGGAAGCAAAATATAAGTAAACAATACCCACAAAATAATTGGATAACCCGATTAATCGATTTATTCCTGCTACCACTGCCTGTGCTTTTTGAAATTCGATAGACGAGGCCTCCTATATTAATGGGATATTGATTTGCATAACTTACTCCATAACACCACATTTCCTACAATTAGCTACAATTCTTATTAATAATTTTTCTTCGGTATTGATCCGCCTCATGCATTAGTTATAAATAAAGTTAATTTCATTTTTTTTCTCATCTTTTAGTTAGTTATTATGACTCATGCCCGGGCTTTAACTACCAGGTCATTTCGCCTACTACCAGAGCGCTCTTTCGTCACACTGGTGGACATGAGCCCGACTCTACTGTAGGAGTCCTAAATTTTGCCTAATCTAAATTTTTATTCACCTAGGGCAGGGGTCTTTAACGAGTACCTGACATCGTACAGGCTCGGGACCATCGCTTAACGTCCCATTCGAAGGACGGCGTGTTCAAGTTTATTTTACCTCCCAGATAAAATAAACTAAAAGCCTCGATCGGGTTTCGAACCCACGATCTTGAGCTCTGAAGGCAAGCACGCATACCACTGAGCTACCGTCTTCATCTTTTATATCATAACTTAAGGCGACAGTCAGACGTCCCCTATTCGTAGAATACATTTCATGGCTACCCAGATTTTTCGTTTATAATTCCAAAAAATGCATAGGATCAAGAATCGATTCTGGAAGTGTGGAAACGCTCTGAATTAGAAAATACCGTGAACACGATAGCTCCTGATACAATGAATGTATCGACACGAAAATTTATATATGTATATTCAAAACTTCATAAGAACGGCACCTATCAATTTTCAGCGGAATCAGAAAAGGGGGGCTTGACTCAGAAACCCTAATAAAGAGGAAGCGACTTTTTTATTAATTGATTAATTCGTTCTGGGGAAGTACTGACGAATTTTTTCTTATATATTTATAATTTTAATTATTTTTTTATATCTAAGATTAGTTCTTTACACAGTCGAAGGATGTAATTCTGTTGTTGAGTATTTACATTTTTTCTCCTTTATTTTTTACTTCACCAGCTCAACAAAATGTATGTCATACGTGGTGGGGGTAACATGGAGAATTAGATTAGGGAATGTCTCTAAGTGAGATACCCTTAACTATTTACATTAATATTATATTGAAAACATTCGGTAAATCAAAAACCTCAATAACTGCCGATATAATAAATATATCAACACGAAATTTAGTATAGAAGCCCCCATCACAAGTCAACTATTGATTTTTAATCAATGTTCGATTTTGGAGGGAGAGCGACAACTTAATTGATTAATTTGTTCTGGGTAATTGCCGGTGAATTTTTTTTTAATGATTTACCTCTATTGTCTATAAATGCCCGAGTCTGTACGATGGCAGGTACTCGTTAAAGACCCTCCCCAGGTATTCCAAATGAAAAAACCCAAGTAGACAAAATTTAGGAATTCATCTGTATTTTAATAAATACTTAAATATCACTAAAGGAAAAATAGAGACGTTGCAGTTCATTCATTATTTATGGTATGAATAATGAATAAATTGTAACCGATGGGAACGTATATTGGAACCAAGTGGATCCAACATTACAATACCTGTGGCTGCATTTAGACAGGAAGCTGACGTGGATCCAGCACATTGTTAACAACTGAATCATTTATGTTTGTCAGTAGGTCATTTCATTATTGATCTAGAATGGCCTGGGACCAGTTCTATTTTGTAACCTTAATACTCGAACACCATTAATTGTTTATCGATTTATTGAGTTAATTCATATGTTCATCTGTTTACTCACATCCAGAGAACCTGTTTCGTTCGTTTTTGGTTTGAACAAAGTTTTCTTTATGTTTTACTTTCCCAGCTATACGAAGCACACCGTCCTTCGGATGAGACGTTAAACGATGATCTCGAGCCGGTATGATGTCAGATACTCGTTAAAGATCTTTATCCTAGGTGAATAAAAATTTAGGGTAGGCTTTTAGTAGAGTCGGGCTCATGTTCCCCAGAGTGACGAAAGAGCGCTCTGGTAGTCGGCGATATGACCTCATAGTTAAAGCCCGGGCATGAGAAGTATAGGGGAAGTTATGTTTTCGGTCAGAAAAGTCAAGTTGAGTTTTCACTGATATCCTAATTCCAAATATTAAAAAAAAATTTCTGTCTGTCTGTGCGTCTGTGATCACGATAACTCTCGATAGAAATGTATCGACGCAAAATTTTATACGTGTATCGAGATCCCCATAAGAACGATCCCATATTCGGGTAAAGGAAGGGGGGTGGGGGGGGGGGGGGGGGTGGGGGAGGAAGAAAGTAGCTGAATTAAAAAAAAAAACTACCGATGGAATGAATGTATCGATAAGAAAGTTCATATTACAATACAACACACCATAAGGAAGACACCTTATTCGGACCAGAGAAGGGGACCTCGATTCAAATACCCTATTAACTATCGATGTAATGAATATATCGATACACAATTTAATATGACGATTCAGAAGCCAATATACAAGTGAAATTTTGAGTTATAGCCCAAAGAGTTGATTTGCTTTGGAGGGAGAGTGAAAACATAATTGATTAATCCGTGCTGGGGAAGTACATAGCTAGTCGACGACTTTTTTAAGTTATTTTTGTTGTCATTTGTCTACAACATAGTTTTAGATAAAGTAATGACGGTAAGGCGTTTCAGGCAATTCCAAAACTTTTATGTGCCTTTTAGTGTTCCATACAACATTTATTAGAAACATTTATTGAATCTATCATAAATATAAGCATTTTTTGTAAAAATGTACTTAGTCCCTGATGAAAGTGGTCTTATTTTTAGTGTTAATTTCGGCCGAACTGTTAACAGACCTTTCTTTATGGGGTTCTTTGTCTATCTATTTATTCTGGTGTTAGTTATTATGATGCCCAGACTTTAACTATGTGCTCATATTGCCTACTACCAGAGCGCTCTTAGTTGCTGACACTACTATGGTTTTGCCGACCCTAAATTTTTATTCACCAAGGGTAGAGGTCTCTAACGAGTAGTTACCTGACACAGTACAAGCTCGGGAACATCCCTTATTAATTTTGATTTCGATACTATCGACAGTTATTAGGGTTTGTGTTGGCTCTCCACATCTGATCCCTTACATTTATAGGTGTCGTCCTTATGGAGTTTTTACATTAATAATTACATAAGTAATCCTATACATTGTATAACTGGGGAAGTAATTAATTGATTAACTAGCGTATATGTATAAATATATTGCCGGTGATTCACCGACGTATTTTTTTTCCTTATCTACACACCTGTGATACACCGAAATAATGGTGTATTTTCCTTAGAAGTAGGTGTAGAAAAAATTAAAAATATGGAAATATATTCACGCCGATCAGTGCTCAGGACAAGTGTTTACTTACAAGAGGACCTTTCAATGTGTGGGTCGCCGATTTTAATTAATCTTTTTCTTGTGTTTCTACATCGAAAAATAATAGTTACGTGTTCGAGCGTTCGTGCCTATAGGCTTTCTGAGCAAAGAAAAAAAAATTAACCCCAGGATGCCCAGAATAAAATATTCAATATGAGGGTTTACTCTGCCACTAAGAAGGGCTAAAAATCAACTACAGGATGTATTAATCGATAAATGGTTTCCAAACTTTAATTTCTCACCGCAAAAAACCCTTATATTATCTAGTATTTCAGATTTCAATAAAGCAATTTGCACGCTTGTTTCCAAAAATATCGTTTTCCTTTAATGTGATTATCGAGCGATAGTGATTTGAATGTAAAAATAAAACTTATTGTTATATTCAGTTTCTGCGAACCAATAAACTTCATGTGGAATAAAATGAAACTATAAAAAATTTTCCACCCTAGAACCAAAACCCCTATATACGTGTCTAATATTTTTTGATGTTGAAACACGAGAAAAAGTTTCATTGAAATCGGCGACCCATACACTGTAAATTCTTCTAATTACTTTTAATTGAAGCGACTGGAATTTAATTAATTTGCGATACTTTTAATATTTCCAGATTGTCATACTTGGAACTTTGGTAAGTATGAAGTAGAATGGAGGCTCCAGGAGGCTAATGAAGGGACTATGGGATGGAGAGAGGCTGACTTAACGGTTCTCTGGCAAAGGAATGAACACTTTCTACAGTGCCCAAGTATGGATCCACCCTCTCCAGGTATACACACAGGTATGTTCAGGGTATGAAACGTCTAAGGAAAATATATCATTATTTTGGGAGACTGAAATAGAGAAAATTACAGATAAAAAGAAGTGTTCGGCGAACCATAGGCAATCTGCTTCCCCAGAATGAGTTAATCAATTAAATTTTCGCTCCCCCTCCAAAACCAGTCAACCTTTTGCGCTAATATTCAACAGTTGACATATATAGGGGCTCTTATATCCTCGTACTAAATTTTGATTCGATAAATTCATTACATCGGCAGTTATTAGGTTTTTGAGTTGAGCCCCCCCTCTGATCCTTCCTTTCTATTCTGCCGATTCCTCGGAAAACTAATAGGTGTCGTCCGTATACGGATTTAAATTCACATATAAAATTGTGTGTCGATACATTCATCACAACGGCAGTTATTTTGTGTTAAGCCTCTCACCTGATACCCATCTTCCATTTCGCTGAAAATAAACTGATGTCGTTAGTTGGTTCTGGAATAACATATGAAATTGATCGTGTTGATAATTTCACTTTACTGATTACATAACTAGCCGTGTACTTTGTATAGTGGGGAAAAGTGGGGCAACTCAAAAACCCCAAAAACTGCCGATATAATAAATGTACCGACACGAAATATCATATTTAAAGTCAACACCCAATGAGGACTTAACCTGTTAAATTTCAGCGATATGGGCCGAAGGGAAGAGGGGTTCAGGTAAGGGGCTTAACTCAAAAACCGTTACAACTGTCGTTGTAATGAATGTATCGACACACAATATTATATGATAAATCAAATCCCCATATGGACGACAACTATTAGTTTTCCGTGGAATCGGCTGAATGGAAAGGGGGAATTAGAGGGGGCTCAACTAAAAAACCGCAATAACTGCCGATATAATGAATTTATCGAGACAAAATTTAGTATGAGTATTTCGAAGCCTCTATGTAAGTCAACTATTGATTTTTAGGCAAAACGGTCAATTAATTTTAGAGGGAGAGCGGAAACATTCGTGCTGCGGTTTTACATTGCCGGTAATTCACCGACCTGTTTCACAGCTCGATAATGTCAACTTTTCTAACGAACTTTTATAGGAAAATTTACGTTATTTTTAATGGTGAAATTAGATTTTTTCATGGATTGATATTTCTGATTCGGGTGTAGAATCACGAGGTGAATTTTGTACACACGACATATAAGACATCTGTGTAAACATACAAACATTTTTCTATGAATGACACATTTTACCTAAGATGATAACAATCCACGTATAAATAGGGTCATACAGTTTTGTGTGATGTTTGAACAAAATATGCTCTGAGTACGTTAAAAACTTTTGTTAAATTCATCAATTTACATTGTCCCACTTGATTCCGCTGAAAATTAATATATGTCATCCTTACGGGTTTCTGAATTTAAATGTAAAATTTTGTGTCGGTATATTCATTACATCGGCAGCTATTGGTATTTGTAAGTTGGGCCCCCTGTGATTCCCCCCTCCCCTTCTGTTGATTCCGCTGAAAATTAATATATGTCATCCTTACGGGTTTCTGAATTTAAATATAAAATTTTGTGTCGATATATGTCATCCTTACGGGTTTCTGAATTTAAATGTAAAATTTTGTGTCGGTATATTCATTACATCGGCAGCTATTGAGATTTGTGAGTTGGGTCCCCTGTGATTCCCCCCTCCCCTTCTGTTAATTCCGCTGAAAATTAATGTGTCGTTCCTATAAGCCTTTGAATTTAGTTATAAAGTGTCGTGTCAATACATTTATTACAACGGCTTTTTGTTGTAAGCCTCCCCCCAATCCCCCCTTCCCTTCGGCCGATTTGGCTGAAAATCAATAGGTGTTGACCTTAGAATGTTCTGGATACACATATAAAATTTCGAACGAATAGATTCATTTTATTGAGAGTTATCGAGATCACATACATATTCACAGACAGACAGAACTTTTCTTTTCTTTTTTTAGAATTAGCTGTTCGTAAAACGTGAAATTCAAATGAAATCTCAACTTCGAATTTCTGTCTGATTACTCAACTTGAGCTATACTTGGTATAACTGTGGATATGAAACTTCTTAAAATAGGTGCCACTCTGTATATTTCCACTGTTGCTATATATACAGATGTTGTTTTTTCTCTTACTATCTTCACATGAGCATTATTCCTGTGATCTAGGTCATCTATTACTTAACTAACTAATTATAATATTACTTCTCCACCTATCCGAAGTATAGGGGATGTTATGAAATCGGTCAGAAGTTTTACATTCTATTCTACGGAATTTCGTGTTTTTCGAATTCCTGATTCTAAAAATTGTTGATATATTCACTCTATACATATACAGATATACACACATTCTTCGGCTCCTGGTGGAAGAAGAAAAAAACAGTATAAGAAAGGCTGGGCACAATAAACAAAACAAAAAAAAAAAATATATACACACGATTTTGTTTTTTAATTTTTGGATTCAGGAGTTGAAAATTCATCATCGAATTTTTGATCGACCACACATCTCTACACTACGTAAAGCTGGCGAATTAATTAATGACATGCCAGTAATACTGCATATTAATTAATTTATTAATAATTATTACTTACTTAATTATTACCTATTAAAACTAGGCTAATATCATAGGTTAATTAAATAAACCACAAGACCATCTTATATTAGTATAGTGTTTTCCCTAAGAAGAGAACTTCTCTTGTCAATAAACCGTTAGCTAGCTAATTTTGGTACAAGTACTTATGGACATAGTCTGTTTCTTATTGCGAGATAGACAAAGTTAGGCACCTCAGCTAGTATGAACTAAGCGGCGGTTGGGACCTTATTTTGATATATTCAAGCAATGTCTAAAAATTGAAAAAAAAAAAAACTTCGGATAGAAAGAATGTATCGCTACGAAATTTTATATGTGTATTCACAACTGTATAAGGACAAGACGTATTGATTCTCAACTAAATCAGCTAAAGAGATAGTAGGGATTAGGGGGAAGACTTCACACAACTCTTATATGTAAATTCAAAACATTATAAGAACGACACCTATTAATTTTCAGCGGAATCAACCAAAGGAGAGGTGGGGCTTAACTTAAATATCCCAATAACTGCCAATGTAAAGAATATTTCGTCACAAAATTTGATATGAGGATTCAGAAGCCACAATATAAGTCAAATATTGAGTTTTAGCCTTTACGACCGAATGGCTTTGGAGGGAGAGCGAAAACATAATTTATTAATTCGTGCTAGAGAAGTACATAGCTGGTGATTCAACGATGACTTTTTTATCTTTTTACAGAACATATTCATTGAGTTGACCTCAATATCTAAACTCCAAGTCAAGACTATAGAGTTTTAATAATATATATATATTTTGTAAAAAGAAGTTTTTGATTGACATGAAAAAAAAAGTTCAACACAAAGCAGAAGAGAAATTACGAATAAATTAAAACCACCCTAATTCTGGATTCAAAGGAGGGTTTTTTTAAAATAAATTATTGTTATAACCTTGAAAATAAAAATAAAAAAATCTTGATTATTTAACCAAATTCTATATTACACAAGAATTACTGACGACCAAAGAGGTACTACCTCCCCACTTTCTCTCATCTCAAATTTTTTAAACTTTTTACATCCTAATGCCTAATTCAGTTTTGTTTTTCACTATTCAAAATTATCTGCAATTTGGTTAAACTGATTTGGTAATACTGACTCACAGAGGAACTTGCAACATTCCCCACAAATGCAATACCATTTGACAACGGTACCTAACAAATTATTCAATTTAAACTTTTGATAATAAGATGTTAGTTTTAATTTGGTATCAGCTAAATGATAATTTGCAAAAAGAACCATACCAATAACTTGTCATTATTTGCGTCCATTTGAAAAGAACTAGGTATTTTGTATAAACTGGAAATTTTTATGTCCAAATATTTTTATCATTTATTTATTTATTTGCGTAGAATGTTCAATATAGTGCTATAAATACCTATTTAATATTTTCATGTTTCATTATTGTTTGTAAATAATCATATTTTTTTCGGAATCAACATCGATATAGTATTGGCAACACTGCAACGTAATAATAGTTATTAATTTCTCTTCCTCCTCATCCGGATAAAAAATATTAAACATTCAATAGAAACTAATAAAATTTAATTATCTAATAATTTATATATTAAATATAATTTTGAAATATTAAATAACAATAAAAGTAATGAACAATGTGGTTAGGCTCATGAGTCGTTGTTGCTAGGCGGAACTCTCCCAAGGTAATTCAAGCGGAATTTTCCTACACTCCTCGTTGCTCTAACGTCTTTACGATAATTCTTAGATTTTTTTTTTTTCTGTATGTCAAATATCTTCTTAGAAGGTTGTTATATTTCTAAACATTCTGGATCCTCGCGATTTTACTCATGACAATGAATGAATAAACGCAATCATGCACTCTCACATAATTGATTGACCATATACCACCGAAATCCTCATGTCTTATTATCAATAGTACGATCAAAACAATCTAATCAGAGACAAAAGATGCATCGGAAATAAATGGTTTTGATTTCCCAAATCTGCCGTTGTAAAATAAATAAATTAGGTAGGTACTATCGTTTGGATAATTTTTTTGTTGCTTGGATATTCACACTATTTTGTGGTAGGTTTCTTTGACATTGTTCACATTGAAATGTGTCTTTTAAAGAGTATTAAGAATTATAAATCATTCCGTCTGGGAAAGTCACTCGATTTTTTTTCTTTAATCATTTGTAGTAATTGTTTCAGCTCATTACATGCATAACACTGAAATTTAATAAAATCTATTTATAATTTAACTCAGATTGATTGAGTTTATGGACATAGTCTGTAATACCAAAATAAAAATAAATGAATTAAGGACTGAATAAAACTTATTTCAGCAAGATTTCTTTGTAGCTATTAAGGTTGAACGACCTTCAGAGAAGGCTTTACTAGAAATTAATTTCAAAGAAATTACTACTAAGAACAAAAATATATAATTTTAAAGTTGAAAAATTGATTAATACCAGTTCAATTGTAAATGAGTAAATAAACAACGTAAACAAATGATCCTATATTTAGAATGAATTTATTTTTCTTATGTATCATTGTCATTCACAGAGAATTATTAATATCCATTCATAATATCAGTAGTAATAAAGGAGAATTTATTATTTTTCAATATACTAAAGATGAAAGGAAACAATATAGGCACGTGTTGATGTTGTACACGTGTAATTCTAAAAATTCCTTTTTGTTTTTGAATGTGGCATCAAGGGTTACGTACTAAAAAACGTTATATCTCCTAAAAAAATAAAAACTTATTTCCAAAATAATTAAAAGGAAGAAAGTATTAAGTACTACTTTACTATGTTCTGTTAGCAAGAACCCGAGTGATATTACGTAGTTTTTTTGGACAATCCTATCAAAGCTTTTTCATGGACTCTCATTCTTGGGAAAGAAAATAATATAATGTATAACGTAATAATGTTTTTATTACGTTAAAATAGTCATAAAATCGTTGTTTTACGAAAGTGAAATCTTGGGAGGAAGGAGACTTTGAGTGGTGCACTCTAGCGGTGTTGAGATGAACCAGGATGAAGGTCCTTTCTGCGCATGCCGACTCACACCGGCTCCGCGGCACTCTGTCTTTCTTCTCGTCACCTCTCACTGGGAAGGTTGTGTTCTGTGCGGTCCTCATTCAAAGTTTAGTGTTTTGTGTCCAAAGTTATTATATTATTATATCAAAATGAGTGAAAAAGCATCAGAAATCAAGTAAGTATCTTTTCAATTTGTATTTGTTCTTCTTTTAACACCTAAAATAACGAAAAACCCTACTTTCTTTGTTTTGGCGGGTACCGGCACCTAGCAATATGGCCGAAAGCGTCAGTTGTGAAGAAAGTTTCTTTGTTTGTAGTGTGGCTAAAAAACTTCTAGGGATTTTATTGGTAATGTATACAACTTGTAAACACTTATTACTTTTATTCTCCCTACAGTGCTTTTAAACTTTTCCCTCATATTTTATTAACACGTTTTCTTTCGGTCCGGCCACTCTCCCGAATGGTACGCTAATGTTTTCATTATTTTAAAATTCACGTTTTATTTTATCAATACAATAATAACTATTTCATGCTTATATACTTTCTCTTTTTCTAGAAATTCACTTGTGGTTGGATCTTTTGAAAAATATAGCTGTAGATCTGCTTAATTATAAATTAACATAACCCTAATTTTAAGGAAATTTATTTAAATACGATTTCCGTTTCCCGATTGTTTGAAATTGTATATTTATTTTTTTAGAGAAACTCCCGTCGCAGCTTCCCCTGAAAAGAAGGAAGTATGCGAAAAAAAAACCGCGGCTGTGGCCGTTGAAAAAGTTGAAGAGAAAGAGAAGAAAGATGAAAGTACAGATAAGAAGGAACAAAACGGTGACTCTAAAGCCAAAAATGGTGTAGAGGAAGCCACAACAGAGGAGAAGAAACCCGTGGAAAACGGAGACTCCAATGGTATGTTCATATAGTTCATGTTAAATGTAATTTCGGGTTTATATGTTCTGCACAGTTCTATGTTCTATATTTTCAGAGATTGTTCAAGGTTAACTGAGCAAATGGATGAGCTTAACGTATATACTATATAGTAATGGGATGGTCGTACAGAGGGTTGTCATTGTTCAGTATTCACGAATATTTTAGAGGATGTTCTGATGTATCCACACTTATTTGGCGTTCCTAAAATGTGGAGGTTTAAGGAGTGACCTTATCATTTTGAAGTTACACGTTTCGATGAATGGGCAAAGTTAATGTTCTCAAATTTGAGGAGGGATGCACAAAAACACTGAATTCGAGCAATAAACAAACAAAACAAACTTAGATTTTTCCAAATATTGTCTTATTTACCAAGAAATTTGTTTGTAAACTACCGGTTTCAGCATTAAACAATCGATAACATTTTCTTTACGAGATATTTTGAAACACGTTTTCATTTCACATCCAATAATATTGTATATTATGAAGTGCTTTCGGTATCGTTCCCATTTCAGCCACGATATAACAAATACTGTATTTGACTGAAGATAATATATGTTTATATCGAAAATACTCACATATTCTATACAATTTGTTGAATAGACAATATTTTGAAAAACATTAGTTTTTTCTTTTTTTTTATTGAAGCTTTGTTATTGGTATTAGCTACGTTTTGTTATAATCGTTGAACTAAACGTAATGTTGATGTAAAGCCGAAACTGGTAGTTTATGTAAACATTTCTTGTGGAGTAGTTTGTGTTTCCACAATTTGTCCGTTTCTCATCGTAGATGTTCGAGAAATTTTCTTTGTGAATTTGGCTTGTTCACATTCATTATTTTAGATAATTGGGATTTTAAGCAAATTATGATTGCAAATGTCCGGGAAATTAATTTTTCCACGTCATGTCCAGGGATAAGTCTAGATGTCCAAACACATGTTTGCTATCTGTGTCGATATACTAGAAGATCGAAAAAAGCAAAGAATTTGTTGAATTAGACAATATAAATGTAGAAACAAATTATTTGTTTTCTTTCGTGATAAATACCGTTTACATGGTATGATTGGTATTCATGTAACATGTCTATGAAGGCAATGCTAAAATGACTTGATAAAATGTAAACAATTGAATTGAGCCCCCTCCCATGATCCCCCCCCCCCCCCCCCCTTCTTTCAGCATATGTCTCTGAAATTTTACAGTTTATGTCCTCATTGGATTTCGACTAAATATGAATGAAATTTCATGTCGATACTTTCATTAAATCGGCAGTTTTTGAGTTGAGCTTCCCTTTGATCGATTTGTTTGAAAAACAACCGTTGTCGCTTGAGGTTTCTGGATACACATAAAATTTCGTGTAGTTACATTCGTTCTATCGAAGACGCGCACATATTGTGGAAATTTACAAAAAATACATAAAACTAACTTAAATATTGTCTATTCCACACGAAAATACATTAACGGTTTCGACATTACACCATCATCAGGTGTAATTCTGAAATATGTAGATGTGGTCCAATATTTAAAATAAAGGAACGAAATTAGTTTTATTTTATTAATGCTAAATAAAATACTCACGAAATGGCATGCATATAGTGAATTTCCCTGCAAACTTCGGGTTTTGTAACTTGTGTAGGCTTAAATCCATTTTTATTCAACTTTGTCTCATTTTTTTTCTCATTATTTAAACATTTTGTATGCATATTATTCATGAGAATAACTATATTATGTATGGTTCAACTTCTAGATGTGTGTTCGCTGCCCCAAAAGAGGAAGTCTGAGGCAGGGGGTGACTCGACAGATGCCCCCACCTCCAAGCCCGAAGGAGTGAGCCCTGAGAAAAAAGCCAAACTCGAAGAGAAAGTTGAGAATGGTGAGGCTGAAACAGCTGCCTGAAAACACCAATTCATCATTTCATCTGTCTAGACTGTTTTATTTTTATTTTTTCATTGTTTTACAAACCATAAGTTAAAAAAAATAATATCTGCATTTTATTGTAAAATACGTGATTTAAAAATAATTACATTTTTTTTATCATTCCTTCGTACTTAGTTTATAAAAAAAATTAAGAAAAAAGAAATAATACTTTTTGTTTGGGTTGTGAAGTTTTTATTATATGGTTTAATTTAGGTTTTCTCTGTACCTGCGGGTAATCTATTTTTGTTTATTTTTTACTGTGTACAAATTAGTTTAAAACTGCTTTTTCCTATTAACCCAGAAGGTTATATGTTGATGTAACATTATTTTTACATTATATTTATAGTTTTTTTATATAAGTACATGCAACAATTTTATTGTGTAAAATGATATGGTGTCTTAAAATCAGTTCAGTATTATGTCCTTGGTGTCTATGTGTATCTCAAGTGACTGTAGAGTGACTTATCTTTTTTGACATAGAAAACATATATATATATATAGTTATGTGGGCACTGTTTTTGTCATATTCTGATTTATATTATTTTTTTGACATTAAATATATATATAGCTATTTATTTGGCCACTGTTTTCTGTCATTCTGATTTATAACGTACATTTATAATACACACATTCGTGCATTTATTGACCTTAGTACTGCCATTTTAAAACGGGAATTATTGAAACTAGAACAATTGTAGGTAAATTATTAATGCATATATTAAATTTCATAAATACAACTGAAATTTGAAAATAAATATCTCTTTTTACCATCTGACAGGTTTTGTACAGTAAAATATTATTTTGTATATGACCATATATTTTGTTTTTTAAGCAGTACTAAATTAATATATATATATTTTAATTTATGACAATCATACGAACACACAGTTGAGAACGTGGCTTGTTCAGAGTTCATTTTTTGCCTTCATGGCAAATTCACATGTTCAAATTGTTTGTGTGTATGTTGTGAACACAATAAAGTTAATGTTGAAAGCCATTTATTTATTCAATTATCCTTCATCAAACTATTCTTCAACTTTTCAAAAGTGGTGGTTGCGTTAGAAACAAAATAATATAATTCACAATTTCAAGTTGAAGATTCATGATACTTGAAAATTTACGAAGTTATTGTGAAACACTTAGAATAAGGGAAAAACTGTTTTCATAAATTATTTTACTAAATATACACAATAAGGTACATTTCTTGTGAAAAGACAATTCAACTTATTTTTATTATGTTTCCACAATTTGTCCTTTCTCATCTCTGAGGAATTTGGCAACCTTATTTATTCTTATAGTTTTTGAGGAATTGTCCGAAAACACTTATGCTATCTGTGTAGATATACTGGAAATACGAATAAAAGTAGAGAATTTTGGGCAAACATTTTATGAAATTAGACAATATAATTGTTTGAACATATGCCCTCAAGCGTCTAATTATTAAATAAATTAATAGTTTATATATAATAACAGAGGATGCCGGTAGCTCAGTGGTGTGCGTGCTTGTCTTCTGAGCTCAAGAATGGGTTCGAAACCCGACCGAGGCCCCTAGTTTATTTTATCTGGGAGGTAAAATAAACTTAAATCACGCCGTCCTTCGGATGGGACGTTTAACGATGGTCCCGAGCCTGTACGATGTCAGGTACTCTTTTAAGCCCTGCCTTAGGTTAATAAAAATTTAGGACTCCCACAGTAGAGTCGGGCTCATGTCCACCAGAGTGACGAAAGAGCGCTCTGGTAGTAGGCGATAATATATTATGACCTCGATAAAGCCCCGGGCATGAGTCATAAAACCGAACCTATAATAACATCTATGAGGGCAATGCTTCAACAACTTCTAGATGAGAAATGCGAACAAATTGCGAAAACTTACAATAAATAAATAAAACTATTTTAACTTCAAACTAATTTTATACTTACAAAGAAATATTTCGCTATTACATCATCATATTTAGTTATAAACTAACATAATCTGAAGATGGTGTAATTCCGGATAGCTTTGGTACTTGACATTTTCTGCAACGTTGTGACACTTGGGTGTACTTTCGATATTGGTTCCATCTACGGCCACAATTTAACAAGTCAATATGGCTTGAAATGGTAATGATACCAAAGAACTGGAAAGTACTCCCATATATTGTTCATATTTCGTGACAGACAATATTTTCAAGGGTTATACAATGTCCAGAGAATATTGAATATAGTGTCACCTATCTATTTTCGGGGACTAAGTGGAGAAGATAAATAAAAACTAATAACTGCCAATATAAAGAAAGTATCAGCACGAATTTTATACTAGGACTGAGAAATCTCGTAAGACGTATTTGCAGTCACATCTGTCGAGAGCGAAAACTCGGTCAATTCGCATTTGTAAAATACACAACTTTTATTTCCCCGGCTACGCGAAGTTATGTAATCGGTTAAAAATATTGATTTTCAGCCAAATCGTACAAAGGGAAAGAGGGGAGGCTTAACACAAATACCGTAATAACTGCCGATGTAATGAATGTATCGACACAAAATTTAATAACTCAGAAGTCACTATGTAAGTCAATTATTAAGTTTTAGCCCAAATTTTGATGGTAAGCAAAAACGTAATTGTTAATCTGTGCTAGGAAAGTACATAGTCGGTGATCCATCGATGACTTGTTTTTTTTTTTTAACTTCGGGCAATCAACAACTTCATTAACAAAAAAAAATATATTTTTTCAACTAATTAGATCGCAATTTTGTTTGTTCAAAATTTCCCAACTAAATTATTAGTAATAATCATTTTAACGAAATCTATTATTTATTAAATCAGAAATATATTCCTTTGATGCACTATATTGACATAGAGTATGCGGATATTTGTACTTGACAATTATTAATAGAACAGACCAGTTTCACCTGTTACACCATTGTTATTACTTGTTTAAAAGAACCCAAAAGAGTGTTATTTCCCTTGTTTAATGGATTTAGGTCATTTTCTGTCAACAAGAGTATGTACTACGTATCATTACTATTATATTATTTTCACTGTTAAAACTATAACTCCTATGTATTATACCCTTCCCTACTTCCTGAAGACAAAATAGAAACAATAACAAAATTTAAACTTCAACTAAAAATGTTCTTGTTAGAAGATATTTTTATCTCATTGTGCAAAAATAATAATATAATCATAATTAAAAAAATCGCGTTTCATATTCAAGAATCTACGTTTCAAACATTATTTTTTATTATTTATATACTAATTTTTTTATTTATCTAATTTTTTCATTCATGTATGTTTATTATATATATATATTTTTTTATATTGTATTTATATATTTTTTTAAAAATTGTTATTGTTATTTTGTTTTCTTTCTGTTTTCTATATTTCCCACGTTTTGTCCTGATAAAGGGACGTAAAAACACCACCCTGTAAATGACACCAATAAAAAGTTAATAAATAAAAATTAATTTTAATTAAATAAAAAAATTGTATTTATTAATCATATTATTTTTATACTCTCTTTTTTTAAGTGTTTATTTACTAATTTCATTTTATTTGTTGGTAGATTGTTATTTCTAATCCATGTGTGTCAGTCCTAAGATTAATATCTATTTATGTATCTAATTTATAAGCTATTTTAATACATTCTTATGACGTATCCTATTACCATGTTATGGTTTAACGGAAATAAGTGTTAATATTATTATTATGCTATCGCAGAGTGAACGAAAAGGAAACCTTTGGATATAGATGAGTCTTTTGTAATCGATTTCACTTGAAGATTTACATTGTCAATACAGTTATTCTTAGAACGGAATCAATATGGATCTATTAGTTCACACCCCCTCATAAGTGTGCACCTATTATCAATAGACAGTATGCAGTAGTGAGTGTGATTAATTACTTTCTTTCTACTTCCCCAGTCATACAAAGTATAGAGCAGGTTTTGTAATTGGTCAAAAATTTAATGTTTTCCGACCACCTGATTTCCAAAAAGGAAAAAAAAAAAATCTTATCTTTGAACAGGATAATTTGCGATAAAATGAATGTATCGACACACAACTGTGTATCCAGAACTCTGTAAGGATGACACTTGATGATTTTCAGCCAAATCGACCAAAGGGAATAGGGAGATTAGGGGGGAGGCTTAACACAAAATTAAATAACCTCCGTTGTAATGTATTGGCATGAATTTTTGTATTTAAATTCAAAACACCATATGGACGATATCTATTATTTTTCAGCAAAATCAGCCAAAGAGAAAGGGTGGCTTATCACAAACATCCCAATAACTGGCTGTGTAATGAATCTATCGACAAAAAATTTAGTATGATGATTCAGAAGCCACTATGTAAGTCAACTATTGAGTTTTAGCCCAAATGGTCGATTAACATTGGAAGGTAAGAAAAATCGTAATTGACTAACTCTGGGGAAGTACATAGCTGGTGATTCACGACGACTTCTTTTTATATAATACTGCTAAGGTGCAAAATTGTAACAACAGATGAGACAATGTTTTATTCAACTGTTGTAAAATGATATTTTGGATCATGACTTCATTGTCATTGTGTTTACGTCGCAATTTCTATGGCAGTGATTTCATTATTAATTTTTATAGGAAAAATACAAATTTAACTTTATGAAAGAGAGATTACTTATAATATTTTTTTTAAACAATAAACCGACTTAGAAAGTCAATTGTACATAGATACACGATTCCTATCTAGTAGCTTATTTCAATTTATTATTATAAAATAGTTCAATCTTTGGTACATTAACAACAATTATTACTATTATAAAAATATTTGTTAGGAGTATAAAATTGGAGAGAAGGCTAAAGTAAAACACAACGTCATTTAATATAGTTATTATGACTCACGCCCGGGCTTTAACTATAAATATTATACAAGGTTATGATTAGTTTAAATTGTTTATGGTTTTCTGTTTAAATATAATATTTCAGTTGTTTTTCTTGTAAATTATTTAATGGTAATAATTGGTTTGGTCAAAATTATGTCGTGTTTTTTATTCATATCTACATACATTAACGCAATAATAGTATTTTATAAATGTCAATTTAGGCCCTGAAGAAGGTACACTCAGTGGCGAAAGCTTTGCAAAAATTCCACAATTTGTTTTATTCGACCACAAGCCTGATCTCTCCTTCTCCTTCTTCCGTCACTCTGGTGGACATGAGCCTGACTTTACTTTGGGAGTCCTAAATTTTGTCTACCTAAATTTTTATTCACGTAGGGTAGAGGTTTTTAACGAGTACCTGAAATCGTACAGGTTCGGGACCACCGCTTAACATCCCATTCGAAGGACGACCCGCTTAAGTTTATTTTACTTCCCAGATAAAATAAACTAAACCTTGGTTGGGTATCGAACCCTTTTTTTTCTGCGTGAAAACATCTATTCGCTCGTTAAGCACAGTGATAGCCGGTCAAACTTTCTTGTGTTACAAAAACCGTCAGATTTCAATCGATAATAACTATGAGACTAATAATGCGATAACAACGGTTGAGGTCACAATGGATAGAGCATGTCTGTACGTGTTTGTTTTGCATGTGACGTTATCGGGCAAGTGTGGGCGCCGGCGGATGATTGTTGCGAATTAGCGTTGTGTAAAATTAGAAATTAGTGTAGCGTGATAACGCGTTTAGATAGAACGTTGATTCGGGTGTCATTGTAAAGAGCTTGAGGAGCACTACTAGGACTCAAAGTGAAACAATAAAAATATATGTGAAAACCGGTATTAAATTGAAAATTACAAAAAAATTAAAGATGTCTCATATGAATCGTAAATATGCGAGGAATTATAGAAAACGCAAATCAGAGGAAAGCTCGCATCAAAAGGAAATTAAAGAACCTAAAAAGTCTAGTGCCGAGCAAATGCAAGAGCTACGGCAGCATTGAAAAGAAAATGAAAAATGATTTTATCCCGACGTTTTCACAGAAAATCTACGGCGTGGATCTTGACTACGCCTTAATGTTTTTTTCTTTATTCTGTCTCAATTGGCTTTTATTTGTATTCTCTCTGTTTATTTCTTATGTTATTATTCTTTGGGGACATATATCTCAGAATGAAGATTATTTTTCATCCAATGTTACACATCCTTGCAATCATGATTGGAATTTAAACTTACATTATTTGTTGATACTCGTCATGTTCGTTTGACGCTGTTTATAATGACGGCCACAGTTAGAATATGTTGGCCTTGTATGTGTAATTGTGGCTATTGTTTTCATCATGACGACTTGAGGGGCCCAAAAACGTAACTATTCCTTTTACAACTGGCAACAGACAGTTGCATTGAAAGATCTTATACAGGTTTGACGACACACGTTTGATTTTTTTTTTTTTTAGGTTAAGTAATGCAATTATAGTATTGCAAAAAAAAAAAAAAAAGTGGCAATTATTTTACTGAAGATGGAAAAATGTCGAATCACTAGCAATGTTCTTCTCCAGCAAGAAATAATCAATTGTTTTTGCTCTCCTTACAAAAACAATCGATCATTTGGGTTAAAAATCAATAGTTGACTTACATGGGAGCTTTCAATCCTCTATTAAATTTTGAGTCTAGCCCCCTCATTTCCCTCTTCTAATTTCGCAGAAAATATCATCCTTATAGGGTTCTTAAATTTAAATATAAATTTTCATGTCGACACATGCATAACATCGGCAGTTATTGGGTTTTTTGTCTTTAGGCCCCTCTAATCCCACCTTCCCACCGGTCGACTCTACAATATTAAAAGGTTTTGTCCTTATGGGTTTTTGAATTTACATATGAAATTTCGCCTCCTTTTCCATTTTGCCGATTTAGCTAAAAATCAATACGTTATTGATGTTTAAATTTAGTTATAAGGGTAATTAACATGTTAAGTTCTCCCGACCATTATGTTCATAACTATGCTTGCACTCGTCGAACCCCCCTCCCCCCCCCCCTCAGTTTTATCATAGTTTCCTGCATATTAACAATTTTAGGACTAATTTGTAAGTAATATTTCCTCGTGAATTTTCAGGTAAGTACTGACATTACATACAAAAACCTTGGCAACGACTGCGGATGGGGACGCATTTCAGAACCGGTCGCTGAACTTGATACCATGAAGGCCATTTATTATGAGAAGTATTTCAATATCATATAATAAACAATCTATGTTCTGAGGCCTAATACTCCCCCGCTTCTCGACTCATAATTTTTTGATTTTTTAAAGATCAAAAAAAATCCTGCCTCTTTAACTCTTTTTTTCTCTTTCAACATTGCCCACAGAATAGTCATACAAAAATAAATAAAATAAAAAGTAAATGTACTCCCGTTAATTAAATTTTCAATGACACATGATCGATAGACAGATTTTTTTAAATCGATTTTCTTTGAGGTGTATAAAGGTAGATTGTTTAAAAATATTTTCATATTTGTTTGACTTTTTTCGTTTGATTTTTCATAAAATTAATGTTTTGTTTCTATTAGTAATTTGATTCATCTCTTTTGAGATAGCTACACCCTAATTTTTCCCTAAGTTGCCAATGATATATTTAGGTAGCCGTGGCTTGTGTGATGTTTTATTCCTCAAAGATTTATTTGATATATTTTGTATTTACTTTTCAAATATAAATGTTACTGATTAACTATCGTGTTTTCTTCATATCGGACCAATAATATTTCTTTTATCGTTATGTGACAAGGTAATATATGAAAATTAATTATTCTGTTAACGTTCTCGGTTCAAACGAAGAACGCTTTTGTAAAATCCCTGCCTTAGGTTCGATTTTATATAACTTGTGAATTTGTTTTTTTTTAATTATTACTCTGAATATAGCTGCAGTGCTTTCGTCTTTTTTTGTTGATTTGTGACTGATATGACTTTATGTTGTCATAACCTGTTCACCTAGACCCGAATCACTTATGTTTTTTTGTTGTAATGCATTTTAGTTTTCATTGTTATTATTTGGCTGGAAAAGTGTGTAAACTTTGTATTAATTTACATTATATATCTGTATATATATTTTTTTTTTATTTGAAGTGTTATTAACCTTATTCTAATGGGAGTATTTAATATTTTTTATATAGGTAAATCTTTTTATAAATGTTTTAGGTTGTACAATGGGTTCTAAAAAACATGGGTCATCAAAAAAAGATAGTATGAACCTGGATTCTAAAAAAGAACCTCAAAGGCTTACGTGGAAATGTAAGTAAAATGATCAGTTTCTTGTTTCCTGAGAAAGTGTTATTATGTTTATTATTCAATTTTTTTCATTTTCAGCCAAATATGAACAGATCTGCGCCTCTCACGTAACGAACGGTACAGAGCCTGAAGAGAAAGAAGAGGAAACTATTAAATGTAATGCTCTGGATGGCTTGTCTGGTTATCTGAGTTCTGACAGCTCAAGTGGTGAATCTGAACTTAATGAAGAAGTTGACAATTTTATAAAGGTGAATTTTTTTTTACAATATCTAAATGTTTTTTCAAATATTTAAAGAATTTGATTTGATTTTTTTCTGTTTTACATTTCAGGAAGTTGATGAGTTGTACGAAGTTGATAAAAAAGAACAACTTGAAAGAGAGTCATTGAGTAACGGTTTGGCGGATCCTGGTGTTGAGCCAAATATGATGCAGTGCGATCAAGCTACTGCTCCTACTGTCTGTAAGGAAATCATTTTTTGTTGTTGTATAGGGGTGTGCTGCTTCAATTTGAATGAAGGCTGAGAAAACTAGAAACGATGCTCAAAGCGTTTCAGTAGATTAAATATAATTTTAGTAGAAAATACATGTCTGACTCTGACCTCATCCCTAAGGCCCCCTTACTCGGTCAACATCGATATTGTTCGATATATTGATCGTCTGAGAGGTATATTGAAACAATAATATTGATGAAAAAGATATTGAAGAAAATTAAAACGATTTACCCCATTAAATTTTTATTTGTTTTTTTGCATAGTTTAATTCTTTGTGAAGATGTTAAAAAAATTGTTTTTCTTGGTGGTAAAGGTACAAAAAATATTTGGTAGTGTTGTCTTTCAGATCATTTATTTTGGTCATAAGCCTAATGAAAAATTTGGGAACCGTTGGTTTAGCCTAATTTTTAGTGGTGTCAAGATTCGTTAGAGAAACTTTTCAGCGTTTTAGTTAACGTTCTCTGACTCTTAAAATATGGTAGATTTCACAAATTAAATTTGAATTTTTTTATTAAAAGGCTCAAATTTGAAATATCTCCAAAGCTAGAAAATATGGAAAAATACGCGAGAGGAAAAACTTGTAGGGTTTTCTATATGAGAGTTCCGTATATCAGTTTATAAATTGTCTTCCCTGCAATCCAAAAAAAAAAAAAAGTCATCGGTAAATCACCAGCAATGAACTTCCCCAGCAGGAAATCAATGAGGTTTTTGCGATCCCTTCAAAACCAATCGACCGATTAGTTTAAAAAGCAATAGTTGACTTACATGGGGGTCTCTGAACCTTCATTCTAAATTTTGTATCAATACATTCATTACATCGGCAGTTATTAGAGTTTTTGAGTCGAGAACCCTCTCTGATATCCCGCATTCCTTTCGCTGCTTCCGCTGAAAATTGATAGGTGTCGCGTCCTTAAGGGTTTTGTTTACGACACGAATGCACTTTTATAACTGAATAGAAGTGGCAAATAAACAGTGAAGAGCAAATCCGGGAGTTGGTTGTAGACGATTCAAAACAAACAATAGAACCGATAAGTATTTACTTCCGCAAAAGACCCAATTGGGAACATCACCTCATAATTGACTGTAATTTGCACAATAAATGAAAAATTGCTACTACATAATTTTTTATATTTAATTTAGACGATTTCAAAGCGTAGAAAAAATTATCAAAATTTTATAGAAATAAGAAAGTACTTCTATAAAAAAAACAAAAACAGAATTGCAGTTGAAAATAACGAAAAACTGCAAGTTTTTCAAAAATTGTTTAAAAATAATGAGGTTGGGGAAATTCATTATATTTTTATTAACTACTAAAACCCTTAAATAACCAGGAATATAATTATTAAAAAAAAAATATCATCACATCCGACAAACTTTTTTTTTTGTTGTTTTCCCTATTGGGAACGTTGGACTGTAATGGGGTAATTATTATATATAATTTTATTGAAGGTCTGGCAATATATTGAGGCTGTGTCAATATGTATTTTCACGTGTAAGGGTTACATAGCGCAATATCACGTCAGTCTTTGGTTAGCCATGATCGGGTCGTCACACAATGACAATATAAATATACAAAATAGTTCAAAGTATTTTGAGATGGCAGGTGGTAGAAATGAAATGTTTCATGTCAAAACAGTGAGATCGGATAATAGGTCCTTACAATTAGTTATTGTGATAACATATCCAATCAGCTATATTCTCAGATTTAAGATAGGATCAATGTGGAGCTATAACGAAATGTCGAAAGGAGATCTTTTGCACATTCTTCAAGAACACATTCGGGGCATAATCCCCTGCGTTCATGGTCTTCACAAAAATGTAATATAACTATTATATTTTTAACTTTTAGTTGAGAAACGCGGACTTATTGTAGAATAATAAATAAAATACAATTATTTTTTAAAATAATTAAGTTTGAAATAATACGAAAACTTCAAATTTTCAAAGTTGTTCGTTCCCTGTTGCTAGAAATCGCAGAACGACGGCTAGCCGGTGAGCTCCCTCATCACCGTATCTTGTTTTTATTTTATTAATGGCGAAACTAATGCAACCAAATCCTGTTCATCCATTTGCAAAAAATTACGATAATCATCAGGCACTCCTCGAAGAGCTCCCCATGTCCTTGAGTCGAACGTTTTTCCAACCAGCGCTTGACCCAGACTTTTCTCTTTCTTCTTCTTTTCTTCCTCCTGAGTGCCACAGCCAACGCAATTAGTATGATGTCAGTTTCAGAATCACTGGGAGAAAACATACATGTTCAAAGTAAGATCATAACTGACTTATATCGATCAATATTATTGAGTAATGTGAGGGGTAACCATTTTTTACCATATATTGCTTCAATAGTATTGACCGTGTATGGGAGGCCTAAGGTGTCAGAATGGTCACATAAAAATCTATCTGGTAAAAATATTTACCTCATTTTTTATTATATTTTAACGTAGTTTTCAATTTTACTTCCCTGGCAATGCGAAGTATAGGGGAAATTATGTAATCGGTCAAAGATTCGATGCGGAGTATTCAACGGAATTTTATGTTTTCTGTACTTTTGATCCCAAAAATGAAAAAAAAAATGTGTCTGTGATAACTCCCGATAGAATGGAATGTATCGACACTAAATTTTATATGTAAGTTCAAACCTCCGCGAAATCGTTCGAAGGAAAAGGGGGGATCAGAGACGATGCTCTTGATTTAAATACCCTAATAACTATCGATGTAATGAATGTACCGACACAAAATTTAGTATGAGGATTCAGAAGTCATTATGTAAGTCATATATTGAATTGTAGCCCAGACGGTCGATTGGATTTAGAGGGAGAGCGAAAACATAATTGATACATTCGTGTTTGTGATGTACGTAGCCCGGAATTAACCGCCGACTTTTTTTTTTTATTGTGTTGAGATATGAACTCTTGGCATGTCTGTGAACTGGAAAATTCCTTTGCTGTGTCTAGCCTGGCAGGAGTGTTTCGACAGTTCTACAGGGTTCACCTACTACTGGAACATGGAGACGAACGAGGTGACCTGGGACATGCCTCCAGAGTACCAGTCCTATATCGAGGCTCTGAAGCAGTGGCAGCATCTCCAAGCGCAAGGAGGTATGTTTCATAGAATAATTTTTAGTGTTCCATAGGTTGAAGACTGTCTTCGAAACGCTATTGAGTGTTTGATGTCTGTCCAACTTGATATTTGGTAAATTATTGCACAAAATTGAAGGAATATATCTGTGGTCACAGGGAATAAAATGGTAAGTCTAAATTCGTAAATTTTCATGGCAGCACTTTTTTACTTTTGCATTAATCGTATAAATCCAGTTTTTGGAATAAATAAATTCTGTTTGGATCATTATTAATCATATACCTTCTAAATCTATAGGAGTGAATGAAAATGAATATTGTTAATCCTTTCTTGGATTTTCCCTTAGTTACCTAATCATTCCCCATCACTTACCTAATTATTGACCATACTTACCAAATTTTTATACACACTTAGCTAATTACCATACTTTTTAAAATAATTGTGAATGATGCCTCTCTAAAGTTGAGCAAGTTGATTTAACCGAAAACACCCTCTTCACTTAGAATAGTCTGCCGTAGTGAATAAATGGTTAAATGCAGTTATCTCGTGAATGATTCCCCAAAGAAGTAGATTTAAGTTGATTTAACCGAGAACACAATTTTACGAGATACCAAGAAACCCACATCCTTATAATTCCGAAAGTATAAGTCCTGAGCTCTCAATTTCTTCACAGTGCGCAGATGGCTACACTTAACTCATTTTGGCCATTTTTACACTTAACAACTTATTCCCTGTGACCATAGATATAAAACAAACTTTTTTAAAAATATTGTCTATTCCACAAGAAATTTATACATAGACTAATGGTTTCGGCGTTGCACCTTATACCCAGTAATGCCAGTAGGGTGTGAATTTGTGATGATAGTGTGGTAGGGAGAGTGATCTGTACAAAAGTGGTTGGTACCAGGGAGTCCTGTAATGGCCACATCCCTTATTTATTTTCTTTATTTTTAATCCTGTCGGTTATTGAAACAAAAGGGAAGAAAATATTTCAAAACAACGAAATTCTTAAAGACACGGGGATTTCCTAGTTGAAAGTGCAACCCCTTCCTAACCTACTTAAATTTAGATTCACACTCAGCAAATATGCCTTAGTTTATAACTAAGGATAGGATAGTGGTTTAGGCAGAAATTATGTATCAGAACAGTATAATTATTAAATTTTTATTAATACATGATACAGTTTCATCTCGCAATCTCCAAGAACATTTGACATATCTTCAATCTTGGTATACAAAATGGAGAATTAAGGAGAATGACAAGAAGTCCGTATTTATCCTTCGACTAAAATATACTTAACAGCAAGCCCATTGCTTCAAAAAAACGAAGTTCGCTACCTAGGTCTCATACTTGACAAACGAATGACGTGGAATCCTCACACCAGGCTGAAAAGACAAGAAATGAACATACATTACAAAAGATGAGAATTAACTCTGAGAACAAAATGACTAATGTATATTTCTTGGTGGTAGGCAGATGTAGTGGACTAACTTGTTAAATCAGTAATAAGATGTATTAGTCCAACATTAGTCTCCCCCCCCCCCCCCCCCCCCCCCCCTGTTTTGGGGAGTGGGAGACAATCTGGTTGTCTTCCAGTCAGCCAGTGTTCAGCTAGACCCTGATCCTATGTGTCCCTTGACCTCTTCTCTAGCAAAGTATTTTGCATTTTAATTATTAATATTTTAACTTATTGTACTTTTGTTTTTAAATTTTAATATTGTTAATGATTGACGAGTTTTAATTTAGATTCTGAAGATGTCAGTTTACTGACGAAACTAGTCGTGGTTTAATAAATGTTTCCCTTTGTCACTGAATTGACTAAATCCAGGTACAAACAGTTATTTTTCTCCCTTAGTACCCATAGTGTTCCTCTAGTCCGTGTCCTTCATTCTGTCACACTTCACGAACGACGCCAATGGCCTAGAGACTCTCTCAGATCAGGCAGTGACAGTGATTAGTCATAAATGAGTGAAACTCTGTGCCTAGAGTGTGACAACATTAGGTGATTTCTCCTATCTTGACGTTTGACATTTCCATTTTTTTTTTCTTAGCACAATTGTTATATATTTGTAAATACCTGTTAGTAAAAAGAAATATATTTATAAATGAATTAATACATTACCGCAATGTTCGTCTACGGATTCCTTCAACCTTTCCACACTTTTCTGGAGTATTTTTTAAAATTATAAATAAAATGTTCTTTATTAATTGTTGAATGTATCTCTATCACTATTGTTTTTCACAGTTGCTGCGCTGTTACAAGCAAGAGCACAACAACATCAGCAACAGTTACAACAACAGCAGCAGCAGCAACAACTGTTGTACCAAACTCAACAAGAGAAAGCTAATGCGGCAAATCAGGAAATTGCTAGGAATGCAAATCTTGCGAAGGGACTCAAGAGAAAGTCATTGCATAAAAATTCTGATTCCGAAGATGAGTAAGTTTTATTACATTTAATTATACAATTTGTTTTTAGTTACTAGCAGTAATACCCGGAGTGTTGTCCGGAATAATCATTGTCTTTCATGCTATTTCTTGACTTTTTAGTTGTGTACTCACACATTTATAAAAAAATTGATGTTAAACCCGACAACGGGTAAAATTATCGGATAGGTTTTCGTAATTAATTATTTACACTATCGAAAAAACAAGTTATAGTTTTCAATTTTTGTGAGAACGTTTTTGAAGGAAAGTTAAGAGGATACCGAGAACACAGCAGTTAAGGGCGGAGGAATTAATTCTACTAATTTAATTTTTTTGCTTCCAGAAAAATAGAACTAATCACATCTTATGGACCTTTCTCCGAGGAAGAATCTTCTGACACAGACAGAGGTTCGAAGAAAACCCCTCCAGCTCCCCCTCGGGTAAAGAAGAAGAAAGTGGAACTGAGAAAGAGTCCTCCAAAGATGGGTCCACAGTTGCCACCGTTAGTGTGCACCCTGGCACCACCTCCTGTCTCCAAGGGGGCGGCCAAGACTGAGAAGAAGGCCACCTCCAGTCTGGTACCATACCATCCAGAAGACTCCGATGTGGAGGAGTCGGTGGAAAAAGGAAAATTAGCTTTGGTGGCCGACAAGGGTCCTCCAGGGGTCGAGGAGGAGAAGGATATAGATGAAGATGAGAAGGCACTGTTAGACAGACTGCGGAGTCAGACTCAGGTAGGTTATTGTTTTGTTTTACTTATAGTGATAGGTGTGAACCAATCGTGTTCTTGCAATTTAGTTTTACTTACATACAACAAGAACAACTACATTTATTTGGTCCAGCAAAATACATGCTAAAGTTCTGTCGTTTTTTTAGGTAATTAAAAATCAAAATAATCGCCATTATAATCAACAACCTCATTCCAACGTGACGGAAGGTTCCAAATACCTTTTTTAAAAAACGATGGATTTTTGCTGCCTAAAAACTTATTTAACTCTATTTTAGGCTTTGCCGGTTATCAACACATTTCTGCTCTAGGCTATTGTCCAGAGATCTGAGAAGGTGATAATCAGTGGGGGATAGGTCTGGGGAATATGGCGGGTGGGGTAAAGTTTCCCAATTTTAGTTTTCCAATCTCTATCAATCTGTCCCTGGTCAACCTTGCCGTATATGGCCGAGCATTGTCCTGAAGGAGCAAGGGTCCTTTTCTATTCACTAGTCCTGGAACGAATATTTTAAGTTTAGACTGACAGCGGTCTAATATCGTGCAGTAGACCTCTGCAGTGGTTTGCACCTGACTTAGCAGCTCATAGTGCACGACGCCTTTGCCTCTCCAGAAAACAACCAATAACACCTTTTTCGGGTGAAAATCAGGTTTCGGAAATTTTATTGGTTCTTCATCAGCTGAGAGCCATTGATAACACCGCCTAAAATTATTGTATAATACCCATTTTTCATCACAAGTGATTCTGTCTAAAAATGGATAATTTTTTTATCGAGAAGCTAGAGATGAAGATGATGTTAATCATCTTATTAGCATCCGATAACTTTTGAGGGACCCATTTGTCAAGCTTTTTTATTTTTTCCATTTGATATAGGTATCTCCAGGCTGTTGCTTCTGAAATATCTAGTATGTTACCTATTTCCGAACATGTTTTCGAGCGTTTCATCGCTTTGACGAAATTTGGTCACTACTGGATTAAAATATTATACTGTTTTCACAGATAGTAAACAATTCTGTTTACATTAGCAAAGGTCACATTGGAATTAGAATCATAACAAAGACGCTATAGTCCAAATAAACATTCCTTTATAAAAAGCAGGACCATATATAAAGGAAAGGTTTAAAGTAGAAAGTTCTGGTATAGTCCACCGTTTGAATCGCCTTCCGGGAGTTTTTGTAGCTCAAGTCGAGAATTTAGTAAGTCTTTGTGCATTGCTCCTGTATGGCTGTACACTAGAGTCTTGGTGCGCTTACTCCTGCGAGGCGACTCAAAACATACTGCACCAAAACTTTCCACTTTGAACCTTTCCCTTATATAAATAAATAAAACTAACTTATTTTTGAAATATTGTCTATTCCACTAAAGATATATACATATATAACTACCGGTTTCGGCTTTATACCATCGTCAGGTCTAGTTATGAACTAAGTCAGTTTGCAGAGAGCGACCCTTCAAATACATCTCAGGTCAAAGGGTGCTATTAAAACTTGGGAGTCCCCCGGCTGTACCGTTAGCTAACTCATGAAATATTTCTTAACAAAACCTAGTTCTAAATTTACATAAAACAATGTCACTAGACTAATACGTGGAAAAATAACAAATAAATAAGTACAAATACAAGTAAATAATAAAAAATAGAAATAAAATTACTAATAATGTTAAGATTTAGATAACTTGAAACATATTTGACCTGAGATGTATTTGAAGGGTCGCTCTCTGCAAACTGACTTAGTTCATAACTAGACCTGACGATGGTATAAAGCCGAAACCGGTAGTTATATATGTATATATCTTTAGTGGAATAGACAATATTTCAAAAATAAGTTTGTTTTATTTATTTATTACAAGTTTCCACAATATGTCCGCGTTTCTCAACTTAGAAGTTTCCCTTATATATTTGTGCATAGCATGTACTTTGCTGAACCAAATAAATGTTGTTGTCGTTTTTAATAATATAAAAATCATTTTTTAAATTACTTATTAATATATTGTTAATTATATAATTGTATGTACTTAGTTAATTTTGAAATGTGCAACGTGTATCATACACTTCACAAATATATAATTGTTGAAGGTTTTGAAAGAACTTGGTGGAGAAATACCAGAAGAAGTGAAAAGTATTATTATTGAGACGAAGGGCAGGTCACCCACAGCGACTGTCGACTTGGAGGCAGATGTGGAGGTTGAGACAGTTACCAAAATCAAGGGTATTAGTGAAGAAGGCAAAAGTGTAAAGTTAATCGCTTCCAAGACTAAAAAAATAGGTAGTTCAAGAACGAAAATTGACTCTGAAGTACTTCAGTTGGAGCGAAAAAGAGGAGCAAGTGGTAAGATATGTACTTGAGCTTTGTTATTACACTTTAGTTTATTTTGAATAAAATACATACAGGGAAGTGAGCCCAATAATATGAGTATCTATTATTATTTTATTACTGTCATCTTTATGGGTTTTTGAATGTAAATATAAAATTTCATGTCGATACACTTATTAAATCGGCAGTTATTAGAGTTTTCGTGTTAAACCCTTCGAAATCCCTCCCCTTTCTCTTTAGCTGATTTGGCTGACAATCAATAGATATCGATCCTTATCGGGTTCTGGATACACATATGAAATTTTGTGTCGAAACATTCATCGGGAGTTACCGTGTTCACAGAGACAGACAGACATTCCTTTTTACATTTTAGGAATACAAAGTAATTTTTGAAATTTCTGAGCGAATACATAAGTTCCCCTATTCTTCGGATAGCTTTCTTCATTGTACTCGGGTGCACCTTGCACATGTCCGACATCACCCGTCCGACTTTTGTCGGGGGAACTCGGGATCAGAGTAGGGCTTATGTGAGACTATGGCTACCACTCGCCCCAGCCTTCGGCAGGCACTGACATACCGGCTGAACACTTGGTCACCAGCTGCCGCAGATCTAGTTTCAGGTATGATTCGGTCCCGCGAATGAACTCTACCCTGGGCTTGTATGCGGACAGTCTCGATGCCCCCACATGAAGAGTTTGGGTTGTTGTTCATTCTCTTAAAGAAGAATAGTTTGCTATTAAAATCTCCGTTACCAGATAATATCTGAGACATTCTGTGGTCAGGTTGTACCTACTTCGAGTCGAGGCGTACCCTGACGTCCGGAAAGTGTGTGTACATTGTTCGGCCATCCTTCCTATAGCTGGATAAATGAAAGTCGTGAATACCTACTACAGAAATCCGCTAACTTCACACACTTTCCATGTGCACGGACTTTCTTTCTTTAGACAATTAACGTATTATTTCATAGAACAATTCATAAGTTTTGTGTATTTTGCTCGATCATCGCAATTTCAAACCATGAATACACCATTTTGTTGCAGTTGAGTTGGAAGTAGAACTTGAAAGTGCCATTCGAAAGAAGGATATCTCCACTGAGATTGGTCATAAGAAGAAAAATAAGTTGGGGAAAGCTGGGACGAGTCTTCTGTTTGAAGAAGTGCAGAAACAGGAGCCTAAACCCCGGGAGGAAGGCAGCAGAGGAGGGTTCGGGTTTGTGTCCGCCACCCCGACAGAGGCCAAGAAGAACAAGACAGTCGACAAGATAGCTTTTGTTAAGGCTCACATTTTCAATTTGTCCGAGGAAGAATCCAAAGGTTTATACATTTTTTTTATTTCGTGTTCTATAAGGAAATATTGTAATCGTCTAAAAAATCGAGAGCGAGTTTTCAGTGGAATTTTACGCTTCAGTGTTCCATGAACACAATTTTACCAGTTCCTCAGAAACCATTGCAGTAATGCCAACTTCGATCTAATGACATTTTGGCCGAATTCAGTCGAAAATTTAGACCAGTTTTCGGGGCATAGGTAAATTTTATAAGTTATCACTTATTGCCCCTTGCGCAAGGATGACACGCAACATCGCGAAGCGTTTCACATTTTGTAACCCGGTCGAGGCGCTCAGGTTTTTTACCTTGAGCACGTCGTCCTTCCGATGGGACGTTGAACGATGGCCCCGAGCCTGTGCGATGTCAGGTACTCGTTAAAGACACCTACCTACTCTATGTGAATAAATTTAGGACTCCCTCAGTAGCGTCGGGCTCATGCCCACCAGAGTGAGAAAAGAGCGCTCTGGTAGTAGGCGATATGATCTTATATTTATATACTTATATTTATGACCTAAGTAAACATCTCTTCAAATAAAAGGTGTAGACAGAACTAAAAGGCACATCTTATACGAATTTTTTTTTTTTGAAGGCGAGATACACATCGTAAACCGCCCTAAAATGACGTCTTAAAAACCTCTTTTTTTAAATGTTTGCTCGATTTTTGCGAATTTTTTACTATCGATAAATTGGTTCTTATAAAAAATGTTCGTTGAACAAATACCAACAAAGTTATAGACCGCAAAGAGTATACAATAAAGTGTAGGAAATAGTTCAAAGTAAAAGTGTGAATTGAAACACATGCCAATGATTTATTTATTTATTTATTTATTTTTGGTTTTATTTAAATATCTTCTAAATAATATGTATTGTGGTCGATAAAAACAAGCTGGTAGAATTTCGGCCACTGCGTGTGCCTTCTTCAGGGCCTGTATTGACATTATACCTTATCAGTGAGTTTATGTATGCTAGATTTGAGTTAAGATGTGACATTAAAACTAAAAAGGGTCTAAACCAACGAAATAACATTTAAAATTTACATCAAAACAAAATAAAATATTATATGTAAACAAAAATAATTTAAATGTTATTTTGTTAGTTTTGTTACATTTAGTTTTAGTGTTATATCTTTACTCTAATCTAATACATATAACTCACTAATAATGTATATATGTCAATGCAGACCCTGAAGAAGGAAGGCACACTCAGTGCCGAAAGCCTGGCAGAAATACTACTTTTTCTGCGTTTCTCAACTTAGAAGTTCAAAATATGTTATTTGTTAACTTTTCTATTGTCCATGGTGTAATGACTGACAATATTTTCTTTATTGTTTAGTGACAGAGAGGAGTGACAAGGAAGAAACGGAAGAGAGGATGGATATAAAAGATGTGTCCGGAGTACTCCGAGACAAAATGAAGTTTCTGTCCGATCCGAAGGAGCCTGTTTCTACTGTACAACATTGGCTTATCCAGTTGGAGGTTTGTTGGTTCTCTTCGTGTGGATTTTATTTATTTTGAAGGGTGTAACGTTGGATTTACCGCTCAATATAACAACCCAAATTTACCTACTCTCCTACATAATGTCTTTGAGAAAACGATATTGATTTTAGAACTCTGTTAGCAAATCTTGGCCAAAGGGGAAGGGGGAATTAGGGGAGAGGCTTGACTCAGAAACTCTAATAACTGCCCTTGTAATGAATGTATCGACACAAAATGTCATATGTGTATTCAAAACCCCATAAGGACGACACATCAATTTTCAGCGGAATCGGCAGAAGAGGAGGGGGCTCAACTCATTAAATCAAATAACTGCCGATATAATGGATGTATCGACTTGAAATTTCATATTTAAAGTCATTACCCATTGAGAACATAACCTGTCTTTCAGCGATATCGGCCGAAAGGAAGGGGGGTTGAGGGGAGGGGGCTCATCTCATTAAACCCAATAACTGCCGATATAATGAATGTATCGACTTGAAATTTCATATTTAAAGTCAATACCCAATGAGAACATAACCTGACTTTCAGCGATATCGGCCGAAAGGAAGGGGGGTTGAGGGGAGGGGGCTCAATTCAAAAACCCTAAGAACTGCTGATTTAATGAATTTTCGTCACAAAATTTAGTATGAGGAGTCAGGAACCTCTATGTAAGTCAACTGTTGAATATTAGAGGAAACGGTCCACTTGTTTTGGAATTAATTCGTTCGGGGGGAAGTACATTGCCATTGTACATTTTATTTTTGTTTGTATTCTGTTGTGTACTAGCTAATATAGTTGATTGTTATTTTTTTGTTTTTGTTTTCAGACATTATTAAGTGCTTGGGATAGTTGTAACCTAAAAAGAGAATACCTCGAGGATTGGCTAGATAAAACGAGGACACAGCTAGAGACCCTGGAGTCCTCAGTAGCCCCAGACGGCTGGCTCTGTATATGGCAGAGGTACACACTTTTATCATCTATATTGACAACAAATATCCATCCCTCTTTTTTCATAATTCAACAGTTCACAGCTTCGAAAATTTGTTTTTATTTTAAAAAATCCACCCTAGCTATTTGGTTACGTTGTGTAGTTCAAGTAAGAAGACATCTCAAGGTAAGAAGACTCCATTTTATTATGATTATTATTACATTTTATTTTAGTGTAGGCTAGTTTACACAGGTAGAGTGGAGTTAGTTATAACTACGAGGTCATATCGTCTAACAAAGCGCTCTTCCTCTGTTGAACTTGAGCCCGATTCTATTGTGGGAGTTCTAAATGTTGCCTGTCTAGCTTTATTCTCCTAGGGTAGGGGTCTTTAACGAGGGCCTGATATTGTACAGGCTTTGGACCATCGCTTATCGTCCAATTCGAGGTAGAGTGAATATGATAGTAATAGTGCCAGTGGATTACTACTAGCTAGCATCCTGTAAACTATTGGTTGGTAGAATTGCTAATATTGCCTTCCCTCACCGTTATTTTTCACTTTGCGGCGCAGTCTTTTTTCAAGTTATTTTTAAGAAGTTTTAGGTATACCGGAATTGGAACAGAAAATAAGAAATTGTCATTGGATCATCGGTAATATACTTCCCCAGCACGAATTAACTGAGCGTTTGGGCTTAAAATCTGTAGTTTTTATACATAGGGACTTCTGAATCATACTAAATTTTGTGTCGATAAATTCATTACATCGGCAGTTTTTAAGTTTTTTGAGTCAAACCCCTTTCTTTGATCCCTTCTTCCTTCTCTTTGCCGAAATTGGAATCGAATAGTTGATGTCCTTATGGGGTTTTGGATTTAATGTAAAATTCAGTTTTGATGCGTTCAACGTCGTTGCGAACAACGACGTTATTGACCGATTATTTGAATAGCGTATGTTATTGAAGCGCTTTCTGAATAACGATTTTCTTCTTAGGAACCATCGATATCTACCTACGAAGACTGTTTGAAAATTCAGAGATCGAAAGTCAGAAAGTGGTGCAGATGTTGTTGTAATGTTCCAATTGTATAGTTTATAATATTTTTATTAAAATTTATTAAAACAATTTCTTTCAATTCGGAGCGCAGACTGATTCAGCTGAATGGGAACTCTCCTCGCATGAGAACAGGACGTGTCACTACCTAAAGGCTGGAGTAGAGTAGGCAGGCTGGTATACTAACTCGTCCACTCTACCAATGTCAACTAGGCTTACTTATTAATTACTTAACTGAGGCTAGATACACCCTACCCCCTCCTCTAGACACTAGCCATTAATTTTCCTTCCGAATTTCATTCTGTTCATTATTTTCGTTGGTTCATATTTTCCGCCAGACTTTTCTCGAGGTATATTGGGGAATATTATTATTATGAAACTTTGAAATAAAAAAAAAATTTAAATATTCTATTTCACAAAAAAAAATATATATATACATTCATACACACCGTATGATGTACACAAAGTTTCGGCGTTACATTATCGTCATGTTAAGTTATAAAATATGTCAGTTACCGATCACGATAGTTTGTGATCTTTGTCGACATAGTGGAAACACGAATGTATACGTATAGTGTATCGATTTCTGGTTACGCCATCCTCAGCATAGTTACAGCTGAAGTTTGTGCTGACGAAGGCCAAATCTGAAGTCACAATTGTGACACATGCCCGGGCTTTAACTACAAGGTCATATTGCCTACTATAGGGCGCTCTTTAGTCGCTCTGTTAGACGTAAGCCTGACTCTACTATGGGAACCCTAAATTTTGCCTGTCTTCAATTTTGATTAACTTAGGATAGGGGTCTTCACCGAGTACTGAGATCGTTCAGGCTTGGGACCATCCGGACCAAAGGACGGCGTGCTTCAGATTATTTTACTTGATAGTTAAAATAAACGAAGGGCCTCGGCTGGGTCTCGAAACCGCGATTTTGAGCTCAGTAAGCAAGCATTCATACCACGCATAGGCACGAATTCGCTCTCCCTCCAAAGCCAATCGCCCGTATAGGCTAAAACTAAGTATTTGACTTACCAAGTGGCTTCTGAATCCTCATTTCAAATTTTGTGACGATATATTCTTTATATAGGCAGTTATTGGTATGTTTGAGCCACACCTCTCCTTCGGCTGTTTCCGCTGAAAATTAATGTGAAAGTTCTTCTAAGGCTTTGCATTCAGATATGAAATTTTGTGTCAATGTCTCATGGTCAGGCTTTAACTACGAGGTCATATTGCCTGCTGCTAGAGCGCTCTTTTGCTCTGTTGGACATACGCCTGACTCTACGGTAACCTAGCACACTACTTCTGAGCTACCGTCGCCCTGTCAGTACCACTACATGTATACATTTTTGTGAAATTAGACAACGTAAATGTTAAATAAGTTCATTTGTTTCTTTGTTTTTAAAGCAGTTCGCTGAGCGTGGACCAATCTTAAATTAGGTTAAGAGGTTAGAATTGCAACTTGGAAACCGTACATTTACGAGGGTTTCCAGAATGTAGTTCTAACCCTTTAACCTAAAATGAGAAGGGATGGTTAATGCCGATACTGGTTGTATATATATATATATATATATATATTATTTGGACAATGTTTGAAATAGAAGTTCATTTTATTTATTCCCCAGAGATGCCGCTCCTACTCACAATATTTCGATATTGAGGGTTATACTTTTGAATTCGCCATTTTTGAAAACGTTTTCTTGTTCATCATCGTTTGTTCTTTTTTTCACTTTTCTATTCTACATTTTTTTCTTACTGTAAGATAGTTGAAAATTTCTATCATTTCAGATGATTGCGAGTAATTTGACTTTCTGTCAACAATTTATATTATTTCTTATTTTCAAACTGAACAATTATCAAAAACGTGTCCATCATTCGTGGTTTTACTGATATCATTTTACTATTTTGTTATAAGATTTTTTATACACTTTATTTTATCATAAGATCATAAGATTTATTACACTTTTTTTTTTTTTTATGTTGAAAGCTTATTTTACCATATCATCATCATATATATAAAGCTGAAAATGTCTGTGCGTTGTGCCGCTATAACTCACCAACGGCTTCATGCATTTGATTAATTTTTTTAAAAATTTGTTTGTCATCGTCTGTGGAAGGTTATAGGCGTATTAGTACCTCAATATCTGGTCCATCCCAGCATCCACCCACGCAATCTTTGTAACTCAAAAACCACTGCTATGATTAATGAGGAATCTTTTTGAATAGATAAGTTTTATCTACCGGAAGGTTAAGGTCTATTTTTTAATCAACCCCTGGTCCATCCCAGCATCCACTCACGCAATCTTTGTAACTCGAAAACCATTGCAACGATTAATGAGAAATCTTTTTGAATAAATTAGTTTTAGCTCCAAAGCTAGCGTTACTACAGTTGAAGAACTATAAGCCTTATTCCGTATGAATAATTGAAAATTATAACATCATGAATGTACTGTCGAGGAACTGAATACCCTGGTTCCCGGGCAACGCCGGGTATTACTGCTAGTTACAAATAAGAAATTCGTCGGTGAGGTACCCCTTGAAAATAAGAAATAATATAATTTGTTGACAGAAAGACAAATTAATCGCAATCATCTGAAATGTTAGACATTTTCAACTAATGTACTTCCTCAGCGCGAATTAATAAATTATATGTTTGCTCTCCCTCCAATGCCAATCGATCATTTGCGATAAAACTCAATAGTTGACTTACATAGTGGCTTCTGAATCCTCATTAAATTTTGTCTTGATATATTCATTACATCGGCAGCAATTAGGGTATTGCGAGTCCACTTCCTTGATTCACACCTTCGGCTAATTCCGTTGAAAATTAACTTGTGACGTTCTTATGGGGTATCAAATTTACTTAAGAAATTTCGTGTCAATACATTCATTACAACGGCATTAGTTATTAGAGTTTTTGTGTTAAGCCTCCTCCCATAATTCCCTCATTTCCTAGAGGGTTCTGGATAAACATACAGATATTTTTTTGAAATTTTTGGGATCAGGGTGTCGGGAAATATGAAATTCCGGTGAAAACTCGAACATCGAATTTCTGTTTACAAAACTTCCTTTTGGGGAAGTAATATTTAAAATAGAAAGTCACAATAAATAAAAAATTCCTCCTAATTTGTAATTTATTTCATCTTGTGCTTATTTTCTTAACTTTAAAAACGTTTTTGTTCATTTTGCTCATGACTGTTTGTTAATGGACGTGTAAAAATGCAGAATGATTTGTTTGGTAAAAAGAAGCTGTAATTTGTGGAGTTTGTATCTCTTATTATATAATCTAAAAGGGAACATGCGCTCTAGTGGTTTTAATGCAATTTTCGGACTGCAGTTTCGGTTTATCAGAAAATCAAACCCTCACTAAATTTCAGAATAAATCACTTAAGATGTTCTCAGAAGAAGTGTGGAATTATTTTGTTATTTATTGTATTTTTTATCATTTTATGTTCGCTTCGTTTACTTACATTTTAAGAGTAATTTACTTATATTATTATGTACACTGTCGTTGTTCTAGTTCATATTAATTTTTCATATGAAGAGTTCAGGCAAAGGACCATGAAACTCACATGAAAAATGTCACATAGATTAGATGCTAGTTATTTAGTTATTGTGACTCATGCCCGGGCTTTAGTAGTCATATTACGCTCTTTTGTCGCGCTCTACTATAGAAGTACTAAATTTTGCCTATCCTAAGGTCATTAACGAGTACTTGACATCGCACAATCCCGGGACATCATACATTGCTTAACATCCCATCCGAAGAACTGCGTGCTCAAGGTTTTTCACCTCTCAGATAAATAGCTAAGGACCTCGGCCGGGTTTCGAACCTGCGGTAAGAAAGTACACTACCACTGCGCTATCGGCGGGAAGTACAGTCAGAATCTGAGGATTTTTCAATCATATCACCGTAAAATCAAGATCAATGATAAATATAATCCAATACATAGGATTTACAATACTATCATGATTAGAGTTAGGTATTGTGAAATAGGTTATATTAGAGTTAGGTATTACGAAATAGGTTTTATTAGAGTTAGGTATTGTGAAATAGGTTATATTAGAGTTAGACATTATGAAATAGGGTTTTATTTGAGTTAGGTATTGTGAAATAGGTTATATTAGAGTTATGAAGGTATTGTGAAATAGGTTATATTAGAATTAGGTATTGTGTAATAGGTTATATTAGAGTTAGGTATTGTGAAATAGGTTTTATTAGAGTTAGGTATTGTGGAATAGGTTATTCCAATGTGATCCATGGTGTTTCCCCTGTACTCTTCATATGTGAATTACGCTTAAATGCAGCACGTTAGAAAACATTTAATACTGAACTTTGACAACGACCATTACTATATTTATGTCATTTAAATAATACTAATTTATTCAAGATTTATACTTTGATCTTGTTGCCAGGAGCGCAGCCCACTTCAGCTGATTGACTGCGATGGTCTCTCAACGTATCTTCACACTTTCTCTCGATCATATCTTTCCCAAATATTTCCCTTCCCTTCTTACATATATGATTGATTCTCAAACTACAGGCAGTATTTGAAGAAAAAAAAAATCGCCAATGTTAACTTAATTTTAACGCATGGAAAAAAAAAAAAAAAAAAAAGCAATGTATATACATCCACAGCGCAAATAGCAACTAAGTTTTCTCTCTCCCTCTGAAACCGATTTATTGATTTGGTTGAAAGTCAGGAGTCTTACTTACGGATTTTAGAATAATCCTTGTTGGGTTTTTTTGTCCAACCTCCTTCCTCTGGTTCCTCTTCTTTTTGGTCGATTTGCTTGAAAATGTGTCTTCTATATGTGTCTTCCATATGGAGTTCTGATTACACATATAAAATTTTGTGATCGATATGTTCATTCTACGAAACAATTGGCCATTAGCAACTGTCGATATTATGTTATTCTCTAATTCACCTCCCTGCTTTCTTTTCGGCCGATTTGACAAATACTTATTATGTTTTTGATTGTTAAACATGTTTTTCTTGTTTTTTATCTCAAAAAACCGAAATTCAGCCTTACAAAAAAAAATATTATATATATAATATATTGAAAATATAGTTTTTTTGAAAATTCATTTATCTAGAGGCACAATAAATGACTTCAAAAAAATTTGAAAAACATGTTTTTCTTGTTTTTTTATCTCAAAAAACCGAAATTCAGCCTTACAAAAAAAAAGTATGTTTAAGTACCACCCTAGTGTATATACAATTTTTTTTGGAATAGACAATATTTCAAAAAAAGTTTAACTTTTGGGATCTTTATAGTGTGAAGTACGTTTCTACATATTGGAAATATTGCTGTACTGAAAGCGATAAATATCCGATTTTCATGATTAACAGGTCGTATTGTCTATAACAAAGTTCTGTACAAGTTGCTTCGATGTGCGATTCTAATTGTAATTGAGATAAATGGACCGATGGAACCGACATTGATTGTTGCTCTCTGCTCCGATGGGATCCACATTACAGACAATTTACTATACCATAAAAAAAGTATAGTTATTCATCAACATTACTGTTTAACCATTCCTTCTAAAAAAATTAATTCAAAATGACATAATATAATGCGTTTAGTTGGAACAGTTCATTTGAGACTGCTCTGTTGTCCGTAGTTTGAGAACCAACTGTGTGTATTTTGAAAAAAAAAAAAAAACTATATATATATATACCTATATTTGTATATATTTATATATTCAAAAGGCCTTTTCCCCACCCTTTTTGTTTCTCTGAAGATGGAATTGATCAACTCCCGGCGCTCTCTCTTCTGCAACTCCTGTGTTCAACTTATTTTTCTGCTCTTGTACTACGTTGACGACCTCTATGTGTTTGCTAGAACTTTTAAAAAGAAGAAAAAAAAGCAAAACTTTTTTTTTTTTAAACAATTTCATTTGATGATATTCATTCTATTATTTGTGATGTCGGTTTTTTTTTTTTTTTAAGCAAAATCAACGGCTTCGAATAGCGGGAAAAATAAATTAAAATATTTATTTTCTTTCTAATTATATTTAAAAAAAAAAATTATTAGGTGTTACATGAAGCTTTAAATACACAATTTCTGTAAAAAATACAAATCTTTGTACAAACTACAAGCAGTGGCTTAGCTCTTAAACTATCCAAATTTTAAGAGCTAAGTTTTGTGAAACATAAGCAGAATACATAATTTCAACATTTTTTTGTTTGAGTGTAGTGGTAAGAACGTAGGTATATATTGATGGTATTTTATTTTTTATTTATTCGTTTTGAAATTTATCTGTTTTATCTAAGCTCTTTCTACGGTTTTTTAATATAGATATGTTTTTATTTATTTAAATGAATTCTCATTTATACTTTATATTGATGTGAGTTTTTATTGCTCAGAAAGCTGTATAAATGTATGCAAAAATTATGTTCTCAGAAGTTTTTTATGTGAACAGTAATGTAAATTTGTCTACCAATGCTCAAATTTCTCATCTTGCTGGTTTAAAATTACTCGAAAAATATCCTAAAAATACTTTTGCCCTTGAAAGGGGGGAATGCTTGATATAAAATTTGCGTAAACAAGAGTAGATAATTTTCTGAAAGTAAAAATACAGGCTTCCCTTGGTAAATCAAAATTTGAAGTAACTGTGCGTGAAGCAAGCGAAATTTTCAATTTTTGATTTTTATCATTGTTCATTTTGGGAAAAAATAGTTATTCAATTTGTGTAGCTACGATAGTTTCCGAGATGTCCACTATAATATGAAGATGACTGATGTGGTGAGAAGTGATAAATTCACTGGTTCCAAAATAATAACGTAGTCTGATCCTCTCATTGAGTTTATTTGTGCTAGTGTTGCCTTCATCATCAGCTTGTCTACAAGAAACATATCACTTAGTAAAAATATATATATATATATAGTTGAAATGGATAAGATAAATACATAAAAATGTGGATTGTTTCTAAGAATAAATTAATTAGATCAATTAATAATTAACATATCACTTTTATTTCATGTTACTTATTTATTGAATTTATTTTTTATTATAATGCATTTTAGCCAATAGCTTTATATATTTATTTAAGCCATTAGAATTTTATATTTTTTTACTAAATGATGAGTTTTTTGCAGACAGCTTTGATGATGACAACATCGAAAGCAGGCTAGCACAAAATGATAAAATCTGTGAAAGGTCAGACTACTTTTAAGCATTTTAGTTGTGACACTCTGTATAAGGAGAAAAGCAGTGCGTAGCGTCTCTAAGTAGTCACTGAGATAATTAAAAAAAAAAAAAAAAGTTAAATCTGCCGTACGAAAGAGCTTCATGTTTTATTAGCACTATTTTTGTTTTGTTATTTTTATTATTTATTTTTAATCAGAATGAACTATGAAGTCTTTCTTTTTTCTTTTTTTTTTTTTTGGTTGGGTGTAGGGAGGAGAAACGTTACTCATATCGGAACACATCGTCCGGCGAGGTGGTCTGGGAGTTCCCTGGCACCGGAGAGAGCAGTGGCGGGGGTCACCGGCACAGCGGGGGTGGTGAGGAAGAGATGGACCTCTCCACCACTCCGCCCCCACCACCTACCACTCCTCCACCCCCAATCATATCTGCCCCTTCACCTCCTTCACCCCCTCTCATATCCACCTACAATGGTAAATACATTTGATTTTTTTAATACATCTTAACCTATGTTGTAATTTTTTTCCTACCTAGTAATATCAATTAGGGAAGGATTGACCAACGATCTAATAGGAAAGAAGAGAGATGAGGCTTGTGGTCGATAAAAACAAACTTGTAGAATTTCTGCCAAGCTTTTGGTATGCGTGTGTGTCTTTTTTAGAGCATGTTTTGACATATCGCACCCCCGCTTCAGGAGTGACACAAATCAAAAATCATGAATGCCTGTAAAACGACACGGGAAAATTACTGTAATTTGAAATAACTATTTTGAAGTAATGAGGGCTCGTATGTTTTTCTTTCTAGTTTCTAATCTATTGGAACCCGAGAAGTGACGTTTTTCCTGAATAAGGAGATCATTTTCTTACCTCATTTGCGACATAAACCAAAAATTTACGAATTTTGAGTTATGTCACTTTTGAAGCGGGGGTTCGATATATACATTATCAGTGAGGTTATATATGCTAGAATTAAATAAAGATATAACACTAAAACTAAATATGACTAAACAACAAACCTAGGTTTCCACATTTAGTTTTGGCCTTATATATTTACTTAATTTTAGCATATATAACCTCACTAATAATCTGTATATGTCAATACAACAGGCCCTGTAGAAGGCACAGTCACTAGATCACATTTAGTTGAAGTGTTATATATTTACTTAATCCTAGCATATATAAACTCATAATGTATAATGTCAATACAGATCCTGAAGCAGGCACACTTAGTCATTAGATCACAATCAGTTTTAGTGTTATATATTTACTTAATTTTAGCATATATAAACTCATAATGTATAATGTTAATACAGATCCTGAAGCAGGCACACTTAGTCATTAGATCACAATTAGTTTTAGTGTTATATATTTACTTAATTCTAGCATATATAAACTCATAATGTATAATGTTAATACAGATCCTGAAGAAGGCACAGGTCACATTTAGTTTTAGTGTTATATATTTACTTAATTCTAGCATATATAAACTCATAATGTATAATGTCAATACAGATCCTGAAGCAGGCACACTTAGTCATTAGATCACAATTAGTTTTAGTGTTATATATTTACTTAATTCTAGCATATATAAACCTCACTGATAATATATATGTCAATTTGGCCGATTCGTCTGAAAATCAATAGGTGTCGTCCTTATGGGGATTCGGATTAAACTATGAATTCTGTCAATAGATACATTACCTCGGCATTTATTCCGGTTTTGTGTTATGCCCCTCCCTAATATCTCCCCTTCCTCTGGCTGATTTGACTGAAAGTCGATAGGTTTCGTCCTTATGGGGTTCTGAATACACATATAAAATTTCGTGTTGATGTATTCATTCTATCGGGAGTTTATCATGCCTACAGGCACATACAGACAGACATGAAATAATTTTTTAAATGAAGGCGTCGGAGAATTTCTGACCAATTAGATAACTTCTCTTAAAATTGAGCTGGACCACTAGAAGGAAACATTGGTCCCCCACTCTCGAGACTTGGATGAAATGAAAGTGTTTGTGTCAGATTTGCCCCACATCACTTGTTCGTCATATACGAAAAGAAAGTTAACAATAAGGATAACCCAGTATTTATGTATATTGTTTATTAATAGTGCTGACTGGCGACTGTTTTCTGTTTCAGGAGAGCCTGCTGCCTCACCAGTGCCTCCACTCCCCAGAGAGGTGCCTCCCCTTCCCCCCTTACCACCCCCCTCTCCTCCGCCACCTCCACCCCCTGTCACCCCGCATCCTTCCCAGCCCCTTCCCCCGGGTGTGGATCCTCCCGATCTTCCTCCTCTCCCGGCCCCCTCTCCTCTTCCAGTTCCTCCTATCCAAATTCATCCACCGGAGTTTGCTATGCATCCCATGTTTCCAGGTGCTGCTTACTTTCAACCAGTCTACCCTCAACCTCCCACCACTCTAGTAAGTAACCTAGGTTTCCGCATTTAGTCACTAGGTCGCATTTAGTTTTAGTGTTAATTCATTTTCTCTAAATTCTATTCTGCTACTCTCCTGTGTTGTGTCATCTCGCTACTCGCCTTCATGGCCAGAGACCGGATTTTTAGGTTTTTTCTTGAAAAGACCTTTTGGGTTATTTTAGGTTCCGAAAAAGCCTGAATAATAATAATAATAATAATTTATTTCCGTTAAACCAATACATGGTAATAGGATACGTCAAATGAATTTATACATTATGATAGCTTATAAATTAGATTTATAACTACTTGAGTCTAGTAACAAAAAAAACATTAAAAAAAGTAAAATTAAATTAATAAAAACTGTACAAATAAATACTTAAAAATATATGAGTATATAAAAAAAAAAAATAAAAAAAATGAATAAAAAAATAAAAAAAAATAATAATACAAGATACGTTCATAATAAGTAGACACATTTTTCAATTTAATAAAAATTAAGATAGGTAACTATTTTTCAAATAAAACTCTTCGGAAGTGTCTTTATCCCCCATCGATGTTTCGGGACGTTCTTACGTCCCATCATCAGGTCCCAATGTGGCGAGATATATAAAAAAAAAGAAAACAATGTAACTATAACAATATACGAAAAATAATATATATATAATTAGTCAATTATAAATCAATGTATGAAAATGTCTAAAATAAAAAAAATATATATAAATGAATAAATAAAACAATAACGTACATTGGACTGACTTTTAAGGTGTAGAGGAACTGTGCCCAAAATATAAAAATGAAAGCTTTATATCAAATAATGATTTTGGATATGAATAGGTTTACAATATAAAATTTGAATATAGAATCTGGAGCTTTAATAGTTGAAAAAAAAATTAAATACAAATAAAACAGTTTTATATAACATGATATTAAGACAAATTAAAAAATAAAAATGAAAAATGTTCACATAATTAAAATAAAAGGAACTAGTAAAATAATTGAATCCTCTTGATTGCAGCACATCCAAGTACTTTTCTAGGATTTATACAATGAAGTTCTCTCTATTATCCCTCAGAATTCTTTTAAAAGCAGAAGCTTCCTTAACTGAATATCAGTTTGCCGTCAGAAATAAAGTGGCAATCGTCGCCTATCCACTGCCGCAGCAAATGCGATTTCGTCTTCGGCATTTTTCTGTATAGCTACAACACGAGAGCAAGAGAAACTAATGGCATTAGCCCCCTCTCCCCTACGTAAACGTAAACAATCCCCACCGCTCCAACATCCACTTTTCAATTCGAAATACGAATCGAAACATTTGTTATCCTTCCTCAAATCGAATTTTTCTTATTTTTTCATGATTAGGTATTTTTAGGTGATCGTATCCCAATTAAGGTTTTTAGGTTCTTCGAAATTTAACTGAACGATTCCAGAAGACATGGATCGAATAAGTAATCAATCATTTTCGTGCTTGGAAGAGAGGAAAAAAGGTAAAAACCTAAGAATCCTATCTCTAATCATGACTGAGCTGTGAGGTGGCCCCATTCCTGTTTAGGAACATTGCAGATCCATGTCTTGTATTTTGAAAAATTATTACTAATATAATATATAGGCTGTGAGCAAATTTTGAATATGACCATCATTATAACTGGCCGGTAGACTGTTGAGAGGAAATTGCAACCACTACAGTGAAACCGGTGAATCATGTCCCTTAGTTAAGGTAGAAATTAGGGGTCTTTACTGAGTACCTGACAAGCACAGGCTCAAGACCATCCCTGAACGTTCCATCCGAAGGACTGCGTTCTCAAGGTTGTTTTACCTCATAAATAAAAATCGTAAGGGCCTCGGCTGTGTTTTGAACCCGTAATCTTAAGTTCAGTAGGCTAGGACGCTACTCTTACTTATGTACACACTGTCTATGTGTGATCTTATTCACATTTATAATTTCAACAAAAAATGAATGGAACAAATAAAATATTGTTACGTTGCGATGTTGCCGCTTGTTGCTCTTGCCAACTCCCGGCCGGCCTCCCATTCTTCTTTTTGTCCCCCTTCGTCCTTTCATTACCTCCTATGAAGTATACTATATAAACTACGTTATAAACTGGTATGTCTTAACAAAATGTTGGATGTTAATCTTAGTTAGAGAAAGTTTTTTTTTTTTTTTTTTTTCTTTTTTTGCCCTTATGAACGATGCATATTAGCCATTAGAGAAAGTTATAGTCCAAAACTACTCTGTAGAGTCTAGTCGATACGAAATTATTGTATTAATACTGCAGGCGTCTATTTATTCATATAAGTCCTGGAAACATATCAGTAGCAATTGTTCTATATCATTTTTACATTCGTTGGTTTCATGTATTTTTTTAAACAGTGTAGAATCATTGAACATTTCAAATTACTTCTAATATCAAGTAACTAACCGGGCAGATAATATTACTAACCTGCTTGAGGTTACTCCAGGAGAAGACGGGTAACATGCATATATTTAAGACGCTTCAGTGAAAAATGTTCTTGAGAAGACATCGGAAGGAGAGACATGAGCCATGAAGTTGTTGATAAGATAAGAAGGTCCACCTGAAGAGGAGTCACCTCCTCACTGAAAATTTTACAATCCCTCCCGCCTGGTGAATATATTGTCTACGCCGTTGAGGTGCATCATAGGTGGGGATGCAAGTATGATTTATACTTGTCAGGCTGTATTTGTATGTTGAATGTATTTGGGATGTGGAGGCTACTAAAGCCCTTTGACTGGTTATTAATTGTGGAAAAAAGAGAAAAATATTTACTACAGCTAACTATTTATGTTTTTGTTCTTGCTCATTGTTTGCAAGAGTTGACTCCGACCTTTGATTTGCATATTTATAACCTTTTATATTTTCTTCTGTGCGAAAGGTATCCTAATCTATTGTACGTTGCTTGTTCGATGTAGACAGGAGGTGGTGCTCTCGTGAGCCATGATATCTCTGCGGAGCTGGACTCATTCTACAGTGACCTGGCCACCCTGGAGCCAGAACAACTGCCCCCTCCCCTTCCTCTTCAGCCTCCAGCAGAGGAGCCTCCACCACCCCCACCTCCAGTTCCGGCTCCAACCACCCTCGCCGCCTCCCTGGGGGAACTCTCAGAGAAGAAGAAAAAGAAAAAGGTATTCTATTGCATCCCTTAACCTGGTGACTGGATGTTAGCAAATTTCTATAGAGTTAAGCGATGTCCCCGAGCCTGAACGATGTTGAATGAACTTATTCCACCAGAGTGAAGCGAAAGCGCTTTGGTAGTAGGCGATATAACCTCATAGCTAAAGCCTGGGCATGGATCGAAATAACTAATTGACTAGAGTTTTCATTGATGAAACGTTCTACGTTTGTTAGAAGTGTATGGCATTCGGAATAATTGTGAAGCCTCTTTCTGAACTAATGTAAATATTCTGTTTCTTTCTTTTAAATAATAACAATATTTATTTCTGTCAAACCATAACATGTGTAATACGATACGTTATAAGAATGTATACATTAAGATAACTTATAAATTAGATACGTAAACAGTTATTAACTCTTAGAGTCTGAGCCACATGTGATTAGTAATAACAATACTAGTAAAAAATAAAATGAAATTGAAAATACGAGTACAAAAACAATATATTAATAAATATAATAGATAACTACAGTTTGATGAACGTAGATTTGAGAGACCTTAAGGAGGATATCTGGGAAGAAAGTTTGCCAAATGTTTAATAATTGCCTAATAATATATAATTGAAAGCTGTGAATAAATGTTCGTGTTAATATTTTTGGAATTGGATCACGATTTTATGGTTATTTTATTATTTTTGAACAATGAGAAAAAAAAAATCCGTTATTTTCCAGTCACTGTTATTTTAAAAGTAACTGACTCTGAGCACTAACGGACTTGCCTCATGAAGAGACTGATGTTTTTTAGTTGTAGAGAGAGAATTCAGTGTAACGTTTTATTGTTTAATACTTATCTGCTTATTATTATTATTAATTTTTTTATCACTGTTTCAGACAAAACTGGCGCCAGGTTTGTCGTTGAAAAAGAAAGGTGTTTCTTCGCTGGTGGCCAAATGGCAGCAGGTTCAAGAGGATGTGAGACGAGACATGAAGCACATTGATCATAGCTGAGATCTACGAGACATGAAGCACATCGATCATAGCTGAGATCTACGAGACATGAACCACATCGATTATAGCTGAGATCTACACTGCTAGTCAATCCCACACCATCTAGCTATTGTCTGCTAGGTGATGTCAACTTTGTCTTGTATTTTTTGTATATAGCTTATATTTATTTAATTTTGCCATTCTTTTTGATCGTTTGTAAATATTGACTGTGATGAGAAGAATATAGAATAGTGGTTGAATTCATTTGTAGTTTGTATCAAATAAATGTTTTTTTTTATTAATGCGACTTATAATTGACTTACTCCAAACATAATTAGAAAGTATCTGAACTTACTCAATTGACCTGATAGTTTTTCCTGTACCCGAAAGACTCCTCTACGACATCGGGTATTCATTCAAGACGGTTAAGGGTTTCGTCTACTTTGGCTCATTATACAGTGTCTCATGTATCATGCTCATCCCCAAATTTGCCTTAAGTTTGGAATTACCAGATGCCAGAATCAAAAATCAAATTTGGAGGTACCGTAAAAACCCAAAACATAGAGTATAAAACGTAATTTTTATCAATGATTTAAAATTGGAACATATGATTTCTATTGTGGTGTATCAATCAAGTATAGGGGAAGTTATGCAATCGGTCAGAAATTCGAGGCGGAGTGTTCAACGCAAAGCGCTGCACTCTCAAAAAAAAAAATGCATTCAAACACAATCGGATAAGAAATAAATGTGTTGTATTAAAGCATCAAAAATGAAAGGTGCGCAAGTATTCACAGTCTGCTCAGTGGGCGTCAAAAATGTTTCGATTTTTCGTTTGCGTTTTGGAGGGGGAAAACGCTTCATCTACCTCAAAACGTCCTGTTATAACTAAGTAATGAAGTTACACTTAAAAAAAAAAATTGTACACTCTCGCTTCGGATTAGAATTGCTAGACTCCATTGGGGTGGACACAAGGATGAACGAGGACATGATAGGGTCGCGGTAGAGACTGGCCCAGGAAAGACATTACCAGGAGGAGGCCAAGGCTTTTGATAAACTGACACAAAAGGCGTTCACGTCCATCAACTATTTGAGTCTTCTGTTTCCCCCCGCTCTCCTCATTCCTGACTTTTTTTCCAGAGAACACTGCTTGACTAAAAGTACCGATGGGAGGATCAGAATGTTATTCTTTCGGATACATAATATGATTAAAAAAAAAAAATGTATCCGAAGGAATACAAAATAATGACTTTCCTTTTAGTGAGTCAGTTCAAATTCCAAAATGTTCCCGCAACTTATTTCACATCCCCAGCTATATATGGAAGTATAGGGGAAGTTATGTAATCGGCCAAAAATTGATGCGGAGTTTTCAACGGAATTTCATGTTTTCCGACTTTCAGATTTCAAATATGAAAAAAAATTGTGTTGTCTCCCTCTATCTCCCTATGGAATGCATGTTCAAGAACTGCCGATTTGATGAATTTATCGGCACAAAATTTAGTATGAGGATTTAGGAACCCCAATGTAAGTGAACGGTTGAATATTAGAGCAAACGGTCTACTCGTTTGGGGGGTGAGAGAAAAGTTGATTGATTAATTAGTTTTTACTTTTTTCAGGAAAATCTGTACTCTTTCACTGAAAGGACCGACGGGAGGATGATTGATACATTATATGAAAGAAAAAAAAAAGTCATGTATGATGTATCCCAAAAAATAAAACTTTATGCCCGTCAGTACTTACGATGTCAGGTACTCGTTAAAGATCCCCCATCCTAGGTAACTAAACCTAGGCAAAATTTAGGTCTTCCACAATAGAGTTGCTCATGTCCACCAGTGCGACGAAAGAGCACTCTGGTAGTAGGCGATATGACTTAATAGTTAAAACCTGGGGCTAGGTATTTTTTGTTTAGGTTTTTGAGTAATTAAAAATATTTGTGTATGGATTTTTCCTTCTCAACAATTCCACTAAAAAACACACTTCTTTTGTTACCTGGTAAGTTTTAATGTACCATAATAATATACAATTGTTTGTGGTTTGGGGAAAGAACAGAAAAAAATTTATTTTTTTCCTGAAAAATGTTTAAAAAATAATTTTTTAAAAATTTCATGTTATATTGCCTCATGAACGGTGCCTCTGAGAGCGCTGGTAGCTCAGCGGTATGCATGCATGCTTACTGAACTCAGGATAAGCAGGATTTGGCGTTTTCCTCTTGTTTATTTACCAACATTATTGTTATAAAGATGATCACAGCCTCAGTTTTGGAAATACTTTTTTTAATATGAAATTAATTGAAATTTACCAGACGACACTTATATAATTTCCGTCGAATCGGCTAAAAAGAGAAATGGGTCTTAGCTTAACTCAAAAACCATAATAACTGCCGATGTAATCAATATATCGATACGAAGGTCTATAAACAGCAGTCCTATGGTAAAGTTTCGTGAAATTTCAACACCTCATTATCACGATGGAAATAGTGTATGTCCCAGTAATATCGGCCCATACAGTGTATATGTATAGTCCTTAGTGATATATTTTAGATGAGGGCGCCGGTAGCTCAGTGGTATGCGTGCTTGCTTACTGAACTCAAGATTGCAGGTTCGAAACTGTTAAGGCCCTTAGGTTTTTTATCTGGAAGGTAAAAAAACGTTGAGCACGCCGTACTTTGGATGGGACATTAAGCGATGGTCCCGAACTTGTACGATGTCAGGTACTCATTAAAGACCACCTACCCTAGATGAATAAAAATTAACGAACTGACGGCCCCACTATATTTATGAAGTGTATCCTGAATATTCATTTGAGAAACAAATACAACACATGAATTGTCTATTGAAATCCTTTAAGGTTAATCAAATAGAATGTATTCCTTGGCATTATTTGACATTTCTTTTAAATGTATAATTATATTCCCATTGTGAGTCGTGCAGAAATAGACATTGCCATTTACCTGAAGAAAGAGCTTGGAGAATTTATTCAGGGTTAACTTATAGATAAGAAATTTAAATACAAAGGCTGTCTTGCTCAAGAGGACTGTATTAAACAACAGTTTGGGCTCATATATAGGTACTTAAAGATGAAGACCTGCGTTGTTAGCGACATTGCTTCATTGCGGCTTAATGAGGGTTAGTATTAGCGAAATACTCTATAGTTTTGGGTTACGTTGCTCTATCATTAGTCATTTGACTCTTGCATAAAATAAAAACTGATTTATGTATTGACTCCAAGCTCGGAATTAAACTGTATTTGTTATTATATATTATATTACTAATGTTTTACTTCCCCATGTATACGAAGTACAGGGGAAGTTATGTAATCGGTCAGTAATTCGAAGTTGAATTTTTACGGAATTTCATGTTTTCCTACCTACAGATTACAAAAAAATACATCGCTTAACGTCCCATCCTCAGAACGGCGTGCTCAAGGTTTTTCCACCTTCCAAATAAAAAAAAGGCCTCGACCGGGTTCCGAACCCGCGATCTTAAGCTCAATAATGAAGCTCTCCAAATGCTCCAATTTAAATCCCTTATCCACCAGAAAGTCCCGTCCCTCTGATCTTTACCTCCCTTTCCATATGACAACAATCTACCACAACTCCTTCCTTATCCAGGCTAACTCCCTCTCCATATTCGCCATGCTCCTTATTCTCCTTTCATTTAAGTCCCTACTTTTCCATTATCTCCCAACTCAGCAAACTTCTGATTCCTAAGGCTGGCTCCTATGAGATAGTTCTCGTCTTCCTATAAGTCTCTCTCTCCACTGGACAGATTGTCACTCTTCTGTTTCATCAGTCCAGTTTTTTACAAGTCATTCATATACAATTCATTATTGTTACCATGTTTCACAGTATTATTCTTACTTGTTTTTCTAGTTTTAATTTTTAATTTATCTCTATTATTTTTCACTAGTTTATTATATTGTTTTCCTCATTGCCTGTTTTTAACATTTAGTATTTGTTTCTAGAGACCTTTTTTTCTTTTATTTTTTTTCTTCTCAACTGGTTGATACTTGTATACTCTTGTTTATTCTTTATGTTATTATTCGGGGACGTATGTTTTTTTCCCTTACCATATGACCTAATCCGCGATATATATATATATATATATATATATATATATATATATATATATATATATATATATATATATATAGGGATATATTCATCATATTGCTAGTTATTAGGGGGGTATTTGTGTCGAGAATCCCATCTTTGGTCCCACCCTTCTCTTCGACCGTTTTCAAGGAAAATTCATAGGTGCCATCCTTATGGGGTTTTGGTTGAGCGATGTTACCAAGCCTGTGCGATGTCAGGTACTTCTTAAAGACCTATCCTTGGTAGGCGTTTATGATCTCATAGTTAAATCATTACACATTGAACGATTATCGAACTTGACCAATTTTTAATTAATTTTAAATGACTTCATTTTTGTAAAGGGTAGTCCTCGAAGGGTGAGCGACAAGCCAATTGGAAGAGGCCGAGGTTCAAATCCTCACGATTTTTGATGCTGGAGCCAACGTTAGATTATCAGGTAATAAACACCTTTCAGTTATTGTCTGTCGTGACTCTCATCCTCCATGATGTGTACACCTCCTCGTCTCTGGTTGTCTTCTGTAATAGTCTTCTCGGGGTCAACACAACACACAGGTTCTTGTGAAATACCACTTAATAGGAAGTACCGTTTGCTTTTTGTTCGCCTTCACTTCCTTTTTTCCCTTTAATTAAGAAGGTACTTGAAGTGATGTGCATGAATAAATTTATGAGTAATGAGGTTTCTCGATTAATTTCTGCTTTTAATTATTTTTATTTTATTACTACGGCTTCCATTGGTTTTAGGGTTGAAAAGAAATAATCCTGGTGTTGAATGCATGAATAAATAAATTCAATTAAAAGACAAATAGAGAAAATAAAATGAATTATTATTCTTGGTCATGTCTAATGAATAAATTGTTTAACTTTAGTTTTCCTTCAACTGTTTTTTATTTAAGCACTGAACATCAGGAATCACTAATTTGTATTATTACTTCTTTTTGGCTCTAGGGAACTAATATTTGGAAATCGATAGTACAGGGGCGCAAAATATTTTCACTTCAGCAGTCCATGAGAGCAAATTGAGATTGATTGTAGTTAAAGGAACAAGAAAAAACAAGTGAAATGTACGTGTTTTATTTCTTTAGATGGTTTGTATTTCTTAAAATACATAGGATCTTATCTCTTGTCGTACTCCTTCCTATATTTATTCACTTTGTTTTTATTTTTTGTATTTATAACGACAATAATGTAATAATAGATTTATTTATAAATTTATAATTACAATGACGTTTTTTTCTACAGTATACCATCAACACAATACTCGAGTTTGATATTCTAGATTGTATAAATAAATCAATTATTTCGATAAGGGATAATATACAACACATATCTTTTAATATTTGTTTACTTTTAACATCAACATTTTTCCAAAGAGAACGCCTCAGGGCTCCCAAAAAACAGTAGATCCGCCATTGCTACATCTATATCATAACTTAGTTGCATCTTGGATTAATTCGTTAGGAAAATGTCAGTGGGAGCCATGCACCTCTTGCAAAGTTAACATTTAACAACACACATTATCACTTTCACTTCCTATAAAAATGTTGGCATCTTCATTTGTAAGTCTAAACATCCGTTGGCTGTCAATTGTCATTAACTTGTCTTCACAGAGTTTAGCTCCACTTTAGCAAAGTGATGTTCAAGATATACCTCATTGAAGATGTTCTCATTCATGATTTTGAAAATCTAAATTACTAGTAAATTAACTAAAAATTGTCACTCTTTTCGAAAAAAAGTGTAACTCATAAAGGAATCACTTCTTTAATCTTCTCTGCTTTTTGAAAACTAGAAATACAATAAAAACTTTTTAAATAAAATTAATAAAGGAAAAACTTTATTCGGTAACGCATTAGTTTTCTTGTTGTTTCTTATGTTATTATTATTCATCGGTCTCCCTTCAAAGCCAATCGACTGTTTGGGCTAAAACTCAATATTTGACTTAGACAGTGACTTCTTAATCCTAATATTAAATTTTGAGTACATTTTTTTACATCGGCAGTTATAAGACATTTAACTCGAGTCCCTCTTCTCTGGGACCCTTCCTTCCCTTCGACCGATTTCATGGAAAATTAATAGGTGCTATCGTTATGAGTTTATGAACTGAAATATAAAATTTTATGTCGATACATTTATTACATCGGCAGTTATTGGGATTTTTGAGTTGTGCCACCTCTGATCCCTCTCTCCTTCGTCTGATTCTCCTGAAAATTAATAGGTATCGTCCTTTTAGGGCTCTGAATTTTCATATGTGTCAATACATTCACTACAACGGCAATCATTAGAGTTTTTGTGTTAAGCCCCCCTCCCTTTGGGCTGATTTCACTGAAAACCAATAGGTGTTGTTCTTATAAGTTTCAGGATATCGGGAGTTATTGTGTTCATAGACCCCCAAAAACTCCGCATCGAATTTATGGCCGATTACATACCTTCCCCTATACTTCACTTAGCTGGAGAAGTGAAAAAATAATTCTTCAGCAGCAGCATTTTGCCGCCAAATATTGTTCAAATGTTGATTAGATACTGCGCTTGTTGACTTATTTGACCAGTGTTAAGATTAATGTAATTTTTTCTCTTACCGTTTAGTTTAGAAATTTCTGCGGTTTCTCTAATAAATGTGGCTATACCTCTAATTCAAATTAGAAATGCGAACCTCGGATTTGACAATCTTATTTCTAAACGTAAATCTGCAGACATACTGGATATTAGCTTGAGCCGGGACATCTATACGCCGATATCTCACTCAGTGTTAGCGGAACTCGACTCGGACCATGCGCCAGTAGTCATTAACTTCCAACTGATGGACACCATCCAGACTCAGCTTCCTAACTGCGATCACCTGATCAAGGGGAAGATAGATTGGGATACCTTCAGACTCCGGCTTGATCTTCACTTGGACAGAACCCTCATGCTACCATTGACTTCTACGGAGAGCATTGAAGAAGCAGTCACCAACTTCACTCACTCTGTTTATACATCAGTTGAGGAGTCTACGTACAAACCTTACCAATACAGAAGAAACCAAAATCCTCTTCCGAGGTATATAGAGGAACTAATCAAAGAGAAACATAAGGTCCGTCGAGCCTGGCAACAAACAAGACTTCCTCATATCAAAAGTAGGTTAAATCAGTTAAAAAGACGAGTGAGGTGGGAAGTTAATAACCACGAGATCGACAGTTACCAGAAGTACCTGGAAGAGATGGATCCCGGAGACCCGAGCATGTGGAAAGCCACCCGAAGGCTGCTCCGACATCCACACATCATACCTCCTCTCAAACATAATAATGAGATTTACCAGTCGGATATGGAAAAATGTTCAGCTTTTGCAGATCATTTTGAAAATATTTTTAAACCCTCCATCAAAAAGAATTCAGACGTTTCTAAAAAAGTAGAAGCCCATTCAAAACTAGTTTATCAAACCGCACAACTACCATTAGCGTTTGTCCGGCCTTCTGAAATAACTCAATTCATTTCTCATCTTAAGAACAAAAAATCCACCGGGGACAATAAAATTCCTGTAATCGTTCTGAAAAATTTATCGATCAAAGCAATATGTTTTCTCACAAATCTGTTTAATTCCAGCCTTCGAAAAGGTTATTTCCCGAAAGTATGGAAGCATGCGCAGATGATAGTCATCCACAAACCTGGGAAACCGAAAGCGGACCTCTCAAGTTATAGACCCATAAGTCTGCTACCCTCTTTGGCCAAACTATTTGAAAAAATAATCCTTTCTAGGCTTACGCATTTCTTAAACTCTGAAAATATCCTTCCCAAATTTTAGTTCGGATTTAAGAAAAATCACTCGGCGGTTCATCAAATTCAAAGGCTGTACGAAAAGGTAGTTAGTGGCTATGAACGAAAGTTGTTCTCAACTGCAATGTTTTTAGATCTTAGTCAAGCTTTTGACACAGTTTGGCACGCGGGGCTCCTCTTCAAACTTAAACTGCTAGGAGTACCTCTTTATATTTACGAAACTTTGGCCTCATACCTCGATGGGAGAACATTCTCTGTGAAGATAGGAAATAGTATGTCCGAGTCACGCGACATAAAGGCTGGAGTTCCACAAGGATCCGTCCTGGGGCCAACTCTGTTTAATATATACTGTTTAGACATACCTTCCCTGTCTGATCAGTTTATTGCCATGTTTGCTGACGACACTTGTATTATCAGTCAGGACGATGACCCAAGGATAGCAGCATCCCTGCTTCAAACGGCAGTGAGTGAGGTGTCCGAGTGGTTTGAAGCTTGGGGTTTAACACTCAATCCAAACAAAAGTGAGGCAAAAGTATTCACGTTGAGACGTATACCGGAAGTAACTCCAGTTAAGATCAATGGTGTGGAGGTGCCGTGGAATCCTGAAGACAAGAGCGTCAAATACCTCGGAGTGGAGTTGGACAAACGTCTCACCTGGAAGCTACACACCAACAAGAAATTGAACCAGGCCTACGCACGCCTCTCCATCTTGTATCCTCTAATTAACAGGACCTCCAGGCTCAAGACAAGATGCAGCCTTCTCATATACAAGACCATCATTCGGCCTCTATACACGTATGCATGCCCGGTCTGGGGGCTACCATCTGGTAAAAAACTTGAAGGGTTCCAGAAGCTACAAAATAAAGTTTTGCGCACGGCAGTAAATGCGCCATGGTTCGTGAGGAACAAGCAGCTTCACGAAGAACTAGGCATGTCATATGTTGAGGACTTCGTGAAGAGGGTTACCAAGAAGTTTCTGGATTCCCTAAACACCGCAGCAGGACCAGCGTACTACGAACTAGGAAAGACGACTCCAGCCCCCAGACTCAAGCCACGGCTCCCTCAAGACATCCTCCCTTAGAGACCAAATGTTAAAGTTTACCTTCTTTCATTTTTTATTTATACATTTATTCTTTTACATTTATTTCCATCTATTTGTTAAATTCTATAAGCAGTCTTAGGTTGTGCTCAAGATGAGACGACGCCGATCTGTTATTTTAATCTGTTATTTTATATGTTATTTATTTTATGTCCATATTTATACCTACTAGCATAGCATGTGATATGCTGAACTAGTAAAATAAAAGGAAAAAAAAAAAAAAAAAAAAAAAATTCTAAACGTTCAAATCACATGATGAAATCGTATTCGTTTTACCTATTTACCTAAATCTCCCAATTTGGATGAATGATTTTCACTTATTACTGTTAGTCTAATATGGACATAACCTAACTTAAGAGCCCGAAATGGGCAAAAAAAAAAATTCAGAAATTTTCATTGTTTCAAGAGAACTATCTTTTTATGTCATCAGATGTTAACGTTAAAAAATTGCAAAACATTGGGGACAACTCAAATTCTTCGAGATAGACACTGTAAATGCCAATGGCCTTACCTCTTCAGATGCTGCAGTGAAAGTGACTAGTGACACTGAGTGTTGGCTCAGTGTTTAGAGTACCGTCCATAGTCTGGGAATCAGTGGCAGTGTACATCCCACCACGAATTAATTAAGTTTGTCCCTCCAAAACCAGTGAATCGTTTAGGCTAAAAATCATCAGTTGACTTATAGGGATTCTGAATTCTCTCACTAAATTTTGTGCTGATGCGTTTATTACTCCTTCAGTTATTAGGGTTTTTGAGTCAAGGCTTCCTCCTCTTTTCCCCCTTTCCCTTCTGCCAATTTCGCGGAAAATTAATAGGAGTCGTCCTTATGGAGTTTTGATTGTAAATAAAAAATTTCATGTCGATACATTTATTACATATGATTTGTTAACCCCCTCTGTTCCCTTCGGCCGATTCCGCTGAAAGTTAATAGGTGTTGTCCTTCACACTGACCTTAACTCTTTTGTCACCGTAGTTGCGAAATCCAAGTATAAACAATTATTATCCCTTCATAGTTCCCACAATAATCCTCTAGTCCGTGCCCTACATTCTTCCACACTTCCCCAAAGACTGCTTAAGCGTCACTGGCCTAGAGACCTCCTTAGCAGCAGCAGTGATAGCGATTAGTTACAAATCAGAGTAACTCAGTGATTAAGAAGTGTCCTCTTGACGTTGCCATTATCTTTCTCTTAGCACATTTGCTTGTTGTGTACATTTTTTATACAATTGTAAATATCTAATTGTAAAAACAAAGAAAAGAGGTCTTGTTTATTATACACGGAGTCCGAGTTGTACGACGGCCATCTTGGAAAAACTCCGCCGATAACTTACTTCTGGGTGGTTTTACTTCATTTTCTTGAAAACAGTCCTTCCCAATTGAAAAATATACAATTCAATAAATCTTATAAAATTTCACACTAAATTTGTTCTTTTCATTTTTTCATACAACCAACGTGTGTTTTTTGCTGTGACAACTTTGGGACCTTGAATTTTCTACCCGACTTTCAACTGGACTTTTCGTGTTTTTAGTTATTTACTCTTCAACTATTACAGATATGAAAAAAAAAACAGAACGAAAATTGTAAAAAATTGAATTTCCTTTCGAATGAGCTCGATGCTGAAATTTTACAAGTTACACTACGCGAATTGCATGCGAAGCGTCGAAAGATGCAAATGTCGAACGAAGCCCATTTCCTCTGAAAAAGTTGTCGTCAGTTCACAAAAGAAAAGAAATTTCCTGCTCTTTAATGATAGCTCTCTTTAATTTTTCTTTCAGTCTAATTTTTTTTTCTTAAGCTCAACCTAATTGGCCAGAGGAAATTTTCATGGAGTCGGAAGTAGACTCATTTGAAAAGGAATTCAATTTTCTACAATTTTAGTCATATAACTTTTTATCGTAAGACTAATCGTTTAGCCAGGATTAAATAGGTTTTTTGAAAACTATACTTTAAAAAAATAATCTATATACCCGATTAGAAATATTCACTGGATCTCTCTTAAAAAAAAAAAAAACATTTTTCACTGCGAAAATTACGATAATTCAAGAAACAATGAAACATTTAAATCATCTTTGACACATAGCTATTAGCGTAGTGTAGCTTATAAATTTACAAACCGGCGCATTCGAAAGGACTGACACAAAAATGTTCAAAAATTGTGTTATGTAGGTAACTATGGGACAGCCTCAAGGAGGTGGTACTTGTCTTCTGAAGTTCATCCAATGTGGGTGGCTCTCTACACTAGAAGAAGTGCAGAGAAAACATTAACTGCAAAATGTGTTTGGTGTTCAGTAATAAAGCAAGAAGAAATTTGAATTTGATTCTATAATTTATTACATAACTTAAGTAAAACTAGACTTTACAACATGAATATCACGCGAGGTACATTTAAGGCACTTATTTACATAAGTTCAGTGAAAAAAAACAGGGGGGGAACAGTCCTTAGTGGTGGTAGGCAGCTACCTTAGCGTATGCGGGAGCGGCATAAGCAAGAGGGCTGGCATGGGCGGCATAGGCCAGAGGGCTGGCATGGGCGGCATAGGCCAGAGGGCTGGCATGAGCGGCATAGGCCAGGGGAGCAGCGACCTTAGCGATAGCGGGGGCAGCAACGACAGCCTTGGCGGCGACGAGGGGCTCCTTGTGGACAACAGCGTTGAATCCGTTGACGGGGTCGGCGGTGTACTCGACGGTACGACGGCTGCCGTCAGGCTCGGTGAGGGAGTAGCTGCCCTGAACAACGTCTCCAGATCGGGTCTCGTGCTGGTTCTTGGAGTCTCCGGTCAGACCATCCTGAACATCATAGGCGTAGCTGTACTGAGGGTTGGGGTCGTATTCATCAACGACGGCCTTGGCAACGGGAGCGGCGGCATAGGCAAGGGGAGCGGCTACCTTGGCGATGGCAGGGGCGGCATAGCCCAGGGGAGCGGCGTAGGCTCTGGCGGCGAGGGGTGCAGCATAGGCAGCAGGGGCGTACGCTCCGTATGCTCCGGCGAGGGGAGCACCGGGAGCGTACACTGCTGGGGCACCAATCACTCCAGCCTTTGCGACGGCCACAATGGCTGCCAGAACGAATAACTGTAACAGAGCAAGAAGTTCTCATTGATCTGAAAATAAGCTTGAGTGTGAAATCGTGAGTACACTATTGTTTCCAAAATCGGTCAACCACGCTTTACTGTCACTCCTCGATTGGTAGGACGAGAAAGGCAAGCAATGAAGAGATTTGAGGATGAAAGATATTCCTTTTACTCATCTTAACTTTGTTGAAATTCGTTCCTAAGCTTTGTAATTAACTATTTTTATAATCAACCCCCTCTGTGTTTAATTAAAAGCTCTGCAACTTTTTCTGTCAATACCGTTACTAAAGAGTATATCCCTGTTAAGGAGATGTTAAAGAAGGCTACAAAAAACAGTTGAGAATAATGAAGAAAGATATTTTATGAACTTATTGACAGCCATGAACTATTCTGTCAATAAGTAAACAAGAATTGGTTTTTGCCTATCTACTAGTCAAGTGTCAACAGAAAGAAACTAATCCGAGTGAACCAAGTGAATGGGTATGAGATCACTTTGCACACCCTCAATTTGCATCATGTGCACGGGCTGCATACAAGTTTTACCGCCAGCATTGCACCTCCTTTAGGCTCAGCCCTGGAACCAGGCTAATGAAACAATGGAAGTAACTTACTTTTAATAGATAGATTAGTTATACTGGGTAGCCCTCCCAACCCGGTGTGTACATCTAGGGACCTAAGCATCCAATGCTCTTATCCCTTCAATGTTAGCTCTATTATGGGAGTCCTATTGTCTTCCTAGGTTTGATTTGGGTCAGGATATTTAACGAGTAACGTGTTTACTTTCGGAATACAAAACCTAAGGACTTCAGCCGGATTTGAACCCGCGATCTTGAGCTGAATAGGCTAGCACTCTATCCCAAGACTACCAGCGCTCTTTATTTCTGAGGGGTCCAAGTTAACAATATCAAAGGTCTAACGGTATGCGAAATTGTGAGGATTCGGATTCGCTATTCCTTTTCTAGGCAAAAGATCGTCGCCCTTCTGTACGTAGTTACTACATGACGTCTTTTTCGTTCGGATTTTTTGCGTGTGATGAGACACCTGTTCTCAGGGTTGAAGAGACACAAAACATACGTACACCGGCACTAGGAATCCTACACCAAAGGCTCTCGGCAATTTTATGAATGACAACTTTTAATAAACAAAATTGCAAAAAAAATACTCTCTGGGAACAATAACATGGACCATATTTTTTAAATAATCATATCAACATCGAAGGGTGCTAAACGTTAACTCGTATTGGAAAGTTCTTAAATTCGATAATCGTTCATATTATCGGTATCATCCACGGTACCAAATATTTTTCACAAAAATAAGAAAATTTTGCAAAGTAGACCTGCCGGATTTTTTTTTTTTGAGATAATAGGAAATGCATAATAAATTTTATTTTTTTAAGTAAAATACTTTAGTAGTACATTTTGAAGTCGCCCCTCCCCCCTTGCCATTTAAATATAATCCAATTTAAAATAATTTTGTCTATTTAAAAGAACATCAGATATTTAAAATATTTTAGTCAGTTTTCGTGAGTGGTTTTAACTATGAGGTCATATTGCCTACGACCAGTGACTCCTCCGTCACTCTGGTTGACATGAGCCCGACTCAAAAGTGCGAGACTTCAGCGTTCATTCCCCTAGGGTAGTGGCCTTTAAGGGATCTACTTGACATCGTACAGGCTCGGGACCATCGCTTAACATCCCATCTAGAGGACGACATTCTCAAGGTTTTTTCACCTCCCAGATAAAAAACCTAAAGCCCTCGGGCGGATTTCGAATCCGAATCCTGAGCTCAGAGGGCCAGCACGATACCTATGGGCTACCTCGGGCGGATTTCGAATCCGAATCCTGAGCTCAGAGGGCCAGCACGATACCTATGGGCTACCTCGGGCGGATTTCGAATCCGAATCCTGAGCTCAGAGGGCCAGCACGATACCTATGGCCAGCACGATACCTATGGCCAGCACGATACCTATGGCCAGCACGATACCTATGGCCAGCACGATACCTATGGCCAGCACGATACCTATGGCCAGCACGATACCTATGGGCTACCGTCGTCGTCCTTAAAATAATTTATTATTTTTCATTTAATCAAAGTTCAACAATTTATTCAGAGTTGATGTGTTGGGCTCTACGGAAAAGATCAGATCTCATGATGAACTATTCTCCGTACCATTGCAATTTTTTCTTTGTAGTTGAGACGTCAGAATGCATGAATCCCGAATATATGTTGTTAACATTTCGTGTAATTCCATCACCGTAGGGGCTTAAAGGGCATAAAGCTTCAAAATAAAAATTGTGTTATTTATAATTTTTGGGGGCACCGGAAGCTTAGAGGTAGCCAACTAGGTACTCGTTAAAAACCCTCATCCTAGATGAATAAACCAAGGTGGCGAAATTTAGGACTCCCATAGTTGAGTCGGGCTCATGTCCCCAGAGTGACGAAAGAGCGCTCTGTTATTAGACGTTATGACCTCGTGAAGCCCGGGGGTGAGTCATAATTACTAACTATAATTTTTCAACTAATTATTTAAATTTAATAAAGGATATGGAGGGAGAATCTCAGGAACGAGAGGTTACTGAAGGACTGATGATCGGGTCATCCCTAGTTTGTCTTATACAGTACTTCTGATCACGCCAAGACATATCGGCTGAACTATAATTTTTTGACAGACAAAAATGTATAAGAAAACCAACGGATTTTGTTAAAACCGATTCCGCCTATGTTCTATTTCGAAAATATTTCAAATTGCACTTATATAAGTTATCTTGTGCACATTGAACCGGTCAGTCACAAGCGCGGATATGCATCGAAAAAATGATGAACAATAAATTTCTCACAATTTCCTATAAATTCCAAGAGCCGGCGAATGGAACGTAGACGATTTGCACTTTTGACACATTGGACTCGACAGAAATTCAAACTCCTCCTGGCTACTCGCAAGATTTCTCCGTCAAAAAACCGAGTACTCACCTTAAAAGCCATCTCGATGTGTGTCTGTGTGACCTGTTGGTATCAACTGATGCCCTCTCAAGTTCTCTGTTCAGGTATATATACTTGCCTCTCCCACCACGCCACAGACCATTTTAACCTTCCTTACCCCTTCCAGAGTGGCGCAACCCCTAGCACCTCACCTTTGCTCCAATCCAAAAAAAAAAAATAATAATAATAATAAAAATAAAAAAAGATCTTTGTCCTAATAAACCAATTTTTCAAAATTATTGGTTCCAAAAAATAAATAAAACAGAAGAAGTGGAAATTGCATGGAGTCGTTAAATTTTCTTAACTTCATTTTTAGTGTCCTGTATTATATATGAGATATTCTTTGGGGTTGTTGCGTGACCTACTTTGTCAACAGTCGAATTGTATTACTTAAAAAATCACCGCCTATGTACCTCCCCAGCGCAAATTAATCAATGTGTTTGCTCTCCCTCTTAAGCCAACCTACCGACTTGGTTGACGATAATTCAGGAACTTCTGACCGATTTTCCCTTATGGAGTTTTGAATTTAAATATAAAAAATTGCACATTACAAATGTATATACAATACATTTATTACATCGACAGTTATTGTGGTTTCCCTAATCCCTCCTTTTCCAGTGGCCGAAGTGCATGAAACTCAATAGACGTTGCCCTTATGCGCTTCTGGAAGTACATATGAAATTTCATGTCGATATATTTATTCTTATAGTTATCGTGAACAGAGACACAAGCACAAACACTTACAGAAGGTATTTTATTTATTTTTGTATTCAGGGGTTGAAAAACATGAAATTCCGTTGAATATTCAATATCGAATTTCAGACCGATTACTTAACTTCCCCTAAAATTCGTATAGCTGGAGAAGGAATGTGGTTACAAGGCTTCCGAGAAAATTTATCCTTACTCACAAAACGTAGTATTTATTTAAAAACGTCGTCGTTGAAACACCGGCAATGTAATTCTCCATAAACTAATCAATTAAATCTTGCCTATCCCTGCAAAACTAGTCGAACTTTTGCGTGAATATTCAACAATTGACGTACAAAGGAGTTCATAAATCCTCATCTTCTTCTTCTTCCTGAAAGAACCCGGGCCTCCGTCACAATCCTCCTCCATTCGTCTCTATCCAAAACCTTCTCCCTCCATCCTCTGATGCCCAACACTCGGAGGTCCACCTCGACGTCGTCCAGCCAACGGAGTCTCGGTCTTCCTCTTCTCCTGGCACCGCCTGGCCTACCGTAGAGGGCTTGTTTAGGGAGTCTTCCTCCTTCCATTCTCTCTTCGTGGCCCAAATAATCTCGCCTGCTTGATCACGGACACCAGGTGACGGCTTCTCTACAATGGGATTTTTACAGAAGGTACGTTGCAAGTCTCACGTTCCAACCTCCAACCTGGACGACCAGAGGCTGTTTGCAGTCCGCAGACTGAGCGATGGGGTCGCCACATTCCTACGCCAAGCCTAAATCCTCATACTAAATTTTATAACGAAAAATTCATTACATCGACAGTTATTAGTGTTTTTGAATTGAGCCCTCTCCCCTGAACCTTCTTTCCCTTCAGATATATCGCTGAAATGTTATAGATTTTGAAGTCATTGGGTTTTGACTTCAAATATGAAATTTATTGACGATATATTCAAAACAAGGGTAGTTATTGGAGTTTTTGGGTTGACGCCTCTCTGATCCCCCATCATTACTGCCGATTTGAATCCCCCATCATTACTGGATTTTGAATTCACATATGAAATTTCATGTAGATACATTCATCAAAACTGCAATTATTAGAGTTTCTGAGTTAAGCCTCCCCCTAATCCCCACTTCCCTTTGATCGATTTGGCTGAAAATATTGATGTTCCTATTACCTATACCTATTGAGGTGTCGTCATTAGAGAGTTCTGAAATGAAATTAAATGAAAGAAACGAAAATGAAATGAAAAGAAATTTTATACTGGGACCGAGAAACCTGAAAAGCTGTCCATTTTAGTTATAATATATAATATAATCGGTCAGACATAAGGTGTAGAGTTTTCATGAAAATTTCATGTTTTCCGACCCTCTGATTCCAGAAATGAAACTGTCTGTGTGTGTGTCTGTGAACCTGATAAGGAAATTTAAATGTATGTCCAGAACCCACTAAGAACAACATGTATTGATTTTCAGTCAAATGAGTCAAAGGAAAGGGAGGCTTTAACACAAAATGCCGTACAACTGCTAAAATAATGAATGAATCAACACGAAATTTTATATAACGTCAATACTAGGGTGGCCCTTATATTAAAAAAGTTTAAATTTCTCAGAACTCTACCGGGAATTTTGTTTAGAAGGTTGAAAAAATGACCCCTGAATTTTTTTAGATTTTTTTGACCATTTTAATATCAAAAATTGATTTTTTTTTTTTTTTTCACATCATTGAAAAATGTATTCATGAAATTGTATATAAATTTAAATTATTGACAGTTTTTTTACATCAAATTTGAAATCAGCGACCTCTATAACCTATAAAATCACATCACAGATGGATTTTTTGAGCAAATTGTTTTTAGTTAAAATTAATGACAGTTTTTTGACAAGTATGCCAAAACTTGATTTTTGACATCAAATTTGAATTCAGCGGCCCCCAAAACGTAAGAATATGACAATCCAGAACACAATCCATTCCAATCGCAAAATCCCCATTTAAACTCAATGTTAAACTTTAACACCTTACAGGCACGGGTTAATATGGTCAAAAAAATCTGAAAAAATTCAGGGGTCATTTTTTCAACATTCTAAACAAAATTCCTGGTGGAGGTCTGAGAAATTTGAAACTTTTTCAATATAAGGGCCACCCTAGTCAATAGCTATCAATTTTCAGCCAAATCGACCAATCAGAAGTAGGGAATCAAAGCAGGGAGCTGTTAAGAATGTATCAACACGAAATTTAGTATGATGATTTCGAAGTGTCTGTTGATTTTCAACCGAATCGGTAAATACATTTCAGAAAGAGAACGAAAACAGCAATTAATTCGCTCTGGGGATTCACTGACGACTTTTTGATGTACTTTTTTGAAGAAGTTTACTTCATTTAAGTAAATATTGTCGAAATTATGTCATTAAAAAACTGAAGATACAAACCTACATCACTATATTTTCCCTAAGTAATAAAACTAATTTATTACTTTGTGCTTAACCAGAGGAACTCCATGGAGCTAATAGTAGCCAAGGTGAGGTTTCACTGGATCAGCGTCCATTAGTCCATTATGCACCGTCAAGGAACACAGAAATGGAATTCACCATTAAATTCCTTATGGACCTAGAACAAAACAATAAAATATAGTTCACAAGTTAAAAAAAAGCATAATCTCTCATAAATTTATAAAATGAATAAAGTAAATTAAAATAAAACTTCATTAAAAATGCAAAGCGCAGCGGCAGCAAATTCACACATTGGCTGTGACTCATTTAATTCTAAAAGCGCAGAAACCACAGCGTGCATTTGCTGCTGCTGCGCATTGTAGTCAAGTCAGCTTAAATATTACAGTCAGTGGTTACCTCAGGGGGATTTTCTAGAAGTCTGAGTCTCCAAAATTAATAACAAAAAGTCTGCAGCGCTAATGACGGAAACTGCAGGCTGTGCGCCCGGGAGTCTATACCCGCACCCTCCTCCCATGTAGCCAAACTTTGCCCCAACCTGCTCAAAATCCTGGCTACGCCCCTGTTGAATAATATTATGAAAATTACAATTTTCAGTAACAGACTTATGACATGCAATATAGTCAATTAGTTCAGGTTATTAGATAATCTAATCCTATCAGGTTATTAGTTATCTTTAAGTATATGCTTAATTAAGGTCTAAAATAAATATATAACAATATTGATTATATGCGTAATTATAAATTCAATGAATAAAATCAATAAGTAAGTAACATTGAATGATCTGATACCTATATATTTATTTAATTATTTATTTCTTATGAACAGTTTATTTTACCATATTTAGCCAATATATGTTTATGTATATATATTTTTTATGATGACCTTATGCTGAGGCATATCGTCCATAACTCAGTCAATGTTGTTATAAATTTATTTTCACTGTCTACATTTTCAATAAAATCACAAATTGTATATGGACAGTATGATGATGAAGGCAACCTCGAAAGCTGGCTCAGAAAAAATAATAAAATCTGTGAGAAGTCAAACTACGTTTTTATTTTATAATCTATGAATTCACTTCTCACTACATCTAGAATAAATGATTTGAACTTACATATAACAAAACATAAGTTTCTTTTGAATGAAATGATTAGATCTCTTGTCGTGTGGAAAAAATGTGTCACACAAAATGATTGTTGTTGTTTTTTTAACTCATATCGCCTACTACCAGAGAGTTTTCCAGCGTTCTGGTGGACATGAGCCTTACTCTACTTTGCCTAGCCTTGTTTAATTAGGGTCCAGTGTCTTTAACAAATATCTGACATCGCACAGGTTTGGGACCATCGCTTAAGGCGACAGCTAACGACAGCCAGAAGTTCCGTATTTGTATAATACTGGCTTCCCAGATTTTTTGTTTTAATTCTGGAAAATGCATTGCATAAAGACTCGGTATAATGACGGCTTGCTCGTGCGGTCATGAGAAGAGGATTATAATGTAGAATCTACTTGAATTATGTAGTGATCTTGTAAGTTTGAAGTAAAATAAACTAGTTCACTTCGAAACCAGTTCCATTGTTTCAACTAGTCTAAAACGTATGTCATTGGATTCGAGCCCTTAATTTTAAGTATATATATATATGACGCCTTGAGTTTAGTTAATCTGGGAGGTAAAATAAACATAAACACAGACGATGAATAAAAATTTAGGATAGGCAAAATTTAGGACTCCCATAGTAGAGTTGGGCTCACAACCACCAGAGTGACGAAAGAACGCTCTAGTATTAGGTGAATGCCCGGTTTTATAAAATAATTAATTTAAAAATAACAACAAAGTAAACATTAAATATATAATAAAATCAATGATAATAATAGAAATATTAAACAAAAATAATGACGTAAATAACTTATAGGATATTGGGCAGGACATCTGGCTGGAAAATGAAAAAGAAATGGAAGTGGGAACTAGAGAGAAATATTTATATTTATATTCTGGGACATCGTTCCTTAAGAATAGTAATATACTAAATATTTTGAGGGCGCCGGTAGCTCAGTGGTATGCGTGCTTGCCTTCTGAGCTCAAGGTCGTGGGTTCGAAACCCAGTCAAGGCCCTTAGTTTTTTTTATATGGGAGGTAAAATAAACTTGAGCATGCCATCCTTCGGATGGGACGTTAAGCGATGGTCCCGAGCCTGTACGATGTCAGGTACTCGTTAAAGACCCCTGCCCTAGGTAAATAAAAATTGAGGGTAGACAACATTTAGAACTCCCACAGTAGAGTCGGGCTCATGTCCATCAGAGTGACGAAAGAGCGCTCTGGTAAGTAGGGGATATGACCTCGTAGTTAAAGCCCGGGCATGAGTCATATATATATACATTATATATAGAATATATTTATTATATATAATATATGTACATACATATTATATGTTACATATACATATATTACTTACCTCATGTGTATTCTATCATAAGATTTAATATCGGTTGATGTTTACATTTTATAAGCTATTTTTAACTAAAAGTTTTTATGATGTGTCACAATTAGCGTGTCATGGCTTAATGGAAATAAATATGATAATTTAGTTTGAAGTTAGCGAATTCATTCAAAAATCAAAACATTTTCGCCATTTGAATTTTGCTTTATTGTGAAAACTTGTGCTGATGATTCCTTCCTAACAAATTCTTAATTTGTTTCTGGTTCCCTTTGACTGACCGAAGTATTTCGTCAAGATATGTTAATATCACCGGTCCCTCTCAACAACGTTTCAGACTCATTAATATTTTAAACTGTTTAAAATAGTTTTTATAATTTATTACTATTTTTTTTTTTAAATAGTCTCCTTGGAATAGTTTTGTAAATAATATTTCTTCAGATATAATGAGCATATGTTGTGTCAGCATATCTTCTTTCAAATTCATCTGTTACTATTCTTGTTGGTCTGATGAAGTGTGCAGAGAATTGCGAATGTTAACTTCAGTTATGGTTTCGTGGAAGATAATAATATTCTTTGGCTGCTAATCAATGTGTTAATGGTAAATGCGTCCAAAATAACCATTTTAAAGTTCAAGATGATGCCTAAATTTTGAAATGTAAACCGAACATTAGCAGTTCATAGTCTGTTCATAGTCTTGCGGTCACACCTTGTAAGAGTCCCGAAATATTGTCGGAAAAAAGAATAAGAAGACACCTCTGGAAGAAATGCCGGAATTAACCAACAATGTAACATCCCAGAGAAGTTTAAGAAAGACAAGATGACAGTAGTCACTGGGCTGTGTGAGAGTCTCCCTGATTGGGCCTACTCACTAATAACTAACTATAAATAGCTACTCTCTTTTCGAAAAAAGTATCTCAAGAAGGAATCAACTTCTTTAAAGCCCTTCCCCACTTCTTAAAGTCAATAGATACAATAAAATATTTTTAATTCAATTTAAAATGCTAATGTTAGTGGAAACGGAATGTTTTTCTTATTGTTCAAAAGATAAAGAAAATAACCATAAAAAAATTGGTGTTTCATATGTAAAATATTCAGTACCTAGTTAGTTATTATGACTCTTTTAACTACGAGGTCATATCGCCTACTACCAGAGCGCTCTTTCGTCACTCTGGTGGACATGGCCCGACTCTACTGTGGGAGTCCTAAATTTTGCCTAGCCTCAATTTTTATTCACCTAGGGCAGGGGTCTTTAACGAGTACCTGACTACGTACAGGCTCGGGACCATCGCTTAACGTCCCATCCGAAGGACGGCGTGCTTAAGTTTTTTTACATCCCAGATAAAATAAACTAAGAGCCTCGGTTGGGTTTCGAACCCACGACCTTGAGCTCAGAAGGTAAGCAGTCACACCACTGAGCTACCGGCGCCCTCAAAATATTTAGTATATTACTATTCTTAAGGGACCATGTCCCAGAATATAAATATAAACATTTCTCTCTAGTTCCTACTTCCATTTCTTTTTCATTTTCCAGGTAGATGTCCTGCCCAATATCCTATAAATTATATCGTCATTAGTTTTATTATTATCATTGATTTTACTAGATATTTACTGTTTACTTTTTTATTTTTATATTAATTTATATATGTATATATATAATAAAATCAATGATAATAATAGAAATATTAAACAAAAATAATGACGTAAATAACTTATAGGATATTGGGCAGGACATCTGCCTGGAAAATGAAAAAGAAATGAAAGTAGGAACTAGGAGAGAAATGTTTATATTTATATTCTGGAACATGGTCCCTTAAGAATAGTAATATACTAAATATTTTACATTTGAAACACCAATTTTTTTATGGTTATTTTCTTCATCTTTTGAACAATAAGAAAAATATTCCGTTTCCACTAATATTAGCATTTTAAATTGAATGAAAATGTTTTTATTGTATTTATTGCTCTCAAGAAGTGGGGAAGGGCATTAATGAAGTATATACCGTTATAAAAACGTATATACATATTATATAAAAACATATATATGTTAATATAAAAACATATATATATATTATATATATATGTTTTTCTTCTATTTTTTGCTCTTAGTGACTTGAGGAAGGGGCGTCTAATCGCCATGAAATATCGTCGTGAAAGAATACTTTGTTACCTTAAAGAAATTTAAATATAAAATATTCACAATTTAAAAAATATATATTATTATATTGTAGTTATTATAATTAGGAATTTGATTTATTTATCTTTCTATTATAGTTCATTTCATATGTTCTAATATTTAATATCGTATGTATATAATTTATAGCGTGCAGAGGTAGTGTGCTTGCCTTTTGAGCCAAGATCACGGGTTCAGAATCCGGCTGAGGCACTTAGGTTTTTTAGGTTTGAGAGTAAGAAACCTTGAGTCCTTCGAATGGAACGTTAAGCGGTACTCCTTGAAGACTCCTATCCTAGGTGAATCAAAATTTAGGGTAGGCAAAATTTAGGAGTCCCATAATAGAGTCAGGCTTATGTCCACCAGAGCGAAGAAAGAGCGCTCTGGTAGTAGGAGATATAGTACCTCGTAGTGAAAGCCCGGGCATGAGTCACAATAACTAATTATAATTATAATTTTTTTAAATGTATTCAATTACCATGTTATGTAACGGAAATATGTATTATCATTTTATTTTATGTGTGGATAGGTGGGCCCAGATTTTTTTTGACAAACTTTGGATCTTTATAGGGAATTTGCCTTGAGGGATATAGAAAAATGTTCTCTTACTTTTAAATGAGAAAAAAAATCTGAACGTGAATTGCGAGATTATAATCCTACTCCCCGTACTAGTATAATCTCCAAATATTTTAGTCTCTTGACTGGATTTTGAGACAGGAGTTATGGTCTCTGGATTACATGTGCATGGAGCCTTTCGAAAACTCCCAAAAATAAATAAATTTCGTTTGATTTCGTTGTTCTACACCATTTACAAACAGTTCATTTCCTGCCTTAATTATTTTTACATTCTAACATCTTTAGTATATGGAAGTGTAATCGTTCAAAAATCCGAAATCGAGTTTTCATGGTTTACGGTCTTCTGAACTAGTTTCGACCATTTTCGCGATGTTGTTTGAGTGTATGTGATTACAACTTTGTGAGCGCTCTAACTCAACAATGAGCTTGGAATTTGAGATGAGGATGTCACATATGCTAGATTTACAAGTTACCGCTTATAGTTTTGACCTAATCCAAATTCTCTTCAAATACAAAATGTAGAGAAACTTAAAACGGACATTTTATATAAAATACGATTTTTTTAAGACTGTTCATTTTGCGAGATATTTGCCGAAAACCCTTTTAAAATTACATCTCGAAACCCAGGTTTTTAGATGTTTTCCTAATTTATGCAAAAACGGTTGGTCCTGTCGAAAAATTAGTCATTACAAAAAATGTTCCTTATTAAATTTCTAACTATCAATGTGTCCTCAGATTCGACCAATTGGAAGATATACTGTGAAAACTTTGTTGGTATAAGAAAGTTTTCTTATGGCCAAACCAGATATTCTTCTAAGTTATTTTATCAATGAAATAAGCCATTCAAATACACATCGAGGCCAATGGGCTACGCATTATTTTGAATTTGCCTATTATTTTTCAACTTAACAATAAATCAATTGTCTGTAAATTTCGAAACCCTGAGTCACGTTTTAGTGAGAGCCGAGACATTGAACCGAGTTGTGCCGAGGCCAGACGTAGCATACTTCGAGGTGGGCTGTCAAGGGTACTGGTGTCTACTATACTCTTATACCAGGGATCAGCATCGATGGTCCATGATTTCAAAATATCGATTATCTAGGTACTATATAAGATATTCAAAATTAATACTTTTCATTAGATTATTTTGTTTCTATTAGAGGATCCGTAGATCAATGGCTTCGCCTCCATCCGTAATGATAAGGATAAGTACGGATTGAAGCATTTTTTCCTAATTGCGTAGAATAAGTTTTAACTCATGAATTTTAAATAATAAATAAAATAAAATTAAAACTAGGCTCTTTGTCCATAATCGATCATTCTTTTCTATTCTCTGTTTCCATTCTTCCTTAGTACTATGTTCCGACCATACACGAGTGCAGGCCGGCTTCAGTCCCTATGCACTTTGGCAATTAGCCATCTTTTTAAGATTTTAACAAAGTTAAGATTTTTATAACGAGTTTTCAAATAGGAGTTCTTGGACATACCACCATTTTCTTCGTGATAATGAGGTGTTGAAATTTCATGGAACTTTACCATAGGACTGCTGTTTATAGACTTTCGTATCGATATATTGATTACATCGGCAGTTATTATGGTTTTTGAGCTAAGCCAAGACCCATTTCTCCTTTTTGGCTGATTCGGCTGAAATTATATATAGTCTGATAAATTTCAATTAATTTCATAATAAAAAAAGTATTTCCGAAACGGAGGCTGTGATCATCTCTATAACAATAATGTTGGTAAATAAACAAACGGAAAACGCCAAATCCTGCTTATCTGCTGCGCGTGTTGCGGGCAAGTCGAATTGACCAGCGACCAGCCGGTGGCAGCCTAATGGTCAGTAAGCTCCGTTCGGTCCATGCCAAATGAACATATGACTCTTGAAGCAGACTGGCTACAGTGTGCTCTCATAGTGTAACTTGGTGACGGGCCTCCGAAACAGGTTCTCTGGTCCCCCGGTATATGAGTCAATTGAGTAGGTCTGAGGGTACGTCTGACCGACATGAAGCTTGGTGACCATGACATGACTGGAAGGTAATCAAGGCTGGACAACACCCACCCCGTCCATCCACTTCCTCTTTGTCTGACCGGTCTGTCAGCGGGTTGGTTTAGTGAGCATCCAGCCCATCTCCAGACACAACAGGGACTGTACTATTCCGTCAAGAGTCCTGCCTAATAAATGCGAAATGAAAACGTAAAAAGTAATGTGTTGGCATCAGCACAGTACTATAGGTAAGAAAGTATCTATTGTAATCGTGCGAAAATCCGAGATCGAATTTTCAACGGATTTTGACGACCACATCTCATACTTGTTTTCTTTATTTTTAATCCTTTTTAATATAAACTACAAACTATTTGCTACGATGTTTTCCGACCCCTGAATAAAAAAAAAAAAAAAAAAAAAAAAAATGTCCTCCCCACAGAATGTATGTATCGACATGAAGTTTTATATGTATATCCAAAATCCCATATGGACGACATCGATTAATTTTTGGCCAAAGGGAAGTAGGAGCTTAACACAAAAACTATAACTGCCATTGTAAAGAATGTAACATCACGTAATTTTATATGTAAATTCAAAACCCATAAGGACGACGCTTATTAATTTTCTGAAAAATTTCCGAAAGGGGGATGAGGGGAAGGGTTTAACACAAAAGCTCTAATAACTGCCGGTGTAGGGAGCCATGGTGGCCGTGCGGGCTAGAGCGTAGGGCTTTGGTCGCATGCTCTCACCTTGGTTTGCGGGTTCGAATCCCGTCCGGGAGTGAGTTTTATTTCGTAGATAAAACTTCCTCCCGGGGCCATGGATGTCGTAAATAATTAGGTAAAACACCATTAATAAGAGTCATGGCTAATATGCATCGTACATAAGGCCAAAAAAAAAAAAAAAAAAAAAAAAAAAAAAAAAAAAAAAAAAAAAAAAAAAAAAAAAAAAAAAAAACTGCCGGTGTAATGAATGTATCATCACAGACTTTAGTTTGAGAATTCAGAAGTCATAATTTATATATTTGGATAGAAATTTGATGTTTCCTGACATTCTGACTCGAAAAATTATAAAAAAAAGAATTGTGTGACTGAATGAAATTCCGTTGAAAACTTCAATTTCGAATTTCGGAAGGATCACATAACTTCTCACCTTTTCAACTTGTCTAAAATTCAATTTTGGCTAAATTGCAACAAGGATATTGCAAAACTTGTCATTTTTTTTTGCTCTGCAACCTGTATTGCATTCGTTGACGGATCAAGGTTTGATCATTTTTTTTTTTTTTTTTGAGTTTCGAACTAATCGTTCTACCCAGGGGCTACCTCAGTACATTATCAAGGTTTCTATGATAATTTTCAACCTGATCACATCAACTGTTCTAACGAGGAGAGATCTGGGCTGGCCTTGCAGAGGTGGGGCCTCTCAAATCTCTTGTCCTAAATACTTTTTTCATCATTCAGACAACATTACGTCAAGTTGAACCTCTGGAGGGAGCATAGGGCTGCCTAACCCCCAATTAACCAGACTGAGTACATGTCAGAACCTTGGGAAAAGTAGATCCGAGAACAAGATAGTCCAATTATCGCCGCTTTGATCTCTGCATGCTAACTGCAAGTCGGGACTACACCTAAATGTTGCATTAGTACCTCTGCAGTTGTTCTCTGGAATTCTGTATAGAACTGTTCGCTCTGGGTAAGCTTTTTCTATTATTATCTTAATAATTTTATTATTATTTTAATATTAGCGGTGCTATAAGAAGACATAATTTTGATATAGAACTACGTCTTATTCCGCTCTGGGCATCGGGAACACTTCGAACGCTAATATCTTCAAAACTAATCATAGTAAAGTAATAATTAATACATAATTAGATATCATATATTGTCTCATTTATAACACAATAAGTTTCAGCGCTCCACCCTTGATAAATAAATTTAAAATAAAGTTGAATTAATCAATAAAGGTTTTGTTCTCCCTTTAAAATAGTTGACTTCTGAATCTTCATACAAAATGTTGTGTCAATAGATTCATTACATCGGCAGTTATTAGGAGTTTTGCGTTGAGTTCCATCTCCTGATCTCCCCTTTCCTTCGGCCGTTTGGAAAATGAATAGTTGTCATTCTTATGGAGTTTCAAATTTACATATACAATTTCATGTCGATACATTCATTACAACGGCAGCTATTAGCGGTTTTGTGTTAAAACTTCTCTTTTCTTTTGGTTCATTTGATTAAAAATCTGGAAGTGTCGTCCTTATGGGGTTCTGGATACATATATATATATAATTTCGACATGCCGTCCTTCGAATGGGACGTTAAGCGATGGTCCCGAGCCTGTACGATGTCAGGTACTCGTTAAAGACCCCTGCCCTAGGTGAATAAAAATTGAGAGTAGGCAAAATTTAAGACTCCCACAGTAGAGTTGGGCTCATGTCCAACAGAGTGACGAAAGAGCGCTCTGGTGGTAGGCGATATGACCTCGTAGTATATTCATTCTCAAGTTTACAGGTACACACGCAGACACACAGACAGTATTTTCTGTTTTACTTCTATACGACGTATAAGGAAGTTATGTAATTAGTCAAAAACTCAATTCGGAGTTTTCAACGGAATTTTATGTTTTCTGAATTCTTGATTCCGAAAGTGAAAAAAAAAAGTCTGTGTGGGTGTGTCTGTGAACACGATAACTGGTTGTTAGTAGTTGTGAATCATGCCCGGACTATAATTATGAGGTCATATCATGACATGAGCCTGACTCTACTATGGGTGTCCTAAATTTTATTAACCTGGTTATGGGGTTTTAAACGAGTACCTGACATTACACAGGCTCGGGACCATCGCTTAACGTTCCATCAGGAAAAACGGTGTGCTCAATGTCTTTTCACCTCCCAGATTAAAAACCTAATGACCTGGGCCGGGCATCGAACAAGCAATCTTAAGCAGAGTAGGCAACCACGCTACCTCTAATCGAAATGTAATTGAAAAGAATGCGAACAGGATGAGGTAAACACACTATGGATATATAGGTGAAGAGATTTTAATTTGAAAACAAGATGATCTTTATCCCATCTGTATTTAATCTGTTACATAACCTTATAATAATACTCCGTTTCAGCGGATAGTGTTCATTTAATAGGAAACAGCAAGAAACGTAACAGGCAGGTCGGTTCGGTTGGCATATAGAAAGGTGAAGGGGCTAATGTAAAACAATTATTACATAAATAATATACTCGTATGGTAGAGATCGAAGCCCTAAGGGCAGAAATCACTTTTGATGTGGGGGCACTTGGGGAACAATTTTCGTTTAGACACAAGAAATGGAATCAAATGTTCATTTCTTTTTCGTACATAGAATTAAAAATATATATGGGTAATTCTTCGTGAAACCTGCCACCCTCTATGTCCACTTTTTGCAGCTGTCTTAAGGGGTCAGCTTGATCTCAAATGAAAGCTTGAAACCTCTACTTTTTATTGTCATATGCCTCCATAGCGATTTTCTCATCATCCGTTGAGCTATACAATAAAAACAAAATTGTGTTTCATATCCAAAAAACATTATTTGATACCAAGCTTTCATTTTTTTGGGGGGGCAGAGTTCCTCCACACCTTAAAGGTCAGTTGAATCTACGTTATTGTTTTATTTATTAATTTATAATTTTTTAATTATTTAGACTTTTTTATTACTTTATAATTGATTAATGTATATACAATTTTTTTCATATATTGTTATAGTTACATTGTTTTCTTTCTTCTATATCTCGCACATTGGGACCTAGTGATGGGACGTAAGAACGTCCCGAAACATCGTTAGGATAAAAAAAAACATATCTTGTATTAATTTGTTTATACACTCATATATTTTTAAGTATTTATTTGTTCAGTTTTTATTAATTTCATTTTAGTTTTTTTTAATAGTTTTGTTATTACAACTAATCATAGATGTTTTAGCCTCAAGTAGTTATAAATCTATATCTTAATGTATAAATTCTTTTGACGTATCCTATTACCATGTATTGGTCTAACGGAAATACATTTATTATTATTATAGGTCTCCGAAGCTTGTAAAATCACAAAATCGTCATTTTAAGTAATATAATCGTAATTTTCATTTCTTTCCAGAATGGAATCGCATTTTTAGCGAAAAAATACACAAATTCTGTTCCTTGCGAATTTTTCCAAAACGCATCCGTTTTGACGTACAGAGCAGTCAAAAAAATTCCGTTTTCCCTGATATTCAAAGTCATATAACGCGCATATATCGACAGATTGGGAAACATTTGTAAGAACAAAATGTGTTTATTTTTGATAGTTTAATACATGAAATGAGGTCCGAATGTTAAAAACCAAGTTTTGAAAATCCAGTATTTCAAGTATAGATCAATTAAAAGGGATCTTGGAATTACAATCATCATTGTAAATGCAGATTGCTCTAAATCTATCAATTTGCAATGAAATGATTTTCAGGTTTGCAATAATCACTCTGAAAAATTACCCGAGATTTAAGATTAAACAAACAAGATAATGCGTCTCAAATATGATTATCATTGGGAAGTTCTTGAGAAATCGCCAAATTCAACATATCCCGATTTTCTCCTTAAAACCGTGATTCAAACCACAATTCGAGAACCTTTACCAATTTTAGACTACATTGGGGAGCAATCAGAAATTGATCGATATTTCAGTACTCTTACATTTTAAATCAGGTGGTTTCATAAAAAAATCAGAAAAACTACTAACTTTCATGTATTAAACTATAAAAAATAAGAGCTTTGAATAAAGGGAAAAAGGAATTTTTTTGAATGCTCCGTACGTCAAAACGGAGCCGTTTGGAAAAATTTAGGAAAAACTTTGTGTATTTTTTCGCTAAATGCAAAAGTAGTAAAAATTACATATGAAAGTAATACGATGTATGTTAGGGCATCAGCTTTTGTTTTTTGTTTCATTGTAGAGCGTAATTGTAAAAGTGACTTTCTTATACATTAATGACAGTTTAAAAAGCGTTTGAAAGGGATGAGAACAGTGATCTGTAAGAGATGGTATAAGAAACTGCACATGACATATTTATATATATATATATTTTTTTTTAAATTAGTTTTAATAAAAAATTACCACGTTAGTTATTGTGACTCAAGCCCGGGCTTTCACTAGGTCATATTGACAACTATTAAAGAGCTCTGGTTGACATGAGCCCGACTCTACTGTGGGAGACCTAAATTTTGCCCTAGGTTTATTTACTTGGGGTAGGGGTCTTTAACGAGTACCTGACATTGTATCTTCGCTTAACATTCCAGGATGGCATGCTCATGTTTTTTTCACTTCGAACCCGCGATCATGAACTCAGTAGACTAGCATGCTACTTTTGCGCGACCGGTGCCCTCAGATACCAATACTAAACATGCACTTTAAAATTCTTTGCGATCTGTTACAATTTAAACATAGCTTTGCATATTTTTTTAAGAAATTTATTGTACATTCTTTGGAGCGCTACCACTTCGTTTGTATTGATCCTCTCTCAAATCTGACAACAAACTGAACGATTGGAAATGTAATAAGGAACAAACCGACTTCGCATAAATCAAGCAAACCTAAAAAAAAAGAAAGGGTTTCGAAATAACATTTCATGTCAGTTTTCGGTATAAATGTCTCTAACCAGGTGAGCAGAATTAAAAAAATATATACTTTATATAAAGACAATGCTAACAAAACTGTGATAAGGAAGAGAATCTTTGCGGCAAACAAGTTCTACTTTGGCCTCAGCAAGCACTTCAGATGCCACATATCCAGGCAGACTAAATTCGTTCTATATAAGACCCTTATCCGCCCAGTTCTTCTGTATGGCCCAGAAACCTGAACAACTTCAAAAATGAGCGAACAGAGCCTATTGGTGTTCGAAAGGAAGATTCTGCGCAGAATATTTGGAGGAGTGCAAGTAGGCCATGAATGGCGCAGACGCAACAACCAGGAGCTCTAGAGAGAACCAGACGTCCTGAAAGTCATGAAGCTGAGGAAATGCCGAAGAAGCTGCTAACGGAGCCAATTCACGGAATAAGACGGCGAGGGAGACCTAAGCTAAGATGGGCAGATGGTGTGGCAGAAGATGCCCGAAACATATTCCGCATCGAGGAACTGGATGGCAGCCGCACAGGATCGAGACAATTGGCGGCTGTTGGTGGAGGAAGCCCGGACCCGTCACCGGGTTGTAGCGCCATGATGATGATATATAAAATTATACTTTATAAAAAATTGATTAAGTTATAAGTATAAGTGTTAACTTGTAAAATGAACTTAAGCCCTGAAGTAACGTTGTCTCAACTTTCATCTGAATTCGACCAAAATCGTATCAGATTCATGTTATCATTCACTACTACAGTCGTTTGATCACTTTCAAAGTTCAGGGGAAGTTGAAATGTGATATTCTGTTGAAAACTCGACCTCAGATTTTTTGTAACTATTACAATACTACCTATATTAAGAAATCAATTGTCATTTGTCAAATTTGATTACATGTACGTAAGTTGTTAAGCCTTCCCAAAATATCTAAGATCAAATTCAAAGGGAGAGCTATTCCCTCTTTCCATATTGTAAAAAGATGGTCAATGAAAATTTCCTGTCCGATAAAGTGAGACTTCCTCCTCTCGTCTTTTCGCCAAGAAAAAAAAACGTTAAATTCACATATTATGTGAATTTAACGTTTTTTTTTTCTTGGCACTACAACGTTAACTATTTCATTTCAAGAAATATATTCATTAATCATTTTTTGACATCATCAATAATATTTCAACCTCCACTGATGTGCTCCTCTCAGTCCTCATGTTGTCTGCAAGGCTAATATAAACGAACATTTACATATGTTTATGGTAATTAGTTACTATGAATCACCGGCTTTGACTACGAGGTCATATCGCCTACTACCAGAGCGCTATTTCGTCTCTCAGGTGGACTTGAGCTCGACTCTACTATGGGTGTCCTAAATTTTTCCTACTTAGATTTATTCACCTAGATAGGGAGTCATTAACGAGTGCCTGACATCGCGCAGGCTCGGGTTCATCGTTTATGGTAATAAATACAGGTGCAGAACTTTTTAATCTAAGATTTATATTTTATTTATTTAATACTATTTTTTTATCATATTTAACGAATTTTTCTACCCGATCTAAAGAGTCAAAAATTATTATTTATTTTTAAATCTGGAACAATCTTTTCAAAAAAATTCCATAATACTATAATCAATTATGGATAAATAATTTTTACTGATTCGTATTATAATAACCATAATTTGTTTAATTCAATTTCATTATAATAGATTATGATTAACCGTATACTGAATGAAAATTGTTTAAATTCAGATATTATCATGGAGAAAAATATAATTAATGTGATGCTGGTTTAAAGGTTAACATTCTTCGCAGGCGTTAATAAAATTGTTAAAAATAGATTTTTGTGAAATTAGATGTGTAATATATATTTAGCAACCTAAGGGCTAGAAGGTTAAAAGTCAGATAAAAAATTTTAGGATTTTTATATTGTTTAACTACAAATGTCTCCCTTTCTGCAATTACAAAGCCTTATTTTCTGCCTAAACCCATTTTCTCCAATTAATTTTAGACCAATTAATGTTGAAATATGCTTACAAGCAGAGTTAAACAATTCATTTTTCGACATGTTTAAGTTTTTTGATGTATACCACTCGATTCTAAATCACACTACTGACTTTTTCTCTAAGTTATTAGCTATAAAGTTATTAGTTATATGCTACCTCAACAAAAGATATGTTATACTTAGTAATTTTATCAAAAGAAATATAAAAATATGAGTGCTTGCTTACTGAACTGAAGATCGCGGGTTCTGAACCCGGCCGAAGCCATTAGGTTTTTAATCTGAGAGGAGAAAAACCCTTGAGCACACTGCCCTTCGGATGGGACGTTAAGCGATGGCGCCAAATTTAAAGCCCCAGTATGAGTCACAATAACTAACTATGAAAATTTGTATTGGAATTCAATGGGATAAACAAAAATGGTTCCCATTATAATTATTTATTATTTTTATATCGACTAAATTGTTACATTTATCCTCTCAATTTTTCTCCGGACTTAGGACTTATGAAGACAGCGAATGACTCTAAATATGAAAAAAGTACAGTTTTTCTTCAATTCAAGACACTCCGACTTATCACACAATGCACAACATACGTTAGTGACAAGACCTTACACCGTGATCATCACACCCACAGACGTAACAATCGAAAACATATACCCAAGATTCAACACTAAAATTTCGCTAATGCGAAAATCCAAATTTACCCCAATAATCCCCTAAGAACATTAAAGAGAGTTACGCACAAATATTGTTACAAAATGATATCGTGTGGGTCCAATTGCGTAGTTCTTTCTTTCAGGATCTTTGCGTCTTTCGCGTTTTTAATTTTTTTTTTTTTCATATAATATTATGTATGTCAGTCCACCCACTGGTTGAACAATACGAGAATTGGTATAGTTGTGGCTCAATAAATAGATACAATTACATAAAGTTTTCTCGCATGTAAACCTACCTTTAATTATTGTTCAGCTGGTTATTGTTCAGGTGATTATAACCACTGTCTGTATTTTGTTAAACAGAAAAGTTTTGTCATTACAAATTTTGTTATAAAATGTATTATTTCCGATGGAAAATTTGAAATCAAGACAAAACATTTTTTGCTCTAAAAACTATCACAATGCTTCATTCTAACCTTTTTGCGAGGAAGCAAAATTAGTTGCTCAACTATCAAATAAGTAGAGCTACAAACAAATTCATGTAAAAAAAAAATTGAGGTTGCCGTCCTTTTTCGTTAAGTGATGATCTCGAGTGAGATACTCGATGAAGACCCGTGTCTTAACCAAAACTGGGGGGAACTTCGGACTCTGATTAGAGGTGGGCTCATTGTCCACCAGAGCGGTAATAGGACCTCATAGTTAAAGCCTGGGCATGAGTCACACAAACAAACACAAAAAAGGTTTTTTTATAATAAAATTTATGAAAAAAAAAAAAATTAGTAGTAGGTTGAGCCTTGAAGAGTTAAGGTTATGTTTTACCAGAAATTTTAATAGTGTGTCTTCAGCTTAACTTGATCCTTTAATTTAATCTAATCCTCAGTTATGAAAAACGGATGATGATCCGAAATTGTTGATAAACAACGTTCATTCATGGCAATGATTCATAGAAAGAACCATTACCTTGAAGAACGTGTGACCTATTGAAGAGGCATAAATAGATTTCAGCTGACTCCTTGATGGATGTGTTGATATAACAGTGCCTTGCAGCTTTAGTATCTTGAGAGAATATTTCGCGGCAAAGCTCTTTCTGTTCCAGGAGACTCAACTAAAGGCATTTAATAACTCCAGGAAACAATAACCATTCATACTTTCAAGGCGATAAAAAACCTTCTTATACCCAATAATGCCAAAATTAAATGATTTTGAGAAGGGAGAGGGGGAGAGAGTGATCTGTAAAGGCGGCCACACACGCTCCGGTATACCTGCGCAGGTACAACAATGCAGGCAAACCGGAGGCGACCGAGGAATATATCGAAAAATATATGTTTACATACGCCAGAGTAAGCTGCGCAGTGAGTCAAGGTTTAGCCAGGTTGGAAAAGTGCAGGTTTCTTTACATTTCCACTTTTTTGTTTTCTTTGTTCAACAGAAAATGTCTAAGCAAAACTTGTCAAAAAGAGTTATGGAGGTGTTATTGAGACGTATAAGTGTGAACCAAGTTTATGGAAAATAAAAAATAAGGTGTACCATTTCGTTCATTCTCAAATAATTTCGATAATCCTTTGGTTCAAATTTCAATTCATTTAGCAGGTTTATATGACTAAATGTCGGTCTTTTCAGTAATCAATTCTTACTCCATTTTTGACGGTTCTTTCGATGGTCTTCTGTTTTGTTTTTATCACAAAAAGGGCTGCAAGCGCTATCACATGGCTCTCCCATGAGGCCATGATTTGAATTGAAACCTGCACAGTTTCACCGTAGCGTGTGTGAGCTCAGGCCTGTACAGGTTTGCAAACCGGAGCGTGTGTGGCCGCCTAAGCAAAAGATTCTTCCTAAGCGTGGTGTTAGAAATTCCTGTAATGACGAAACCACATATATATATATTTTTTTTTTCTTCATTTTTATAATTTTTCATAAAAACTAATAATAATAAAAATATTTTATATACAATTTAAATATTATTTTGAAATATTTCATATAGACATTTATTTGTTATTCTTTGAGGAGCTGTAACTTTGTCGTATTAGTTCTTTATAAAATTTAAGGACTTATTAGAATTAGAAATTTAATAAGGAACATTTTCGGTAAGAACCACTTTTTCGATAGGTCTAACAGTTTTCGGGTAAATCAAGGAAACGTCTTAAAATCCTTTGACGCTTTGAACTTGGGGGTCATTGGACGAAGAGGTGTAAGAGTCATTTTCATCTTAATGGTATGGGGTTTATGTGCCCCCTTACGTTTGGCATAGTTTTTGATCACTTTCTCGATGTAAGTAGATCTTGGAGATGGAGTTGTGTTGCCTAATTCTGCCTCTTCAGAAATCAAAAATGTTATTGGTTTTATTCTCTTGATGTAAGAAGGAAAAAGAAACCCTTCATAGCATACCAAAACACTATTCTACAGGACTGCACTCTTACTTTTCGCAAGAAAAATAGGTTTGCACTCAATCTGTTGCATTCTCATAAGGGCTAGAAGGGAAGAAATAGTTACTTTTTGATTATGAACTACAGTTAAGGCTGAGCGAAAGAATAAGGCAATATGATCAGTTCATTTTCTTCTCTCGGATGTATATCGAACATTTATTTTATGTATACCTCTAAAGCGAGGCTGAATCTAATATCTCATAAGCAACGGTATCTGATGGGCGGAACTCCTTGTCTAAAATCTATCAATCGAAATAGTGTTTATATTCTGGTTTTGCTTGTAGGGTTAATTTTTTATCGAAAATTCTTCCAGAGAGTCTTGTTTCAGACGATGTTTCAGGAAGATTAACTTCTATGAACCTCTGTTATTACACTTCATATCGTGTTATCTGACAGTTTTTCTAATGGTGCTTTCTTCAGACGATATGTCGATCCTTCATTTTGCGTACCCAGGTTTGGTTGGGGAAGTACATTGCCGGTGATTCACCTACGACTTTAATCTTAATCAGCCAATCATTGTTCTCAGATAACTTAAGGGTCTAGCCGAATTAGAATGTGAAAAGTGCCCTTTCTGAAAGTTAATCGCGGACTTTACCAGCAGTAAGGTACCTATACAAAAAATATGTTTTCATACCAAAACTCAATCCCTCTTTCTATTCTATTGGACTGATTATAGTGAAAAACCTCATTATCCATTTCCCTTCTCGAAAATTTTTAATAATCGAGGTGATGTATTTTCTTGAGAATAATTTAAAAACATGTACGAAAATAAATTGCGAAAACTGCGTTTACAAACCAAGCTTTGTTAGTTAGTTATTTTGATTCATGCCCTGGCTTTAACTACGAGAGCGCTTTTTTGTCGCTTTGGTGGACATGAGCCCGACTCTACTGACGAAGTCCTAAATTTTATCTACCGAGATTTAGTTAGGGTATAGGTCTTTAACGAGTACCTGACATCAAGCAGGCTCGGAACTATAGCTTAACGTTCCATCCGAAGGACGGCTTGCTCAACGGTTTTGAGCTCAGTATAGAAGCACCTATCTCTGAGTTATCCGCGCTCTCACCTTTGTTATTCTTCTTGTGTACTCCGATTTGTATCTCTGAAAATTCTTCCAAGTATTTTTTCAGACAACATTTTGGGGCGATTACATGATATGAAATAACAGAGGGTTACACTTTAGCCAGTGAAAGTGTATGAATGTATGAAGAGGAGCAGGCGGAGTGGGGTAGTGTGTGTGTGTGTGTGTGTGTGTATGTGTGAACCCTATGGGGTGCCCCCCCAGTGAAAGTTCAAGAGTCAAGTTTAGTGTGGGGCAAGGGAGCACGGTTGTGATGCAACCTCAAGTGGGTCAGTCCTGCCCCGCCCTGCACTCCCCGTCAGCTGCTCGCCATCCCACTCACCTGGACCTGGGAGGCTGCGGGGCTAGACTGAATTTCGGCTGAGCTCCGAGCTACACAGCAAGACACTACTGGCTTCCTGTAGTAACAATATGTGATGTGACTATAACAGGGCTTTTTTATACCAACCACTTTTTTACATATCACTCTCCCTCCCCATCCTCTTTCTCTCTTTAATAATTTCATTCTGGCTTTGTTTATATGAAAGTAATATGTTGGGGTCAGTAGTTGTGTTTCACTATATGCCCACTATAGCCAGTGAGAAATGATTTTGAAAGAGGGAGGTAGAATGATCTGTAAAAAAGTGGTTGGTATAACAAAGCCCTCTTATGGCCAGATCTCATATTTATTTTTAATCCTATTTAATTAAAAAAAACTACCATTAATAAAAGGATATTTAAAAATATGTTGCTTTGCTTTACAACTAAAACACAAATTTGAACTATTTCCTACAGAAATTAATTGTACATTCTTTGGGGCGCTATAACTTTAGCAATATTGATTCTATCTCACATCTATAGGAACTTCGATTGATGGAAATTTAATAAGGAACATTTTTGGTTAGAATCTTTTTTTTTTAAGAATTACTGTTTTCGCGTAAATCTAGCAAAACACTAAAAAAAATTATTTTCGAGGATTCAATTATATCGCAAACTGGGCGGCCATCAAAAAATCGTATTTTATAATGTGCCTTTCAGTTTCCTCTACTAATTTTATTCGAAGAAATGTTAAATTAGGTCATAAATATAAGCGTACCGCTTATATCCGTGCAAAGGGTTTTTTTCTAAAATAAACATTTTTAGTTGAAGTTTAAATTTTTTTATTGTATCCATTGACTTCAAGAAGTGGGAAAGGGCATTAAAAAATTAATTCCTTTATGAGTTAAACTTTTTTCAAAAATATGTTTATGTTTATGATTTATGACTCATGCCCGGGCTTTAACTACGAGGTCATATCGCCTACTACCAGAGCGCTCTTTCGTCACTCTGGTGGACATGAGCCCGACTCTACTGTGGGAGTCCTAAATTTTGCCTACCCTAAATTTTTTTTCAAAAAGAGAAGAGCAATGTTTAGTTATTCGAAAGTCTTCTTTCTTTCTGGTATCGTAATCATGACTAGTATTGTTGAGAGGGAAAATATATTTATTTTTCCTAATAACCATTAATGTTTCAAATATAAGCAACGATGGCAAGGGCAGGATTTTGAGTTGTTTAAATATTTCTCTGCAGCTTGTTCTTTGAGTAATATTGTTTATAATTCTTAATGCTTTTTTTTTGTAGTCTGAAAATATTAATACTCGAGCTACATGAGCCCCAATGTATTAAACCGTAACTGATTATGGAATAGAAATAGGCGTAATATAGAGCAGTTAACTTTTCCTTTGGTACGATCTTTTTAAGATTTCGAAGTAAGAAGCAAACGGAACTCAGTTTCTTATAATAACTGCCGTGTATTTTATATTTAAATTTAAAACCTCATAAGAATTGTCCGTTACATATTATGTAAATTCAAAACCCCATAAGGACAACTATTTATTTTCATCGAAATCGCCCGAAGGGAAGGGAGGATCTTGGACAATTATTATGAGGTTTTAAATTTAAATATAAAATACATGGCTGTTATCGATAAGAAACTGAGTTCCGTTTGCTTCTTAATAATAATAATAATAATAATTTATTTCCGTTAAACCAATACAATAGGATACGTCAAATGAATTTATACATTATGATAGCTTATAAATTAGATTTATAACTACTTGAGTCATCTATGATTAGTAGTAACAAAAAAAACATTAAAAAAAGTAAAATTAAATTAATAAAACTGTACAAATAAATACTTAAAAATATATGAGTATATAAAAAAAAAAAAATAAAAAAAAATAAATAAATAAATAATAATACAAGATACGTTCATAATAAGTAGACACATTTTTCAATTTAATAAAAATTAAGATAGGTAACTATTTTTCAAAGAAAACTCTTCGGAAGTGTCTTTATCCCCCAACGATGTTTCGGGACGTTCTTACGTCCCATCATGAACTCTAACATGAACATTTTTAGTTGAAATTTAAATTTTTTTATTGTATCTATTGACTTCAAGAAGTGGGGAAGGGCATTAAATAAATTAATTCCTTTATGAGTTACTATACTTTTTTCAAAAAGAGAAGAGCAATGTTTAGTTATTCGAAAGTCTTCTATTCCTTAATTCGAAGTCTTAAAAAGATCGTTCCAAAGGAAACGTTAACTACTCTATATTACGCCTATTTCTATTCCATAATCAGTTACGGTTTAATTCATTGGAGCGCATGTAGCTCGAGTATTAATATATATAATATAATATTACATATGAATATATAATATAATATCACATATAAATATATAATATAATATTACATATAAATATATAATATAATATTACATATAAATATATAATATAATATTACATATAATATGTATTACATATTATGTAAATACATGTAGATACATTCATTACAACGGCAGTTATTAGAGTTTTTGTGTTAAGGCTCCCGCCTCATCCATCCTTTCCCTTTCTCCAATTTGACTGAAAATCAATAGATTCGGTCCTTATGGGATTCTGGATATTCATGTAAAATTTCGTTTCCGTTGAAAACTCAACTTCGAATTTCTGACAGATGTCATTATTTCCGTTATACTTCGTATAATAATATGTTGAATTGAGCAATAAATTGAGTAAGGAGGTCGATTGAATACTCAGAACTAATATATCACTGCGGAGTTGGGCTATCGGGCGAATCTATGTATGGATGACATACAGATACCAGATACACGCACATAGATCAGATAGTAATGGGCAGATACAGATCGGTAACTCAGATGACCCAATTCAGATGGGGGCTCTGCACATATTGGGAAACCTGTGACAAGTAGACATCCCTCTTGTAAAACGAGATGTCAAATCGACAATTAGGACTTTTGTAGAGAATATTTCCTCCTAGACCTTGCAAGTTAGGGTTTTCAAGAAGAAAGTAGACAAAAAAAAAATATTATTTTGGACAAATTAATTCATTTACAAATGGAACACTAAATTAAATAGTGTTCATATAGTTTGGGAAATAGTGTGGGAATACAGGCTAGCCGAGATTGTAATGGATAGCTTTAGTGCAGGCTGGCAGACTTTCGTGGATGTTTCGGGTGAGATTCTCGATGCGGGCTGCAAAAGGAGCAACACACCGCTATTCGGGACCTTTTTTTTGAAATATTATAACTTATTTATGTTAGTGTAAATAGTGCAGAACCATGAGTAGTGGAATTATTCGTATTTTGTACAGAAAAAATGTTCATGGTTAGTCAATTTGAAAAAAAATATATATACCTATGTTTTTTTTGCCAATTGCGAAATATAATATGACGCCCAAACACAAATTGCGTCGTTAATGCGTCAATGCTGACTTTGAAAAAATAATTAGATTTTTTGTCAACATGAGAACATTTGAATCGGTCGTAGAAAGCTCCCCAGAATCATAGTACTCAAAAGAGGGCGCCGGTAGCTCAGTGGTATGCGTGCTTGAATTCTGAGCTCAAGGTCGTGGGTTCGTAGCCCGACCGAGGCCCTTAGTTTATTTTATCTGGGAGGTAAAATAAACTTAATCACGCCGTCCTTCGGATGGGACGTTAAGCGATGGTCCCGAGCCTGTACGATGTCAGGTACTCGTTAAAGACCCCTACCCTAGATGAATAAATAATTTAGGGTAGACAAAATTTAGGACTCCCACAGTAGAGTCGGGCTCATGTCCACCAGAGTGACGAAAGAGCGCTCTGGTAGTAGGCGATATGACCTCGTAGTTAAAGCCCGGGCATGAGTCATATAACCTAACCTAACCTAACCTAGTACTCAAAATAAATTTACATACTCATGAATCTCATTACATTAAACAGTTCAATATACTTTATCCTGTATTTTAAATGGTTGAATGTAATCTCATTATAGTTCTTTACTTCCCGTCATACGAAGTATAGGGGAGGTTATGTAATTGGTTAGAAATTCGATGTTGAGTTTTTACTTGAATTTCACTGTTTGTGGATGCGTCTATGAACACGATCACATCCCACAGTATGAATGTATCGATAAAAATGTGTTTATGTATCCAGAAACCCCTAAGGACGACACTTATTGTTTTTCAGCCAAATCAGTTAAAGGGAAGAGGAATATGGGGGAGTCTTAACACAAAAACTCTAATAACTGCCATTGTAATGAATGTATCGACACATAATTTTGTAAGTAAGTAACATCCTACTTACTACTAAGTTTATATTCGATTTCGTTGTAAATAAGGAAAAGAAAAATAATGTTAACGCTATACAATATTCTTATATAATAGCTATTATAAAGCAAATATTTAGATTAGAAAAAAAAAAATTCTTGCATATCAGTCAAGAAAGTAGTAAGACTGGTTCTTAAATTAAGATCAGGTAGTGCTACCTGAGAGCCTATAGAGTGTGTTCATGTTTGCGTTTAGAAATAATCCTAGAAAAATCAACAAGAAATAGGAATATACATGTTATAAAGTAGACGTCAGCTGGGTGATTTGAGGGCGCTAATACTAGAGTTAGTGTGCTTGCCTAATGTACTCAAGATCACGGGTTGAAAACACAATGTCAGGTAATCGTAAGCCTATGTAACTAAACCTGGGTAGGCAACATTTGAGTCTCCGATGACGAAAGAGCGTTTCTGGTAGTAGGCGATTTGACTTCATAGTTAAAGCCCGGGCTAACAATATTAACCCATAGTTTCAAGGCTGTACTCCCATCATTAGTACCTCGTAGGATCTTCATGTTTATGTTGATCCATTATTATGCGGGGGCTTATTTTATGAATCTGTGTCTGTGAACATGAATTTCCTATATGTGTATCCAATCTAAGGAAGACATATATTGATCTTCAGCCATATCGGCCAAAGGGAAGACAGAGATTGGGAGGTGCTTAACACAAAACCTCTAATAACTGCCGATGTAATGAATCTATCGATTTGAAATTATATATTTAAATTTAAAATCGTATAAGGACGACATCTATTGATTTTCTATGAAATTAGCAGAATAAAAGTAACGTTTAAGGAGGTTGCTATAAATTCCATTGACTTAGTTTTGAGGTTCCGATTTCTATATTCATTTAAAGAGGAATTCCAGAATTCTGGCCGGGCCTCTACTAATTCAATTAATTAGTAAATTTTTTTCTTTTTCCCATACAAACACTTTTTCTTTTATTATAAGGAACTTCACCCATTTTTATATAATACTTTTTAAGTATAAATATGTAGGAATATATTATAAAGTATAATCTATATTAATAAAGCTGAAACGGGGTTTGTGTGTGTGTTTGGATGTTTGTTCCAGCATCACGCCCAAACGGCTGGACGGATCTTCATGAAACTTCACCTGTAGCATTCTTTTGAGCCCGATTGAATAATAGCGTTCGTTCTAGCTGTGGGGTCCGCCGTTCCAAGGCACATACAAGCTGTGGTGCCCAGCGTTCCTAACTACGTACTAGCTATGGGGTCCGCCGTTCCAAGGCATATACTACCTGTGGTGCCCAGCGTTTCTAACTACGTACTAGCTGTGGTGCTCAGCGTTGCAAGGCACATACTAGCTGTGGTCACAAGCGTTCTTAAGTACGCACTGGCTAGGATGTCCAGCGATGCTAAGTATTCACTAGCTGTGGTTTCCGCCGTTGAAAGGCATACTAGCTGTGGTGCCCAGGGGTCCTAAAAACTTACTAGCATTACTATATATTTAAATTTTTTTTTCTTGGCCTTATGTACGGTGCATATTAGCCATGTCACTGTGTTAATCTAGTTATTTACGACATCCATGGCCCCGGGAGGGAGTTCTATCTACGAAATAAAACTCACTCTCGGATGGGATTCGAACCCACAAACCATGATGAGACCATGCGATCAAAGCCCTACGCTCTAGACCGCACGGCCACCATGGCTCCCATATTTAAATTTAAAATCCTATAAGAACGACCACCTATTGATTTTCTATGAAATTGGCAGAATAAACGTTATGGATCAGAGGAATGTACTCAAAAACCTTAATAACTCTCAATGTAATGAATATATTGAGTGAGATTAAATTGTATATTTACATTCAAATCTCTGTAAAGATGACACTTATTAATTTTCAGCCTAAACGAACGAAGGCTAGGGGAAACCAGAGGAGGGGGCTAAACTCAAAAACCCTAATAACTTCCATAGCATGCGGTTTCATAAGTCCCTATAAATCGACTATTGCTTCAAACACAATCAAGTCGAAGGGAGAACGACAACTTAATTGATTAATTCGTGCTGGGGAAATACATAGAGGGTGATTCAACGATGACGACTCTTTAGAATCACATAATGAAAGAACAGCAGAAGAGAAGGAACCAAGCAATAAAATTGAATCCAAATTATACGATAAATGATTGCTAAGGTAATTCGTCCTCACGCCTTTCAAATGTCATTGAAAAGAATTTGATTGTGAAAAAAAAAAAAAAAAAAAACTATCACATCAGATCTACTTATATGGCCTGAAAAGGTTAACTATTTCATTTGTTTCGAAATTTGTTATACTAGAATGATGAAGTAGACCTTGACAATTTAAGAAATACAGTAAATGAGTTCATTCGATATGGAAGGCAGTGGACTATTTTCGATGTCACACTGAAACTGTCGAGTAGTAACTGATTTAAAAGGTCTAGTCAAGGAAAATTAATGAAACTGTACCTTGCGAAATGTAGAAAAAAAAAAATAATAATAATATGTAATAAATATATGTATAAACAAATAGAAGTAATATAACTGAAATAATAATAATATTTCTTTATTTATTTTTTTATTCTATTTGCAATCTATATACAATATATACATACCTAATAAGCAAATATGTGGTCAAAAAGAAAAATATAACGTCACTTGATGGAAGAAGCCAGCCAGCGCTGACACTCCCTCGAAAGTTAATTGTCATTATTCACTATCATCCGAGAGAAGATCGCGAAGCCACCTCCTGTTCAAGTGGCGGGGAGGATTGTCAGGATGGGAATGAGAGGAAAGGTCTTGTGCGAGAGGATTTGAATGGGAAGAAAAGTTTCTGTGGAATGATTGGAATCGGGATTTAATTAATTCATTGACAGTGGGAATACTGAGATCTCTGTGTAGGACTTCATTGGTGACATAGAAAGGTGCGTTGACAATTCGTCGGAGAAGTTTGGACTGGAATGCTTGGATTGTTTAGCTGTACCCCAAAGTTCGAGTCCGTAAGTCCAAATGGTCTTGTAAATCGTAAGTTTGTTGTTAGTTGTCAGTTTCGATTTTGGTCCAAGTAGTGACGTAACAGTCCATAATATGTCGTTTAAGTCGTGTATGTGGGTTCCACGTACTCTACTGTCTAGGTAACCTAATAAAAATATTAAATAGAAGTAATTACGATAGAAATTTATAGGATACCTTTCATTAGGTATTGAAATTTTGAAACTATGACATGGAATCTCAACTTTACACCAATATATGTGGATACTACAACAAAGATACACAAAACAAGGAGGGTTGTTGTACAGAAGTGAAGGTGAGCAGAACTAGACAGCTCCACTGATTGGTGAGCTCAGACTATAGCTTATTATAGGACAAGTCATGACGAGAGCTAGGGTCACGTCGGGACGGTCCATGTCGGCCTCGTTCAACCCGCGCAACCTTGGCCTCCCTCGTGTAAGTATAGCACTATGATCGGGGATATCGGAGGTCTCTGCAGCTTCCTTTCGTATAAAATATAGCAATTACAAGGATAGATTAGATGGATCTTGGGGGTTAAGATGGAATATCATCGCCCAGGGAAAATCCAAAAAAAGACGTCGATAAATCACCGACAATGTACTTCCCCAGAACGAATTAATTCACTTTTAGCTTTACCTCCCAAAACTAGTTGACCGTTTGCGCTAATATTCAACAGTTGACTTACATAGGGGCTCCTAAATTCTCAAACTAAATTTTGTGACGATAAATTCATTACAAGGGCAGTTATTAGTGCTTTTGAATTGAGCACCCTCCCCTCAACCCCCTCCTTTCAGCCGAGACCGCTGAAATTTGACAGGTTATCTCCTCATTGTTTTTTACTTTAAATGTGAAATTTCATGTCAATAGATTCATTAAATCGGCAGTTACAGAGGTTTCTGAGTTTAGGCCCCTCTGATCCCCCCTTTCCTTATGCCGATTTCGCTGAATTAATAAGTTTCGTTCTTATGGAATTTTTAATTCAAATATGAAATTTTGTGTCCATACATTTATTACAGTGGCGGTTATTAGAGTGAATTAAGTCTCTCCGCTAATCCCCTCCCCCCTTTGATTTTAGTCGATGTGATTAAAAATCGACAGATGTTGTCCTTATGAGATTTTAGGCACACATATAAAATTTCGTGTCGATACATTCATTCCTTCGGGTCGTATTGTGTTCACAGCCACACAGATTTTTTTTTGGCATATTCGAATTCTAGACGTCAGAGAACATGAAATTCTGTTGAAAACGCCGCATCGAATTTTTGACTGATTACATAACTTCTCCTGTACTTCGTATAATTGGGGAAGTAATGATAAATATTAAATTTTACAAATTTTGTAAACTGAAATACCTAATCTTTATTTTAATAAATATATGTACATATTAATGAAGATAAGTGGATAATTTAGTGGATCTTAGCAATGGCGGGAGCAGCAATGACAGCCTTGGCGGCGACGAGAGGCTCCTTGTGCACAACAGCATTGAATCCGTTGATGGGATCGGCGGTGTATTCGACGACACGACGGCTACCGTCAGGCTCGACAAGGGAGTAGCTGCCCTGGACAACATCTCCGGACCTGGTCTCCTGTTGGTTCTTAGAGTCTCCGGTCAGAGCATCCTGAACATCATAGGCATAGCTGTACTGAGGGTTTGGGTCGTATTCGTCCACGACAGACCTGGCGATGGCGGGAGCAGCGATGGCAGTACGAGCGAGAAGGGGTGCAGCGGCTAAAGCAGGTGCGGCGATGGCGGTGCGAGCAAGAAGAGGAGATGCAGCAATAGCGGAGTGAGCCAGAAGGGGAGAAGCGATGGCGGTACGAGCGAGAAGAGGAGATGCGATGGCGGAACGAGCAAGAAGAGGAGAAGCGATGGCGCTACGAGCGAGAAGAGGAGATGCGATGGCGGAACGAGCAAGAAGAGGAGAGGCAGCAATAGCGGAGTGAGCCAGAAGGGGAGAAGCAGCTATAGCGGGCGAAGCGATGGCGGTACGAGCCAGCAGAGGAGAGGCAATGGAGCCAGCCCACGGAGAAGCAACAGATACAACCCCACCTCTAGCCAAGGCGATGAGAGCTGCAAATACTACAACCTGAAAAAGAAGAAAAATAAAAATTATATTTTAAATTCAAGTTCATTGCTACAATCGTATCTGTGTTAGAGACATAGCTTAGGGAACCATGTTTACTAAATATTGTCTTTTTTGAACACATTCTGATGAAAAGGGCAATCTCAAAGGCCGGCTAGCATATAATATTAAAATATATGTGGGAGGTAAGACTAAATTTTTATATTGCAGCATGTAAAATAGTTACTTGAGTCAGATCAATCTACATCAGTTATCTTCACATTAACATCCTACTTATGATAGCACAACAATAAACCCATGGCCCTTTGAGTAAGGGATACTTGTTACCTCGAGCTAGAGGGGCCGCAACATGCGTAAGCAAAATATCGTAAAATGTTATCCATAGTCATATTGATAAAAGCCAAGCCTAAATTTCAAAGTTAAAACTTATTAAACATTATCTTAGAACTTCTATGGGACAATAACGGCTATCGGACTTATCAATACTGTCCATATACTACTTCCGAAAAAGAAAAACTTGAGAAACTAAAATCTTCTTCAGCTATTGATGATATAATAAATACGTTCAACGAAAAAAAGGCAAGAAAAGTATCTATTTAACCACTAGAATATTTTTTTTAGAGTTATTTCAAATATATATTGTCTATGCGAGTGTTTTTGTTTATTTTCCGAAAAAGGGCCCCCAAAGAAATTTTGATATAGGGCCCACTCAGGGCTAGCTACGTCACTGAACATTACATTAATCTCTTGAACATAATTTAGATTAAATGTTGCTAACAAGAGAAATCTGAAATTGCAAGTTTAATAGTAGAATTTGGAATTTATTAATATTACAAATTAAAGAAATGACTATCTGGCCATGTAGGGCAATAACGCCTTGAGGCGACACAAAATGAAAAAAAGAGCAAGCCTGGATACGAGTATAGCGTATAATCAAATCTTGAAAGATTCACTCCCAAGGCATCCATTACAGTTTTTTTTTTAGCCGCTGGATATTTTAAATGTAATATTTCCCTTATTTGATGCAAAGTAAGTTAATGTTGCTCAAAATGAGGATCATGAGATATTTAATAAGAAAAATAACTGTAGGATGGTAGACATTTGATAGGCAGCTCTCAACCTGAGAGGTAGTGGCTTCAATTTACAAACTCCCAAAAATATATATTTTTTCTGTTGAGGATTCATGACTGCTAGATCATGGTAGAAACCACAAAAAAGGCGTTAGTCCTTCCAGGCTTTAAATTTGAAAAATTAGTCTTTAACCCAACATTAGCAGTTAATAATTTTTCCATACTATTTAAAGATAATATAAAATTTGATAAAAAATGAAACACGAAAATGAACTCAAGTAAACATGAATTACACTTTAATTTATTTCCATTCTATAATTAATTACCGTTTAATACATTGAGGACTTTCTAGCTCTAGTAATATTTTCAGACTTTAAAGTTAAACACTAAGAATAAATTATATTATTAAAAGAACAAAATAAGATGAAATAATTGAAAAACTTAAAATTTTGCCATTACCTGCACTGTTTATATTTGACGAATTAAAATTCTATAGAAAAAATACATTGTACTTCTCAACAATACCAGTCATGACTATAATACAAGAAAGAAAAAATAATTTTCACTCTTTTTGAAAAAAGTATAATTCACACAGGATTCAACTTCTATATGTCTTCCGAGGGGCGTAGCCACGGGGGGGGGGGGGGGGGGGGGGGGCAGAATTTTTTAGTTCGATATAATGAACTCAATTCAACACTAAATTTAGTAACGGAGAGATACAGTATTTAGATACAGAAGTCCTCCAGTTGATTGATTTACAACCAAATCGTTAAATTAGTTTGAGAGACCAAAAACTTAGATAATTTATTCGTACTGGGGCTAATTACATTGCCGGTGATACTTGGACTAAATTTTTTCTTGGCTTCAGTCCTTCACTAATATCCTTTAATTTCTAACGTAATTACAGGTATTTACTTCAACTTATATGTTTTTTATAATAACAATTTTTTATTTTTAAATTTATACAGTAAAACCCCTCTTTACGACACCTCTCTCTCCTTATGGACAATTTTGGGATATCACGGCCCAAAGCATACGGAATCCCCTTCGCAACGGAAACCCCTCTAACGGACGCGGACAAGCAATTTTTCCATGAAGAGATAAATTTATCTATCCTAATCGAACACTTACAAAAAAATTCAATAAAAAAATGTAATTTTGAATGCTTTTTATTATTGGTAGAATTCGCTGTTTATGGAACAGGCATACATACCTACTGTTACTACAACTTAAAATCCATAATAATTATTATTATGTGTGTTCTGTCTAATTATCTATTGTTCGTTACCTATATATGTAGTATTAAACATAAAAGCAAATTAAACGTTTTGTGTATGTACCTACTTACATATAATGAAGTTTGTTTTAAACCCTCCTCAACGGACTGTCCTTTTCCTTGTCCTTGAGGGGTTTTACTGTATATACACTTTTTTTTGAGGGCGCCAGTAACTCAGAGTTAGTGTGCTAGCCTACTGATTTCAAGATCGCTGGTTCAAAACCCGGCGGAGACCCTTAAGTTTTTTTTTATCTAGTAGGTAAAAAAATCTTGGGCACGCCATCTTTCGAATTCCTTAAGCGATGGTCCCGAGCCAATGCGATGTCAGGTACTCGTTAACCCCCCAACTAAACCAGGTAACTAAACCTGGATAGGCAAAATTTAGGGCTCCCACACGGTTAACCAGAGCGCCGAAATATGACCTCGTACTTAAAGTCCGGGCATGAGTCACAATAACTATATATAGGTATATATTTGTGATCTGAGGAAACGACGTGTAATTATCGGAAAATAGTAGTGACAGAAGTATTTTCTTGAAGAAATATAAACATAAAATATTTTTAACTAAACATTATTTTTATTAATATAAGGAATTAGTTATTTATTTTATTTCTATAATTATTATTACACATCTCATTGTGTTTATATTCCAAGATTTATTATTGGTTTATGTATATAATTAATAAGTTATTTTGATGAATGAAACTGTATGATGTAACCAATTACCATTTTATAGTTTAACGGAAATAAATATTATTATTATGGAAGAACTTGAGGATACAATTGAAATAAGCGAACAGGTTCAAAGTTAATTTTAAACAGTGGATAAAATGGCTCATGGCCAATGGGGCATTTGGAGGCGCCCTTGTAGAACCAATTTCCTTCGCTCTGTTATTTATCAAACTAATATAAAAGATCACACATCCCTTTGGATATTTCCCCTTGACCGCTCTTCTGAAAACCATGACTGACCAAAACACAAGGACGTGGCTACATGAAAGGATCAGTCAAACAAAAACAATAATTAAATGAAACATGAGCTTGTCTTCCCACTAGTTATTTGTTTTATAGAAACCGGTTCCGAAACCACACTAAATCAAGTGCACACCAGATGTACCACTGAGGATGAAACTAGTCTCAAAAATGTTTTTTTTATAAAATAAATAGTAAAGAACCTTTTGTTTCATTCAATATATCTCATCCAAAAACATCTTATATAATTTAAGAAAAGAATAATTATTTTGAAATTTAATTTAATAAAATAATATTTCTTTTCCAGCTATACAAAGTTTTTTGGAAATTATATAATTGGGTAGAAATTTGATGTCAAGTTTTCACCAAAAATTTTTAAAAATAAAGAAAAAAAGTAGGTATGTTTTTTTTTTTTTTAAATATTGTTTATTTCACAGAATATAATATATTCTTTGTAATATCTTTTATATATATTTTGTGAAATTGACAATATTTAAAAAAAAAGTTTTTCTTTATTTTTTATTACGTGTTTCACAATATCTCTGCAAAATATGTTAAGTATCAATAAAAAAAAAAAAAAGACTGCTGGTATACCGGGTGTCTCAGTTAATTTGTCTCATGTAACTGTTATACGTTTGAGAATATCGGCCGATTCCTTTGAAAAAAATTGCTCTCCTTATTTCGGGTACTGGATTCTCATTTAAAAGAGTCCCCCTCCCTAATCCCCCTTTTCTATTTGGCTGAAAATCAATAGTTGTTTTCCTAATAGGTTTTTGAACATACATATAGAACTTCGGAGGGCGCCGGTAGCTTAGTGGTCTGCATGCTTGCCTTCTGAGCTCAAGAGGCCCTTAGTTTAGTTCATTTTATCTGAGAAGTAAAATAAATTTAAGCAGGCCGTCCTTCGGATGGGACCTTAAGCGATGGTCTCGAGCCTAAACGAGGGTACCCCAGGCTCCATCGCTTAACGTCCCATCCGAAGGATGACGTGCTCAAGATTTTTTTTACCTCTTAGTTAAAAAAAACTTACGGGTCTCCGTCGGGTTTCGAACCGGCGATCTTGAGCTCAGTAGGCTAGCACGCTATCTCTGAGTTACCGGCGCCCTCAAAAAATGTATATACAATAAAACCCCTCTCCAAAGGACAGTCCGTTGAGAAGGGTTTTAAAAAAACTGCATTATATGTATGTAGGTACATATACAAAACGTTTAACTTGCTTTTATGTTTAATACTACGTATATAGGTAACGAACAATAGATAATTAGATAAAACACACATAATCCTGTTCCATACACAGCGAATAATAAAAAGCATTCAAAATTACAGTTGTTTATTGAATTTTTTTGTAAGTGTTCGCTTAGGTTAGGTAAATTTATCTCTTGATGACGAAAAATTGGTTGTCCGCGTCCGTTAGAGATGTGTCCGTTGCGAGGGGGGTAAAAATACATTGTTTTCCTATACTTCGGGCAGGTACACCGCAAAATTGTCCATAATGAGGGGTGTCCGTAAAGAGGGGCTTTACTGTATAAATTTACAAATAAAAAATTATTATTATAAAAAACATATAAGTTGAAGTAAATACCTGTAATTACGTTAGAAATTAAAGGATATTGGTGAAGGACTGGAGCCAAGAAAAAATGTAGTCCAAATATCACCGGCAATGTAATAAGCATCTAATAAGCCCCAGCACGAATAAATTATCTAAGTTTCAGTCTCCCAACCTAATTTAACGATTTTACCTAACTCCTAACCTAATTTAATCAACTGAAGGACTTCTGTATCTAAATACTGTATCTCTCTTTTACTAAATTTCATTTCACTTAATTTTATTCTTTTAATAATATATTTTTAGGGCGTCAGTAGCTCAGTGGTATGCGTGCTTGCCTTCTGATCTCAAGATCGTGGGTTCGAAACCCGACCGAGGCCCTTAGTTTATTTTATCTGGGAGGTAAAATAAACTTAAGCAAGCCGTCCTTCGGATGAGACCTTCAGCCTGTATGATGTCAGGTACTCGTTAAAGACCCCTGCCCTAGGTGAATCAAAATTTAGGGTAGGCAAAAATTAGGACTCCCACAGTATAGTCGGGTTTATGTCCACCAGAGTGACCGATATGACCTCGTAGTTAATAAAGCCCGGGCATGAGTGACGATATTTATTCATTCTAACGTTCTATAACTTCTCGATTCTATAACTTTCCATATACTTCGCATGTGCTTGTCTATTAAACTATAAAAAAAACTCGGCCGAAGCTCTTATGATTTTTTATCTGATGGTAAAAAACGTTGAGGAAGCCAACCTTCAGATGAGACGTTAAACCCTTGATAACTAAACCAGGGTAGACAAAATTTAGAATGATGGGCTCATGTCCATCAGTTAAACCCCAAATACTTAAGAGAACACACAGAGACCCTGATTGTTACTTTCAGTCAGATGAGACATGTTTTTAACAGAGTTCTGAAAATGTTTGAGTATGTAAGCTTCCTTTGCTCAGTACTTATATACATTTTTTTTTTTGCCAGAGTTGTGTGGTAGGGATAAAAACTTGACGTTAATTGGTAGCCAGGAGGTAATATTACACAATAAAGTTGAGATAAGTTATCAAGGTGTGGCCACTGAGACTGATCAACCTTGTCCCAATATGAGTGCAGCCCATGTGTATATGTGTGTGTGTGTGTGTGGTGGGGACCATAAAAATATGGACGGGCACCGCCCTTGGTCCGGTTATACAGGTCAGATACCCCGAGCTCCGCCCCAACCGCGGTGACGCAAAACCACGCTTCTCTAAAACGGGAACAACCTCTCTCTATATGGGACACGTTGAATTTTAAATTAGGGGAGAAGAAAAACAAAAACAAAAAAAAAAAAACTATAAGTTGCATATAATAGACCTTGTTAAAAAAAAATGACCTTAATTCAATTTAATTATCAAATGGCCAATGACAAAAAAATATGTAGGTAATGAGTTTATAAGGTTATACCAAAATGTGTGAATAGTTCAAAACTCTTATCAAAATTTTAAAATGTACTTTCCCAGCAAAAATTAATCAATTACGGTTTCGCTCTACCTCAAAAGCCAATCGACCGTTTTGGCTAAAACTAAATATTTGACTTACATAGAGGCTTCTGAATCATCATACTAAATTTTGTGTAGATATATTCATTACATTGGAGGGCGCCGGTAGCTCAGCGGTATGCGTGCTTGTCTTCTGAGCTCAAGATCGTGGGCTCCGACCGAGGCCCTTAGTTTATTTTATCAGGGAAATAAAATAAACTTAAGCCGGGATGGGACGAGCGATGGTCCCGAGCCTGTACGATGTCAGTTACTCGTTAAAGACCCCTGGCCTAGGTGAATAAAAATTTAGGGTAGACAAAATTTAGGACTCCCACAGTGGAGTCGGGCTCATGTCTGACGAAAGAGCGCTCTGGTAGTAGGCGATATGACCTCGTAGTTAATGCCCGGGCAGGAGTTATAAAACCTAACCTATTCATTAAATAAGCAATTATTAAGGTAGTTGAATTGTATTCACACATTTCACAACAGTTGGTATTTTTATATTCTTTACTTCGGCCTTTATTTATAATGTTGTATCTTCCAAAATTAATTTTTTGTTTAATTAAGTTTGTTATATTTTCTATTTTAATTATAAGTTGTATTGATATATAAACTTTTATAATGTATTACATTTATGTGTGAACTAGTAAGATCAACCCTTGCTATGAGATTTGTATCTCTATAAGCAATAAAGTTTCATCTCATTTCATGTGTATACATTTTTATGGATATAGGCCATAAAAATGTTGAACGAGTTCTTTGTTTTTGTTTATTAGTGTTCTTATTGAGTCCTGGATTTTAAAATTTTGGATCGTATTGTCTCATATATTATAATATAATATTATATTAGAGTCCTAAATAATATCAGTCGGCATTTATTATGAACCTGTTTTAAGTTAATTAAGTCGCGAAAACTATGTCTGTTTGATTATACCTTCCCAGCTATGCAAAGTATAAAGGAAGTTATGTAATCGGTCAGAAATCGAAGTTAAATTCTCATCAGATTTTCATGTTAACGGACCTCCTGATTCCAAAAATGAAAAAAAAAAAAAATGAAAAATCCGATTCTGGGTGTATGTATGTTTGTTAGATTGTCTGCTTCTGAACACGATAACTCCGGATAGAATTAAAGTTACGTTAGGTTTTATGATTCATGCCCGGGCTTTAACTACGAGGTCATATCGCCTACTACCAGAGCGCTCTTTCGTCACTCTGGTGGACATGAGCCCTACTCTACTGTGGGAGTCTTAAATTTTGCCTACCCTAAATTTTTATTCACCTAGGGTAGGGGTCTTTAACGAGTACCTAACATCGTACAGGCTCGAAATCATTGCTTAACGTCCCATTCAAAGGACGGCGTGCTCATCATTTTTTCCCCTCCCATATAAAAAATCTAAGAGCCTCTGGCCTCGGTTTCCAATCCGTGATCTTGAGCTAAGTAAGCATACATGCAAACCACTGAGCAGCCCACAATCTCAAAAGACCCTCTTCAATATTGAACACAATAATAAACTCAAGAATATCATACTCTAGAGTATTTTTTATTCTTTTTAATATTTAAAAATGTATCAGGCGGCACCCCTTGCCTAAAAGGTGTATTTAATTTAACCTGGTTGTCAGGTTCATTCCAACAGCACTTTATTATTCATTTATTTTTCCACTATATTACGAGAATATTTCTTATTTCAATCACTTTTTCTTATCAAATTTTTTCTTTTTACTAAAGATTTAATTTTTTTTATTTCTCTTTTTTTTGTTTTGCTTCTCTTCGTTAGTTTTCTTAGGAATTCTTCTATTAATATGTACTTTATTAATTTATCAAGTTACTGTCGTATTATTATTCTCATTATTATTGTTGATCATATCTAAGTGTATATATATTTACTTTTTCGAGGACGCCGGTAGCTCAATGGTATGCGTGCTTGCCTTCTCAGCTCAAGATCGTGGGTTCGAAACCCGACCAAGGCCCTTAGTTTATTTTATGTGGGTGGTAAAATAAACCTAAGCACGCCATCCTTCTGATGGGACGTTAAGCGATGGTCCCGAGCCGGTACGATGTCAAGTACTCGTTAAAGACCCCCCTACCCTAAGTGAATAAAAATTTAGGGTAGGCAAAAATTAGGACTCCCACAGTAGAGTCGGGCTCATGTCCACCAGAGTGACGAAAGAGCGCTCTGGTAGTAGGGATATGACCTCGTAGTTAAAGCCCGGGCATGAGTCATAAAACGTAATCTAACCTAACCTATGAAATATTTCCTACGTATTTCCTGGGAAGATTAAACAGTTTTAGTTTAATTTTTTTTAGTTTCAGTTTTAATTTTTTTTTTTTCGTAAAGAAATTGAATTAATATAATAGTTAAATATTTGCCTAGAATACCATAAAGGAAAAATTAAAGGCTAAAAGCTTGAATGAATAAGAAAATGGTATTTTCTGAGACGCGTTCTTTATTTGTAGTCATCATATATACTCTTAAACTTGAAATTCATGCCGAAGTATTGAAAATAAGTTTAAATGTATGATTTATAGTATCTGTTATTATAGGATAGTAGGACCATTAGGACTGGGGATGTAGCAATATAATGTAGGATAGACACGAGATAGATGCCTCTTTCGACATCTCTTCAACCCTGAACTTTACCTCAGTCTAATCTGTTTAAATAATAGATATTTTATATCTACCTAAATATGGGTCAAAGTCACACATTAAACAGTCTTTTTTCTCTATTCTTAGTTAATGATGATTGAAAACTTATAATTACTATCCTCTGAGCAATTAGCAAGAGACGCTAATTGCAGCAATTGTCAGGCCACTAAAGTCTTAAAGACTTGGGCAAGCTAGGATTTGAATTTAAAATTATACAAATTTTGCAATTAATGTAAAAATTTCCCAACATTCAAGAAAGCAATGATCAAATGACTACCGGGGGGGACTACCCAAATTTACGAAGTATAGGGGAAGTTTCACCCGAATTACGCGTTTTTCGATTCTCTGACTACAAAAATTAAAAAAAAAAAAAAAAGTGTGTAAACATGATAACTTCCGAGAGAATAAATGTATGGACACTAAAGTTATTTGTATCTATCACCCCATGAGGACTATATGTAATGATTTTCAGCCAAATCGACCTGAAGGAAGTGGGGGTTCAGAGGACTAATAATTTATTGAAACTTTAAAAACAGGACGACACATATTGATTTACAGCCAAATGGGCCAAAGGGAAGGAGAGATTAGGAGGGGGGAACCACAAAATCTCTATTAACTGCCGATGTAACGATCTAATGTGGTTAATTCAAGGCTCCCTATTCCTTTTGAACAGGGAAATCCTCAAATAAATTTTAATTTCGCCGGAGCTTCTCAATTATTGTACAAGCATATGATAGGGAAACGGAGAACCAAATAAAGGGGACACAAAATAATAATAATACTGAGAACAATGCAAAAAAATATATATACTGTAGAACCTCTTTAAGTCGAACCTCGATAAGTCGAAAACCTCCAAAACTCGAAAAAAAGTTTTGCTCCTGCCCCTTCAAGCCCCAAAACCTCCATTACTCGAAATCTCAATCCTCTATTAGTCGAAATAATCAGTGAGTACATGCCATTTTGGTACATATTTTCCCCACTATAACTCGAAAAAATAAATTTGACCTCTGTATCTCGAACATAGCAAAGTTTTATTTTACAACCTTTACAACTCGATTATTTGAAACTTATTACCTCTATAGCTCGAAGAAAAATAAGTTACCGACTTTAAGAATTTGCCGACAATGTACACCATTGTTTCTTAGAAAACAATTTAGAAGTATACAATAAATAGGATTACCAATTCTAAGAAATGATAAAGGATATTATTATTGATTTCATTTGAACTTTAGCGAAGCAAGTCATTTGTTGTCCATTGAAAAATTGTCAGAAGTAGTTTGGTTCAAACCAGCAACTCGGAAGAACAAGAATTTTCTGCTCTTTATACCTTAGACAATGCTATAGATAGATAAGAGAACAACCGAATTATCAAAGCAAAAAAAAATTACTGACTTTTTTTAATACCTACATATACATACTACGTATTTTTTATTTTAAGGATGTTTTGAAATAATGTTGATTTATAATAAATATAAATATGTTTGTTACCACTGTAACTTGAATTTTTATTTATTTCACCTCTCTAACTCAAAATTAGTTAAAATGAATCTTAACCTCTACAAGTCGAATCAAAATCCGCCTAAGTCGAAATCCTCCATAAGTCGAAAACTCTATAACTCGAATTTTTTGGCGTCTGCCTTGATGTTCGACTTATAGAGGTTTTACTGTATATATATATATTCAATGACGCGAAAAAGAATAAATCTTGTTAATCAAAATAAAATTAAAAATTGACTTGAGACTAAAAAGAAATTCGTATCAAAATATGTCAAAAAGATTGGGTAAATAATTATTATATATTATCGGACATATCGGATATAATGAAAACAAACAGAATATAAATTCTTAAAACAAAAAGAAAAGTATATAGATATAAATTTATATTGTTAAAAAATAATCACTGAAAGTAATATAATAAAAAATATATTCGACTATGGACGACGTATAACGAAAGTAGTTCCGTAAGAAACAATGTTCGAATACCCCATATATAATTAAAACTGAAAATATTAACGTGAGCTCACGATGAAAATAAAAATAAAATGATAAATATCTTTATGTTGACAACCATAGTGTGGTGAAATTGAAATACAAACAAAAATGATGATCTTCGAAGGATTAACGCAGAACGAAGCTCATCGGACCAACGAAGACAAAGCTGAACGGGGACACGGGCAGATAGCAAGTCCAAATAGAAGTTCAAGAAAACCAAAAAAAGGAAGGAGGGCCTTAGTAAAATACGGCAATAAATAAAAACGTTAACTATAGCAGGGGACTAACTGGGACTGAGTATCAGACTCAGAGAGGGATTAGCCGTGTGTTTACATTACGAACGTTGTTGACTAAATAGAATGTATTAAAACAAACTTTAGAATGAGTATTCAAGTCCCTGTATAGGTCACTACTGATTTTTAGCAAAGCTCTATTCGCTTTAGAGGGAGAGCGAAAACTTACTGATAAATTCGTGCTGGGGAAGTACAATGCAGGTGATTCACTGGCGATTTTTTTTTTCTTATCTTTCAGAAAATAGGAAAATATGAAACAGCGTTGAAAACTCAACATCGAACTTCTTACCGATTACCTAACTTTTCCTATACTTCGTGTAGCTAACTAAAGAAGTAAAAAGCTAGAGGAAAAACTGCATTGAAAATTTAGGAAATGTGTAAAAATGCACTATAGACATTGAATAATGAAAATTGCACAATTATTAAAATGGAAGAAGGAAAAGAGTTTATTATACCAGACGCATTTACAGAGGTACAATTATACAATAAGGTTCCTTAACCACTACCCTTATACACTAAATACAAATCAAAAATAATCAGTTAATTTTAAAAAGCTTAAAAGTAAATTTTAAAAAACTCTTAAAGAAAAATTAAAAACAAAAAAAAAATATATACAAAGTAACTGAAATGAATAGAAAATAAACTAATAAACATTCAGAAACAGAGATTATAATTTAAAATCGTGAACGGATATTTTTGTGTTTACCTCCCTGAGTTTTCTCTATTTTCTTTACCAAAACGTTTTGATTAGTGTCACACTTAAGTAAAAAGTTTTTACTGAAATTTATTATGTAGTCCAGTAGGAGCTCAACATTTAGGTCTTCATGGATTTGGAGGATGGAGGTGTCCCTCGAGTAGCTACCAACCAATCTAAGGATTTGTTTTGGGCCACTTGAAGAGTTCTCAAGTTGGTCGTATTAAAATGGGAAAATGTATCAAAATTTAAGATTGGAGGGAACATTACGAACATTGTAAGAAATTGATTATATTACCTGGTGGGCCATCTTGTGTTTGTTTGTTTCGTGATCCTCGTTGACTTGAACTGTTCTCCAACATAGTGGACCTGTCTGTTTATATACCCACTCCGGTGTTATTTGGGATGATGTCTGTCCACAAACAGTTGCGTGAGATGCGACCTACCTCGCAAAAATCTGGGTGGACCCGCCCAGTTCAAGGCCGAGCAGTCCGCCCAAATAGTGTGTCAATCTAAACAATCCACCCTAAGCTAGGAACAACGGAAATAATAAAACTATATAATAAATTATAATTTTTTTTTTTTTATTCTAGTGAAAATGAATATTTACACGAAAAGTTGCGATAAGGTGGTTTCAACATCTCACTATTAACATTAGTGACCGACCGAAGATTCGGTTTCGGTTTCGGCCAAAAATCAGCCGAAACTTCGGCCATGCCGAAACTCAGTTTTCTTGACTTGTCGTGAGTCGTTCGAATAACTTCGGATGAGTTCGTGGCTCACGAACCACAGCAATCGTGTGTGGTTGCCATACGAATACTAAAATTAATTTGTAACTAATATTTCGTTTTTTTCTTTTGATTTTATAACTGTTTTTTTAAATTAAGTGTTTACTTGATAGTCGTACAAATTATTGTAATCGTTGTTAAGACTGATAATTAGGTAACTCTTTAATCTAAATACAAGATCTCAGTAAATAAATTAATCTTAAGAATATTGTGAACACAATTAAAATAGATACTTACTTAATTAAGGAGTCTGTACTTTATATCTAATCTAAGTGTTGATTTTGACAAAGTTTACTTACAAAGGTAGGTCTTTACTTTAACATGTTTATTATTTTTGTTCATGTTAAATTGTTAATGTAATATAAATAAATTACTATTTTTGTTACATACTTCAATTATTTTTTTTTTTATATTTATTATGCCGTAAGACTAATTGTAGTCCTATAAAGCCGGAGCGAGTATGTAGTAGTCTATTGATCCTATAATTCTATTTTTGATTTGGTAATAAATTTAATGAGTCTGTTAATGTTTTCTATGGTATTAATGTTAGCTATTGTTTGAAAAAATGTGTTTTCGTTGGATAGTAGTGTCTCATGTTGTCTCTGGTTGTCGTATTTTTTGCAGTTAGTGAAAATGTGGATTACGTCCTCAGTCTCATTGCAGTGTTCACAGTTGGGGGATGGTTTTATTTTGATTAGATGTAAGTATTTGTTTGTTCTGGCATGTCCGGTCCTCAGTCGTGTCAAGTATATGATTTGTTTAGTCGTCAGTGTTATTGTTGTTTTTTATTTCATTTAACACGAGTCAACTGTCTGTAGATAGGTGTATGGGTAAAAAATACACTAAATTTCAGTATACAATGGAAATTTTAACATGTCTAAATAAGTTTCGGTTTCAAGAAGACATGTTCTTCAGCCCTACTGAAACAGCAGTACTTAAAAGACCGCCTGTGACGCCAGTTTATGTGGAGAGATCGTTTAGTCGGTATAAAAACATATTGCGACCTGATCGCCTATTAAACTTAGTTTTTATTCCTATAACTATTTTGTATTGATGTTAAGAGACGAAAAGTTTGAAAAATTTGTTAATAATTTTTTTTTATTTTGCATATTTATTTTGGTTTACTTGCATAGTTCACAAACATTAGTGCATATTATATGCACATATTTAAGTTTTTTTATTGCATATAAATCCGAGCCTTAGTCATCAGCATAGGTAGTTAGAATGGGGCTAGGGGTGAGTAGGGATATCAGCAGTATACGACGCTCCAGCCCATTGAGCCCTCAGAACTCGTGAGTTTTTCGCCAAACACTCGATCACTGTTCTTCCCCACCCCCCCCCCCCCCTACTCACCTGACCTTGCTCCTTGTGACTTTTTCTTGTTCCCCAAACTCAAAAGACCCTTGGAAGGAAGAAGATTTGAGACGATTCCCGAGATTAAGGCAAATGCGACGAAGCAGCTGAAGGACATTACAAAAGAAGCGTACCAGGACTGTTTCAACAAGTTAAAACACCGCTGGGATAAGTGTGTGCGTTGAGGAGGAGAGTACTTTGAAGGTAACCCTGGCATGTAACTTCTAAATAAAGTATATTTTGTTTTACGACGTCAGTTCGCGCATTTGTTGAACAGACCTCGTATAGTGTATACAGGATAGATCCGAAGATACTTACTTGAGGGACCTCAGCCATTATGGGTGTGATACAAGATAGGACTGATCCCTGACGTACCATAAAGCTGCAATCACTCAAGTAAGATTTGAGGATTAGGAAGGAGTAGTGTACTTGAAAGGAATCTCTTCAGCTTGAAGAGAAGTCCGTCATACCAAACCCGGTCGAAAGCCTCAGCCACGTCCAGAGAGGCACCCGAGCAGTACTCTTTCCGCTCAAGCGATTAGGAATAACAATAATAAAGACAAAATAAAATATATGTTATGTGGCCATTACAGGAATTTCTTATACTTATAGATCACATCTCCCAAAATCATTTCATACTGGCATTACTGGGTATACCAACAGTTTTCTATGTCTCATTGTACCTCGTAATTCTGAGAGTGAGAGTTTCTATATTCAGTAATACCAGTATGAAACGATTTGCTGCCAATACGATCGATTCTAGAGGGAGAGAAACTTAGTTGTTTAATTTTTGATGTAATATAACCGTTGATTCACCTACGGATCTTAAACGGATTTTCACGTTCCTTGAATACGTTTTGACAATTTTGCGATGATGTCTGCCTGAGTATGTGATTGGAAGTTTGTGAGCGCTCTAACGCAGAAAAAAATTGTAGCTATGTACTTGAAATTTGGAATGAAGATGTCACATGAGCTAACTTAGATCTGATTACCAAGCACTACCTAAATGCTAGCTACACACTTTAATGTAATAGATCTCGCGGCTAGCTCCGCCTCAATCTTCGGAGAGGATCGTCGGAATGGGAATAGAAGAAAGAGATTGAGCAAAAAGATTCTCATTGAATGAAAGTTCCGGAAACAGGACTTGACAAAAGGAATTTTAATGTTATTATCTTGAAAACTAACTTCACATATACAACACCATACTAAAACCCATCTGAACTTACGGTATTGAGATATGGGGATCAGCCGAAAAATCAAATATATACTACAGTATACTACGCCAAATTGATGATGTCTAAAATTTAAAAAAGCAAACATTGAAAAATCTAACTTACAATAAAAAAAAAAAATAAGTATAGAGGACAAAAAAATAATGAAGATAATGAAAAATGAATTAAAGTTGAAATTTTCATATTAAGTTTTTGTTAAATAGGTACTTGTGGTTTATATATATATATATATATATATTTATATATAGGTTAGGTTTTATGACTCATGCCCGGGCTTTAACAACGAGGTCATATCGCCTACTACCAGAGCGCTCTTTCGTCACTCTGGTGGACATGAGCCCGACTCTACTGTGGGAGTCCTAAATTTAGGACTCTACTGTGGGAGTCCTAAATTTTGCCTACCCTAAATTTTTATTCATCTAGAGTAGGGGGTCTTTAACGAGTACCTGACATTCTACAGGCTCGGGACCATCGCTTAACGTCCCATTCGAGGGACGGCGTGCTTAAGTTTATTTTACCTCCCAGATAAAATAAACTAAGGGCCTCGGTCGGATTTCGAACCCACGACCTTGTGCTCAGACAGAAGTCAAGCACGCATACCACTGAGCTGCCGGCGCCCTCTATTTATATATATAAATGTACATATATTTTGCATTTCTCTTGGCTGTATGTGTACAAGTAAATATGCGCATTTATTATAATATTTAGATATTTAGAAATTTATCAACCTGTAATATTCTTACTTTATTATTATATCGGATGTATATTCATTTGTACCCCAACTCTCTACAATAAGCCTTAATAGGCTTCAATTTAGTAATAAATAAATAAAAAATTGCTGATGCCCCATGCTATCTGTTATCAAGACACGCCATCAGAATTTTCAAGACAAACTCCATCATCACGCCAATCCACTTATTCAACAATTATCCACGAACACTCTCCCCACAAATCCACCCCGAAGCCTTAAGCGGGCATGGCAGAGGGACCTGCTCCAGGTCTAGCCTGGACTCCTCTTCGGTCACTATTTTCGCGATGTGCCCCCTCTATACACCCCTCTCTTTCGGTTGATTCCGCTGACAACTAATAGGTGTCGTCCTTATACCATGTGTCTCAGTTAACCTGTCCCCCCCATGTACATAAATGTTATACGTTTGAGAATAACAAAATGAAACGCAGGGGCTCGTGAGTGACTAATCTGAAGTTACTTTTAGGAGTATTGTCGACTGTGTAACCTGCTCCAGTTTTTCTCCAGCATAAACAGCTCTGGAATTTTCAATGAGAAGTGATATTTTTTATGACGGATTCAAACAGGAAAATGAATTCTAGCAACAATTTAAAGGAAGGACTTTTCGATTTTCTTTCATCCTGTTAGTGATAATCACATAAAACAATGAAAACAAGAGTTTATTTTTCTTTGAAATGAGTGTTGTTATCATAAATTATTCAGGAATAATCGTTAATTCTTTCAGTAAGACATGATAAAGGACTCAGATATAGTTCATTGTTGCCTCTCCAGAGACACTCCGGTATAGCTTTGAATTTACATATGCAATTTCGTGACATTACATTCATTACAACGGCAGTTTTTAAGTTTTTTGTGTTAAGCTTCCTCCCTAATCCCTTCCCATTCATTTGGTAGATTTGGATGTCGTCTTTAAAAGACTTTGAATTTACTGAATAAAATTCGTTGAAAACTCAATATCTCATTTTTGAGTACATAACTTCCCCTATACACTATATAACTGGGGAAATAAATATTAGAAGAGTTGAAATAACGGTTGAATGGAGCTCTGATACTCCCACTATCTTCATAATACTATAGTTTCCATATTACCACAGAGGTGGACACTACAATTTAGTATCTGATTCATGATACCCCTGTCGATCTGGCCCACAGCTGGTTTTTTGTCGATTTCTCCACACTATATTTGTTAGCTAATAATCTATAAATATTTAATGAACACTACTGAAGCATTTTAGGTCAAAATATTTTTTTTATCTCCCCAACTATACGAAGTTTAAAGAAGTTATTCAATTGGTCAGAAATTCGATTGAATTTTTGACTCCGTGACTCGTATCGATTGATATTATTTCGATAGTAAAATATTAACTAAACTCCTGAAAGAATTAATGTATCGACAAGAAATTTTATATGCGTTCTCGCGAACCCCCTTCGGACGACACCTATTGATTTTCAGCCAAATCAGTGGACGGGAGGATTAGGGGGAAGCTTAACACAAAATCTCTAAGAATAATGAATCTTTTGACATGAAATTTTATATATAAACTCAAAATCTCATAAGGTCCCCTGTCAATTTTCAGCGATTCCTATAACTGGCTCATATAATGAATATATATATATATAGGTATATATTTTTTTGTATTTATTTATCTTAAGCCACAACTATGCAAAAAAAGCACAACCAGCGGCTGGGCTGACATATACTATACAAACATAATAAAAATAAATATGACATGAAAGGCTTGCGAGAGGAAAAAAACCCAGCGGTGAACCCTCATGGCATCACTTCACAACAGGAGATCTCTATGCCAAACTCTCTTTAATCTTCTTGGGGGATTGTGGGGTAAATTTGTATTTAAGATTTTGCAAACCTCCGGATTGGTGTGTAAGTAAATTTTAGTGTAGAAACGTTTGAATAAGTGTTTAATGGTTGTGTCTATGGATGTGATGTTAAAGTCGCGGTGTAAAGTCTTGTTGCTAACGTATGGTGGGCATTGCGTGATCAGTCGGAGAGTCTTGGATTGAAATACCTGTTTTCTTTTCATGTTCGAAGTCTTGGCTGTACCATATATTTGTAAGCCATAAGTCCAGAGAGGTCGGAGAAGACAGGTACAACAATTTAGAACGCCTATACCGATGTGTATAATGAATATATCGTCACAAAATTTAATATGAGGATTCAGAAGTCTCTATGTAAGTCAACTATGGTTAATTAGCCCAAATGATCGATAGGTTTTTGAGGGAGAGCAAAAACTTAATTAATTCATGCTGGGGAAGTACATTGTCGTTGATTCATCGACAACTTTTTTTATTCAGCTATTTTTCCGATATCAAACAACTTAAATCATATTAACGAGAAACATTGGGGGCCCTGGTGCGGGCTAAAGCGAAGGGCTTTGAACGCCAGGGTTTGCGGGTTCGAATCCCGTCCGGCAGTGAGTTTTATTTCGTAGATAGAACTCCCATGGATTTCGTAAATAACTAGATAATATCTTTACAAGAGACATAGCAAATATGCATTGTGCATAAGGCAAAAAAAAAAAAAAAAAAAAAAAAAAAAACACTACTAAAAATTTCAAAATCTTTAACAATTATTTATGGATGTGAAAATATGTAGTTTTGAGAATTTTGGACTTTCCTGTTTGCTTAATGTTTTAAGTGAATTCATTTTAAATACATTAGGAGATAAATTACCTTACTTTCCCTGGCGCTATGGTGATGTAGTATCTGGGGGCCTCCGCAACGATCTTCCACCATTCTCCTCTATCCTCAGCCTGCCGTCTCCATCTTCTCCTGAGGTCGTCCTCCAGCCAAAGTAATCGGGGTCTCCCTCTTCTCTGTCCTAAACAGATAAATAGCTGATTAAAACTTACTATATTACCTAGAAATCTCCTCACATAATACAAAATCATACTTATTAGTGTTTATAATGATACATCGATGAACATATAATTATACAAACAATTTGTATTAAGCATACCTACTCTCTATAGGTGAGGTTTGTGAGGAGTTCCTTTAAGAAAAGAAGGGAGAAAAATGAAAACCTTTTTTTTTGGGCGTTTTCCAAGTTCAAAAGATCAAAAAAACTTTATGACTTCGATCATGTTTCATTAAGTTTATTTTAGCTTCCAGATAATATAAGCTAAGGGCCTCGGCCGGATTTCGAACCCACGATCTTGAGCTCAGAAGGGAAGCACGCATACCACTGAGCTACCGGCGCCCTCTCGTTATGTAATATATACTTCTTTAGGTAATATATACTTCTTTAGGTAATATATACTTCTTTAGGTAATATATACTTCTTTAGGTAATATATACTTCTTTAGGTAATATATACTTCTTTAGGTAATATATACTTCTTTAGGTAATATATACTTCTTTAGGTAATATATACTTCTTTAGGTAATATATACTTCTTTAGGTAATATATACTTCTTTAGGTAATATATACTTCTTTAGGTAATATATACTTCTTTAACTCGGAAAATAATGGATGTAAACAATCACAAGAAGTTATTTAAACTTTTTGATAACAAGACTTTTTGAAAGGGACAGGGGCGCTTCATATATATTTTACACCTAGGGACCTAAGCATCCAGTGCTCTTATCCCTTCCCTGGAAGCGTTGGGTTCCCCCTTATTATATTACCTGTATGTTTATACTACCTGAACCAAGCCCTTCATGAAGTGCTCAGTCTCCCAGTTTACTTAATGAACCTGAGAATGCTCTCATAGTCCAATCTTCTAAAGTCCTTCTCTGCGATTACATATTCACCAAAGATGCGAAATCTCGTTCGCGCATGTCCCGAGCAGATGCCCAGGAAGTGTGCCACCGTTTCGTCTTCTTCCCCACATCTATCGCAGGTAGGACTGTCCTTGACTCCCACAGTGTGTAGGCTATTGAACGGACCATGTCCAGTGAGAATTCCAGTCAGTTGCCTAAGTTCGTTCCTTTTGAGGTTCAGGATCCCGTCTTTTAGTCCACAGAGAAGTGGACTGGCAAGTAGGTATACTGCAGTTGATTTCGTCCTAATTAACATCCCAGTCCATTTTAAATGCCGACATTTTTTTCTCATATATCCATAAATATAATTTTTAGCTTAATGTAACCCACATTAATGGGCCTATTACTAGAATGACTGACGGTAGCCTCAGTTGGCCTGGAGAAGCACTCAATTATGTTACATTGGCAGGCAGATTTAGTAATGACATGTAAAGTTATGTGTTTCAATAATATAGTTAACTGGGTGGTCTGGTTATATATGAATGTGTTCACGTCGAAGAAATGTATGAATGAGGATGAGGCAATGTTATCTGTCAAAATGGGGATACATCACTGTAATAGTGCCATTGCCTAAACACTGAGCTTAAACTCACTAATTACTAAGCACTTTCAGTCCTTCTTTTAAGGAGGTCTCTAGGCCAGTGTCACTGAAACGTGACGAAAAAGTTAAGAGGAACTAACGAAATGTCATCGTGAAAAAATACTTTTCTCAAAAATATATAAATATAAAATACACTCCCGGACAAAATTAAAGGATCACTTCAATGAAGAGTTAACAAAGAAACATTTTATAAAAACACATCAAATGTCGAAAAAATTTCACTAACTGCTGTACCCCCTCCTAGCTTGAATGACAGCATCTATTCTTCTGGGCATTCCCCTGATTAAATTTTGAATTAATTCTTCCGGAATGTTTTCCCACTCTTGAAGCAAGAAGTTCCGCAAATCCTCTAAATTTTGTGGCTATCGTCGTCATTATAAATTTTGTGTAAAAATATATTCTTTTCGACAAAATATTAGTTTTTTCAGAAATCGCTGTTACTTAACTAATCCGTATCCTAGTTTTATTAAATCCGGTCTGTAGTGGATAGGAAAATATACAGAAATGGAATATACATATATTTCCTCTTTCGTGGGGTTGTTTTGGCACTACAGGGGCGGGCTACGTTCCAGGGTTATTTACACAACATCCATGCCCAAGAAGGAGTTTTTTTATTTCTAAAATAAAACTCTCCCTTGAACAGGATTCGAAGCCGCTACACATAGTAGCGACCAAAGCATGAAGCTCTAGCCCACACGGCCCCATCCGATATAAAAAGAAGTGTTTGTTTTGACCAGAAATCCGAGTCAAAAAATGTTTCCATTAGTACCCTTCAGATATGCCCATATTATTCATGAATTTAGCAAAATAAATACTTACTTACCTATAATCTGAAATTGAAGTTCCCTTTTGCGAAGAAAAGACTGTCAGCCCCTGATAAACGATCATATCCTAAAATATATACATAAATAAATATAATAAGTATATAATAAAATTAGAAATATTGTCCCTTGCAAAATACAATGAGAACCAAGTTTTTTTTGGCCTTATGTACGGTGCATATTAGCCATGTCAATGTGTTATCTAGTTATATTTACAACATCCATGGCCTCGGGAGGGAGTTCTATCTATGAAATAAAACTCACTCCCAGACGGGATTCGAACCCGCAAACCATGGTGAGACCATGCGACCAAGCCAAGCCTTTCTTGAGGATTAAAGGCATGACGAGTACTGTTGTCTTATGACATTTGTAAGTTCAAACATCTATTTTAAAAATAAGCCTAATACCTATGAAATAAAACTTTATCGCTTATTTTATAGCAAGTAATAAGAATGATAGAAACTTAATAACTACTGAAATATCAAAAATATAATAGATTAAATAATTGCTACAACAAAAATATTCTAAATACTTGCTATAACAAAAAATATTTCAAACAATTGCTGCAACAAGAAATATTTTAAATAATTGCTACAACAAGAAATGTTTTAAATATTTGCTGTACCAAAAAATATTTTGAATAATTGCTACAAGGAATGTTTTAAATATTTGCTATAACAAGAAAAATGTCGAATATTTTCTACAAAAAATGTTACTATACATAAATATATAGGTAGGAGAAGAAAGAAATAGATAACTTCAAAATGTACCTACCTTGTAAATGAAAAAAGGAAATAGAAAATGAATAAATAAAAGAATAAGTAATTTTTATTTAAAAAAAAGAAAGATTTAAAAATTAAAAGAAACATTCAACAATGTGTTTTATTCAGTTATGCAATAATGTTAACTAAACAAAAAATAGGCTTAAGTATAAGGTATGGATACACTAAACTCGAATGTACTAGACTCTCAAGTGATATCAGTGTTGCCACGTTAACGTTTGTATGATATCCAAAAAGATTTTTAATATCCAAAAACCTTGCAGTGAATTCCATTGTAAAAAAATATTTTTATATTGTAAATTATATTGCTTTTGTATTTTGAAAAATTTAATTTTCTATTCTTTTATGAAAAACCTCTTCAATGCGATACAATTCGTTCAGAAAAAAAAATAGGCACTTTTGACAACACAGATTGACAATAGAACTAACTTTTCATTACTTTTATGAAACCAGTCTACTGTTTGCGCTAAAATTCAATAGTTGATTTACATTTGCTCTTAAATCCTCGTACTAAATTTTGTGTCGATAAATTCATTACATTGACAGTATTAAAATTTTTGATTTAAGCCCTCCCCCTCTGATCCCTCCTTCCCTTCTGTCAATTCCGCCGAAAATTAATATATGTCGTCTTTATGGGGATTTGAATTCACATATGAAATTTGGTGTCGATACATTCATTTAAACGTCAGTTATTAGAGTTATTGAGTTAAGCCTTTCCCCTAATGCCCCCTTCTCTTTAGTCGATTTGGCTGAAATTCAATAGGTGTTGTCGTTAGATGGTTCTGGATTAATATAAAAAATTTTATGTTGATGCATTCATTTTATCGGAAGTTATCGTGTTCACAGCAGAGAGACTTTTTTTTTTTAATATTTGAATCTGGAGGTCGGAAAACATGAAATTCCGTTGAAAACTCCGCAACCTTTTGACCGATTAAATAATTTATGTCATTATAGGGTGCTTCTCCTATATTCCTATAGCAAAAAATTAGGGGATGCACAGGAATGTACTTCCCCAGAACGAATTTATCAATTACCTTTTCGCTCCCTCTCCAAAAACAGTCGACCGCTTGCGCTAATATTCAACAGTTGATTTAAATAGGGGCTCCTATCCTCACACTAAATTTTTTGTCAGTAAATTCATTACATAGTCAGATTACCCTCTGCCCTTCAGCCAATTTTGCTGAAATTTGAATTTGTTCTCATTGGGTTTTAAATTTGATGTGAATGACATTTTCATGTCGATACATTCATTACATCGGCAGATATTGGGGTTTTTGAGGTGAGCCTCACCCCTGATCTCTTCTTACATTCTACCGACTCCTGCTAAAAATTAATAAGTGTCGCCCTAGGTTGCGCCCAGATGCACAAAATATTCTGCCGCCCATTTAAGAAAAGAGAAATATTTTTATTTAGATAGACATTTTTTAAATTTAATCTTAAATATTGTTATTAATATATTAAAACTATTATTATGTGATATCTGTAGTGGATGAGAAGTCTCTTTAAAAATGATACTTAACAGAGATATTGTGAAACACTTAATAAAAAGTAAAGAAAAAATGTATATTTTTTAAAAGATATTTTCAATTTCTCAAAATATATATAATATGGGAGTACTTTCGGTATTACTACCATATTATATATATTTTGTGAAATAAACAAAATCTTTTAAAAAACATACGTTTTTTTCTTTACTTTCTCTTTAAAAACTCAATTTTAGTGTAAAAATCCAGTGAAATGTTTATGAAAAAAAAAATTTGAAATTTTGCCGCCCAGGGCAAGTGCCTCTATTGTAAATCCGTCCCTGATCGTCCTTATGGGATTTTGGTCCCCCAGAGGGAGAGCAAACACTTAATTCATTAATTAATTTGTAATGGGGAAGTACATTCACTTTTTTTAAAAATTAATATCCATTTTTTTATTTCATACCAAATTGTCAACATTGGGGAAAGATTCTCTCATCTCAGCCATGATGCACCAATGTAGTCTCCCTTCTCCGACACAAGATGAGAGTATGACCTTGAAGAATGCATACAGTTAGTGGGGGGGCAGAAATGCACCATTGAGGACGGAAGTCAACAATCCGGTTCCGTCCACACTTACTCTTCATCTACTAATAGACATACATCTAATACTGCTCCAGAGACAAGGCGTAACTATTCTGTCACCATCCCACTATTTCTTAACAAACCTTACTCCCCCAAATCTGGTTCCCAAATATATATATATTTTTTTTATATTTAATTTGCATATACATATATTTTTTCTAATCTAAACTAGAGGGTCCCCCTCCTCCAAGGCGGGTTGTTGTCAAACACTTGCCAGGCCTTACATCAGCTTCCTGCTCCATATATATTGACCAGAAGACTCTCCAAGAACCAGACACCATCCACAGACACACACACCATGGCAGCTAAGGTAACATAGTCAATATCAAATTTTGGATACATTTTTCTAAAATTAGGATCATCAACATTTTTCAAAAGATATATGAGTAGTAATCAAATTTTAAAAATTTCATTTAACGTTCTTTAGTTTAAAATGAACCATAAAACTTAAGACATTGGCTGTTTACACTTGGAACTCTCTTGACATTGGTCGTTATTGTCCAAACTAACTATAGTTATGATAATATGATAAACATCAGCGACAGGGACTGTTTTTCCTGAAATTTGAGATCTGAGAAAAAAAAAAAAATTAATAAATAAGTCGCCAGAAAATAATTTTTGAAAAAAATGACATTGGTAATTTTTGCCCAAAAAAAATTAATTTTTTTTTGACATTAGCCCTCCCATCATTGCAATGACAAACAACCACACCGCAGTTTGTAATACCGTACACAACCACTAATCGAAGTAGAGGGCGCCGGTAACTGAGAGGTAGCGTGCTAGCCTAGCTCAAGATCGCGGGCTCGAAACCTTGAGCACACCGTCCTTCGGATGGGACCTTAAGTGATGTTCCCGAATCTGTACGATGTTAGATACTCCCGACCCTTACCCTAGGTGAATAAACCTAGACAGACAAAATTTAGGACTCCCATAGTAGAGTCGGGCTCATGTCCATCAGAGTGACGAAAGATCGCTCTGGTAGTAGGCGATGCAACCTCGTAGTTACAATGGCAGTAATTAGAATTTTTATGTTAAGCCTCCCTTGATCCCCCCCCCCCCCTCGTCCCTTTGGCTGATTTGGCTGAAAATTAATAGGTGTCGCCCTTAAAAGGTTCTGGATACACTTATATAATTTCGTGTCAATACATTAATTCAATCGTGAGTTACAGTTTTCATGAAATTCAAATGAGTTGAGCCTCACCTCTGATTCTCCATTTTTCTTCTGACGATTCCGCTGAAAATTAATAGGTATTGTCCGTATGGGGTTTTGGTCATATATAAAAAATTTCGTGTCGATGCATTCATTCTATCTGGAGTTATTTTGTTCATAGACACAAACTTTTTTTCCATATTTGGAATCTAGAGGTCGGAAAACATGAAATTCCATTGAAAACTCCCCATCAAATTCAAACAAATTTCTTCAATCTGACCGCATTTCTCAACGAAGAAGTAAGGAATTGCATTAAAATATTATTTTTTTCTATCCAAAAAAAAGAAAACACATTCTGCAAGCCATTTTTTTTTTTTTTTTTTTTTTTCAACTGTCGTTTAAGTATATTACAAAATATATACTGGTGAAATATTTAATAAATACTAACCTGGTTGAATGTGTTAATTTCTTAGCTGATTAATGTTGTCAAACACGTTGAACGTAATGCTCAACGATTAGCTATACAGGAAACCGGTTGTTAATTTCGTAAATTGAAAAACAATTATGCATTTTGTACAAGAAGAGTTTAAATTTAATAATAGAGTATCTAATAACATGTTCTTATATCGAGTAAAGTATCCATTTATAATTCGTTAAAACAGGGAACAGAACTAGATACAAGACGTGATAAATTGAATTATAACTACACTCCCCATGAATTAAATAGCGTAATTTTTGAAAAATTTTACACCTCCGCCCCCTCGTAACATTTTGTTTTTTTTAATTCTACAGCTATAGTATAGAAGTTATACAACTATTCAGAGTCAGAGTGAAAAAAAAAAAAAAAAAAAAAAAAACTTGTTTGTGTACTTGTGAACACGATAACTCCCGAAGGAATGTGTCGACACGAAATTTTATATGTGTATTCAAAACCCTCTAAGAACGAAACCTATAGATTTTCAGCCAAATTGGACGAAAGGGACTAGTGGATTACGGGAGGGGGCTTAACACAAATAATTCAAAAAATTCTAATAACTGTCGTTGCACTGAATGTATTGACACGACATTTCGTGTATAAATTCGAATTCCTATAAGCACCACACATATTAATTATCAGCCAAATCGGCCGAAGGGAAGAGGAGGATTAAGGGGGAGGCTTAAGACAAAAACTCTAATAACTTCCGCTGTAATACGAGTATATTGACACAAAATTTCATATATGATTTTCAAACCCCACAAGTATTGCATTTATTAATTTTCCGCGAAATAGATCGAAGGGAAGAGGGGGGCCAGAAGTCAACTATTAATTTTTAGCCTAAACGGCGTCTTGGATTGGGAGGGAGAGTGAAAACAGTGTTGAGAATATCGTGCTGGGGAATTACATTGCCGGTGATTCACCGACATTTTTTTTTACATAAATACGAGTCAAATTATAAAAATTTATAATTACGTAACATTTTCAAAATCCCCTCCTACTCATGGATGGTCTCAAAAGACGCGAAGTGAGGTCAGAAAAGTTCATCATGAGCTTAAGCATACAATTTTCCTATTATGTAAAGAATAATAAAGAAACAAATAAAGAAAATTAAATGTGAAGTTTCAAACTGATTTTAAGTCATTAGACTTATTTAAGCGAGAAAATTATAGGTTTTAGCAACCTTCTCGATGGCACGCTATCCACCTCAGACCTCTTTAACAATTATTTAAACATTTTTTTATTTATTTAAAACTATTTTAATTTTTAGTAATCTAGTAGCAGTTATTATTTATTTCCTAGTAGAACGGAGCGCCATTATCATCGTATAAATGTTACTAGTACTCATCCAGTGCCACTAATTAAAATCCCCCTACTCCACTCAAGCCCTTGTTAAATCCAGCGGCCATAGAAGGGCAGGATACCTAATATATCTTCTAGTTATTCTTACAATTTACAATAGTAGTAAATTATCAAAATAATTCACGTCCTTGGGCATTTAAGTCTTTCCTTAATCGTGTCTTCGGTTGTTCTTTAGGGCTAAGTGTGTTTTCCTGTTTCATGTACCAACGGTGTGGTGTTGCAATTATCATGAAATCATGAGATGAACTGGAACATAATTTACCTTTCAAAAATGTAAATCATGAAATACATTAAAGAAAGAAATATGATTAGAGTATAATTCAAATTAAAAATATAGGTAAAATATCCTTTATAAATCTTTAAATATAAAGCAAATAATTTACCTTACTCTGAAGGCGACTTTTACTTTTTCACATTTAAGCTTATTTATTTTCTATTGAGCATACAATCGGTAAAAATAATACTATAAATAAATTTGATGACGATGTATTATAAAATATTAAATGACAATATATTTAAGGATAAATAAATATAAGAGTGAAAAGAAAGTAATAATAATAATTAAATAAATATATATATATATATATATATATATATATACATTTTTGTATATATTTATACAGACACTTTTGTTTTATAATTTAGATAGGTTTGTGAAGTGCAAAAAATGAAATAGTTGGTATATAATAATTTGGGATAATAATATATAATAATTTGGGAGCTATTATTAGATCGAATTTCGGAAATATTCACCGTAAGGTTGAAATTCTCACGCTGGGGACTATATGCCATGCATTCAGTTATAACGTGTCTGACAGTCCCACCTGACACAGAGGAGGGGGTTCCCGAGCCATCAGACATCCATGGACACACCAGGCTGAGTCCTATACGTAACCGAGTTAAAATTACTAAAAATATCTTTATAAAATGTTGAAGAATATGTACAATAAATAATACATATACTGTATGTAAAATATATTATGGTAATAATACAAAAAGTCACATTTTTCACAAACTTCCCGAGGCACATTCTCCTTAGACATTTGACTGAGGCAAATGGTCCTCAAGGTTGAAGGGACTGCATCCTACATATGTTCAAGAGTGTTCTCCTCTCTGAGGTTAGACAGAAAAAAAAGAAATGTGCAGAATTTTCACTTTTTCGATGGTATAAAATGCCATTCTCTTTCAATTTGTCATTCTGGTGCTTGAATTCGGGCTTAAAACTGATCTTGGACTGCAGGCGTACCATTGTTGTCTATTTAGTGCTCTCAGGTAGCCATTGGTATAGCAGTTCATTAGTCTCCATTGATGAGTTGAGGAGGGAGCCTCAAGCAATTTCGCAGTTTTGAACTAAACTTCCTAGTATCTTAACGGATCATGGTTATCGTTTAGTTCAAGCCTCCTCCCAGTTGTGCTAGTTCCCAGAGTACCAGAAGTTACACAGAAATTCCTCCTGAACGTCACTGCACCGATTCCAATCTGCCGAATTTCCCTATAAATTTATCTGCCATTTTTCTGGTCAGGCAAACGTACATTACAATAAAGAAAATGTTTTTGTTTTTCCTTTGTGTCTATTGATTTTTGTAATTTAAACTACATTAATTTTACGATATCAATTAATTATATGTTTTTCATTTGCAGTTGATCGTGTTGGCTGGTCTAGCTTTAGCCGTGAGGGCTGGAGGGATTGGTGCTCCCATTGGTGGGATTGGCTTAAGTGGAATTGGTTTAGGTGGCTATGGCTTGGGTGGGATTGGCCACGTGTCCCAATCCCAGTCCGTAATAGCTCATTCAGCGCCACTTTTGGGTGGCTATGCCGCTTCCCCTCTTCTCGCTTCCCGAGCCATCGCTGCCCCCAGTCTCCTGAGCCATGGAGCCATTGCAGCTCCCGCTCTTCTTGGCCACGCTGGCATCGCTGCATCACCTCTTCTGGCGTCTCGTACCATCGCTAGTCCTGGTCTCATTGGTTATGGTGGAATCGGTGCTTCATCTCTCATCGGATCACGTGCCATCGCTGGTCCCGGTCTTCTGAGCCATGGCGCCATCGCGGCTCCTCTTGCTCTGGCTGCCCCTGCTGTTCATGCCAAGGCTGTCGTCGACTCCTACGATCCCCACCCACAGTACAGCTTCAATTATGCTGTCCAGGACGCCCACACTGGCGACCAGAAGACCCAGCAGGAGACTCGTAATGGAGATGTTGTCCAGGGTAGCTACTCGCTCGTGGAGCCTGATGGTTCCATCCGAACTGTCGAGTACACCGCTGATGACCACAATGGTTTCAACGCTGTTGTCCACAGAACTGCTGGAGCACATCCCGCACCTCTTATTGCTAAGGCTGTGCACGCTGTTCCATCTCTCCTGCATCACTAAGACTGATAACTCGCTCAGTATTTTTAGAAAAACGTATAGGTACTTAAGATAAATGTACAAAGGGTATACTTTTTTTACAGAGTCCATGTTTTTTGTTACGTTTTATATGAAATATAGTTTAGTACAAATAAACTAATTTACTTATTTTTACCCAATTACCTTGCGGTTAGATATTTCTTTCCGACTTATAATCAAAAAGGGAGGTCAATGACAATTAAAGTTGAGAAAGCGCAGAACAAAAAACAATACGAGCAAGGAAAGTGCATTCTAAGTGATTCACCAACTTTTTTTTTTCTTAGAGAACTGCAAAAAAAAAAAAATTATATTGCATTAATTATCTCACGTAGAACCACAACATGAATAATGCAAATGAAGTTCGTCAGATAATTAAATAATTACTATTAAAAAATATAAACAAGGCAATGCCTAATAACATAAGTTTGGAATACATAGGTGGTATTCTAGAAGCCTTAAATCTCTTCGAAAAAAATGAAATCGCACCATTTGATCCAATCTTGATCAAAAAATTTAGATTCAATTACTGCGGAAAAAGAGTTGATAATTTCAAAAACTCGATCGAACTGGCGGATAACAAAAAGAAAACAGCATGGAGTCTAATAAATACGAAATAAAAAGAAAAGAGGTTACAATAGAAAAATTACAAATAAAAGACGTTCGAAAAGTTCTGACAACAAAATAAATTGATGAAATAAATAAATACTTCATAACAATTAAAGTTCTTTAATTTATTTGCTGTTCTTTATTGTGATCAATTTTTTTCTTTATATTGGTCACATTCATAATGCACTTGTGTATAGCATTTTGCGTCTTGCTGGTCCAAATAAATGTTATTATTGAATTTATTCATAATGCAGAACATACTGTTATAGGTCAACTATAACAAAGAGGTCGATTCGTATAATATGTTCTGCATAAAGAATATGATCAATATAAAGAAAAAAATTAGATGTGATAGTAAGATGTTGTGGGACGAGATTTCTAATAGAAATAAAAGACGTTGTCTTCCCACTGTTTTATTTTATACCAGAACCGGTTTTCGACGCAACAGCGTCATCATCAGTGGTTCATCCACCCACACAGCACAGCGGTTGGAAGATAACAGTTATCTTCCAACCGCTGTGCTGTGTGGGTGGATGAACCACTGATGATGATGCTGTTGCGTCGAAAACCGGTTCTGGTATAAAATAAAACAGTGGGAAGACAACGTCTTTTATTTCTATTAAAAAAATTAGAGTTGTAAAGATCAAAAATAAATTTGAAAGAATAATAAAGCTGTGAAAAAATATAAATTATTAGAAACTCACAATCTTTTTACACAACCCAAAAGTGAATTCTAACCATGATAATAATATCAGGAAAATATATAACTAAACATTTCTTCACTCATTTTCAAAAAAATTAAGCCTGATTCTTGAAAGCAACAGATCGTCTAAAAAAAAATTTAATTCAACTAAAAATGTATATGTTAGAGTTAACCATTTTTATTCGAAGACGGATTTTATTTTCTCATTATTCAAAAATACTAAAATCTTATTTTAATATTTATGTTTCATTTTTATTTTCTTGGCAGTGTTCCTCCACAGTAATCCTCCTATATAAGGTCCATCGTGATTATTTTTCGTATAGTGTTTTCATTATTAATATATTTATTTTTATTATTTTTATATAATTTACTAGCAGTAATACGCGGCGTTGCCCGGGAACTTTGAATTTTCTCCTAATATCTCTCGTTCGAATCCTATTCAATTTTTCAACAGTGAATTCATGATGTTATAATTTTGAATTATTCATACGGAATAAGGCTTATAGTCCTTCAACGGCAGACATCCCAGCTAGTAAGTTTTTAGGACCCCTGGGCACCATAGTTAGTACGCGCCATTCAACGGTGGAAACCACAGTTAGTGAATACTTAGCGTCACTGGACGTTCTAGCTAGTGCGTACTTAAGAACGCTTGTGACCACAGCTAGTATGTGCTTTGCAACGGCGGACCCCACAGCTAGTACGTAGTTAGAAACGCTGGGCACCACAGCTAGTATGTACCTTGCAACGGCGGGCCCCACAGCTAGTATGTAGTTAGGAACGCTGGGCACCACAGCTAGTACGTAGTTACTACTACTACATATGAAATTTCATGAGAATCCGATTACTTTTAATGAGTCAGTATTATTTTTATGCTTAGCCCCCCCCCCCCCCCTCCTGTTCAAATTTTTGAGATTTCATATAGTGTATTATTCTATTTCGCCTTTAAAAATACTATATGTGAAATTCCATGACAATCCGACCATCAGTTAATGACCAATCACTTTCTTCGTATTTAGGCCTACTCCCACAACCCCCCTTCCGTTCACAATTATGCGCTAAAACAATTTTTATGCTTAGCCCCCATTGCAACCCCACCTCCCGTTCAAATTTTTGAGATGTCACATAGTGTATTTTTCTATTTCGCCTTTAAAAATACTACATGTGAAATTCCATGACAATTCGATCATCTGTTAATGACCGATCACTATCTTTATATTTAGGCCTACCCCCACAACTCCCCCTCACGTTCACCATTTTGTGACGTCACACCCTATTTTTTTATTTAAGAATACTACATATGAAATCCCATGACAATCCGATCATCCGTTAATGACTTAGCACTATCTTTATATTTAGGCCTCTCCCCACAACCCCCCCTCCCGTTCAAAATTTTGAGATATCACATAGCGTATTTTTCAATTTGCCTTCTAAGAATACTACATATGAAATTCCATGACAATCCGATCATCCGTTAATGACAGCACTATCTTTATATTTAGGCCTACCCCCACAACCTCCCCTCACGTTCACTATTTTGTGACGTCAGACACCCTATTTTTTTATTTGGCCTTTAAAAATACTACATATGAAATTCCATGACAATCCGATCATCCGTTATTGACTTAGCACTATCTTTATATTTAGGCCCCCCCTACCGTTCAAAATTTATGGACGCCACATAGCCTATTTTTTAACTTGGCTTTTAAGAATACTACATGTGAAATTTCATGACCCACAGCTAGTACATAGTTAGAAACGCTGGACACCACAGCTAGTATGTACCTTGCAACGGCGGGCCCCACACCTAGAACGTAGTTAGGAACGCCGGGCACCACAGCTAGTACGTAGTTACTACTACTACTTGTGAAATTTCATGAGAATCCGATTACCTTTAATGAGTCAGTATTATTTTTATGCTTAGCGCCCCCCCCCCTTCCCCCCCTCCCTCCCGTTCAAATTTTTTTAGATGTCACATAGTGTATTTTCCTATTTCGCCTTTAAAAATACTACATATGAAATTCCATGACAATTCGATCATCTGTTAATGACCGATCACTATCTTTATATTTAGGTCTACCCCCACAACTTCCCTCACGTTCACGATTTTGTGACGTCACACACCCTATTTTTTTATTTTTTTTGGCCTTTAGGAATAATACATATGCAATTCCATGACAATCCAATCATCCGTTAATGACCGATCACTATCTTTATATTTAGGCCTACTCCCACAACCCCCCCTCACGTACACTATTTTGTGACGTCACACACCTTTTTTTTTATTTGGTCTTTATAAATACTACATATGAAATTCCATGACAATCCAATCATCCGTTAATGACTTAGCACTATCTTTATATTTAGGCCTTTCCCACAACCCCCCCTCCCATTCAAAATTTTGAGATGTCACATAGCGTATTTTATCTTTATATTTAGGCCTACCCCCACAACTCCCCTCACGTTCACGATTTTGTGACGTCACACACCCTATTTTTTTATTTGGCCTTTACAAATACTACATATGAAATTCCATGACAATCCAATCATCCGTTAATGACTTAGCACTATCTTTATATTTAGGCCCCCCTTACAACCCCCCCTACCATTCAAAATTTATCGACGCCACATAGCCTATTTTTTAACTTGGATTTTAAGAACACTACATGTGAAATTTCATGATAATCCGTCCATCCGTTAATGCGCTAGAGCAATTTTTGTGCTTAGCCCCCCCCCCCCCCCTCCAGTTGACCGTTAGGAACTCTCTTCATAAGAACCTTCCTCGGACTTCAACGAATATTTGAAAAAAAAAATTAGCCGAAATGGTCCAGCCGTTCTCGAGTTTTGCGCTTAGCAAAATTAGCCAGTAATTTTTATTATATAGATTTACTAAATTTTATTTCTATTAGGTCATTTATTTATTATTTATTTTTATAATATCTTTTCTTTCTTTTATATATTTGTACCTTGTGACCTGAGGAAGGGGTATAAGAATGTCCCAAAATATCTTCATGAAAGAAGTCACTTTTGGAAGAATTATACAAAAATTTTAGTATAAGGAAGTATTGTAGTTGTGCAAAATCATCACGATGACGTCTATCTGTGACTGGAACTTTGAGAGAGGTTCAACTCTGAAGCAGTTGTAATGGACCTGTTTGAGAAGATGTCACATGTGCTAACTTAGCGACTAGAATTTGACCGAGATCAGAAGATAAGATTACTTTACTTTGAGGCCTAAGTACATTTTACAATATACCGCTTATATTTATGACCCAATCAAAACTATTTTCAAATTTAATTTCTTTGAAGTAAGCCCGGTTTGCTCGATTTACGCGAAAAATATTCCTTATTACATTTCCAACAACCAATATGCCCTCAGATCTGAGATAGGACACATAGAAACATAGTTATAGGATCCCAAACAATGTAGAGGGCGCCGGTAGCTCAGTGGTATGCGTGCTTGACTTCTGAGCTCAAGGTCGTGGGTTCGTAGCCCGACCGAGGCCATTAGTTTATTTTATCTGGGAGGGAAAATAAACTTAAGCACGCCGTCCTTCGGATGGGACGTTAAGCGATGGTCCCGAGCCTGTACGATGTCAGGTACTCGTTAAAGACCCCTACCCTAGATGAATAAAAAATTTAGGATAGGCAAAATTTAGGACTCCCACAGTAGAGTCGGGCTCATGTCCACCAGAGTGACGAAAGAGCGCTCTGGTAGTAGGCGATATGACCTCGTAGTTAAAGCCCGGGCATGAGTCATAAAACCTAACCTAACCTAACCAAACAATGTACAATAAATTTCTTTGGACAATATTTTAAACTAATGTTTAAACTGTAACTCATAGCAACGAATCCAACCTTTTTAATGTTGGATGTTTTTTATTTAAAAATAATAAAAATAAATAAATAAAGAAAAACTTTTATTTTGTTCAGCGCAAAAAGCGCTATTCACAATAAAAAAAATTAATAAATAAAAATAATAAATAAATAAAAGTCAGGGGATAATATCTTGAACTAGCCGGGGCTTCAGACGACGGTGTGACAGAGGTTCTTCCAAGGTAGCGGAGTAGATAGGGTTTCTTCGTTCTGGGCCAGGAAGTATTCGTATGCAGGCTATGACATGTTGATGTGGTTAGTGCCTTGCAGAGAGGCTAGCGGAAATATTCAAGGTTACATGAGTGCTGTAATGTGATGAGGATCTGTGAGATGGAAATGTTTTGGTTGGGGCGCTTGGCTACGCCAACTTGAGAAAAAAAGGTTTGAAGAACACCGAGGTGTGTAAGACTAGATGGAAATGAAGAATTAGAAGAAATGAGGATCTGAAAGAGTGAATGACCTTGAGTTGGGAGAGCGGAAACTTACATTTTTAATCGACTGGGGGCTCTCTGGTTACGTCTTGAAAAACCCAATTGAGCGCCCTCAAGGAATTTTCTGAGAAAGGGCGGGGAATGGGAGGGGTGGGGAAAGGACTATACTTTGTCTATGTAAATGTTGATCTGAAGGATGGAGTGCTCATTACAGCTGGGGATGTACATGGGGTGCTCTCTGGATACGCCTCGAATTTTTTGGTGAGGGTAATGGGAGGGGAATGAGTGGGGAGGGGGATGGGAGGGGAGGGGGAGGGGAGGGGGTGCTCAGAGGGGATGAGGTCGAAGGAGGGGGTGCTGAGAGGGGGATGGGACCGAAGGAGGGGGTGCTCATTCGAGCTGGGGATGTACATCTGAGGGTACTCCTGGATACGCCTCGAATTTTTTGCTGAGGGTAATGGGAGGGGAATGAGTGGGGAGGGGGACGGGAGGGGGTGCTCAGAGGGGAATGGGACCGAAGGAGGGGGTGCTCATTCGAGCAGGGGAGGGAGCTGCGCGAGCCGTGGGGAAAGATGGGGATTACGGCTAGGTTTTAGTGGCTGGAGCACATCGTCCGCCATGTTGCGCTACACTGGATGACGTCACTTCCTGGCCCGAAGAAACCCTATCTACTTAGCGGCTCCAGTATCACTCTACAGCCCAGTCGCTACCTCCAACTTCATGTCTCGAACGTCGGGAACACTATAAGGCCAAAACCATCACATATAATTTTTTAGCGTTCCAGTCTGTAGTCCGGTCGATTCGTATAATATGTTCTGCATAAAGAAAAAAATAATAAAGCTGTGAAAAAATATCTCGATTAACGCGAAAACGGCTAGTCCTATCGAAAAATTTATATTTACCAAAAATATTCCTTATTACATTTCGAACAACCAATATGCCTTCAGGTCTGAGATAGGACCCTTACAAACATAGTTATAGGATCCCAAACCATGTACAATACATTTCTTTGAGAAATCTTTCAAGGTTAGGTTAGGTTTTATGACTCATGCCCGGGCTTTAACTACGAGGTATACGCCTACTACCAGAGCGCTCTTTCGTCACTCTAGTGGCCATGAGCTCGACTCTACTATGGGAGTCCTGCATTTTTATTCACTTAGGGTAGGGGTCTTTAACGAGTACCTGACATCGTACAAGACCATCGCTTAGCGTCCCATCCGAAGGACGGCGTGCTTAAATTTATTTTACCTTCCAGATAAAATAAACTAAGGGCCTCGGTCGGGTTTCGAACCCACGATCTTAAGCTCAGAAGACAAGCACTAATACCGCCGCGGCCCTCGGAGGTTTTCTATTTAATAGAATAGGGATAATGTCTTGAACAAGCCGGGGCTTCAGACGACGGTGTGGCAGAGGTTCTTCCAAGGTAGCGGTTCCAGTATCACTCTACAGCCCAGTCGCTACCTCCAACATGAAGTCTGGAACGTCGGGAACAGAATAAGGCCAAAATCTATGAATGTATTGATGATACAAAACGAAGATCAATCCCACATCACATTTATTTTTTTAGCGTTCCAGTCTGTAGTAAAATAAGTAAAAATAAAATATATATAATGTGACTTATAACAAGGGGACTTTCTTATACCAACCACCTTTATACAGATCACACTCAAGTATCAGCCATTTGATTTGCCTGTGGGCATAATACCCGTAGGCAAATTTTCTCCTTACACTGAGGATACTGTGGAGCGACTAGGATCTCTTCAGTCTCCATCTAGCCGTGGCGAGAAGCTAAGTTGTTCACCATGTCAAGTGAAGATTCTTCAAGTGATGAAGTTGTCGTTGTTGCTTACTATTATTATTACTATAGAAATTATATATTATATATTTATAGAAAGATTATGGCGCCATCCTTTCATCGAAAGGAATGTTAACTGCAGATTATTTGTTGATGCTAAAGAGCTGGAAAAGTCGGATTGCAAGTTCGTAGCATTCTACCGAATGACGAAAGAATCATTCTTACACTTGATTGGCATTGTTTCTCCATCCGACGGACAGAGAAACACACAAATGCGGGAATGTGTGAGTACAGAAGAAAGAATCTTCATCACGTTGGTGTAATTTATAAAATTTTTGGTAATTTATTAAATTTTTATTTAAGATTAATTACATTAGTGGCATTTCATCTCGCTCATCTAAAATAGTTTCTGAAAGCAATTGTGAAAAAGACATTGGTCCACGGCTTTTGGGATCAATTCCATTTCACTGTGCTCTGCGGAAGTAGATGGCTCCATTTGATGAGGTATGGCGATATGAGGTTCACTAGCCATGGCGAGGCGACGCAGGAGACTCAAGGGACGAGCGACCTTCCTAGCAGGTCGCGTGAGAATGGTAGGATACGGGTAGGATGCGCATCTCCTGGGAGTGGCGTCGTTTGTGTCTCCCCACCTCTCAACATAGGAAGTGACTTCTAAGATACCCTCAAGATACTTGAGTATCAGTCGCATCGCTTCGGAATTGCCTAATGTGAGGTTGGCCAAACTGACAACACCTTCTTCACCACACACATCCACTCAAGTCATTATAAGGCCCTGAAGAAGAAAATAAATAGTTTTCGAAACGTTGGCCAAATTTTGAATTTTCTTTTACACGACAGAACCTCGATTTCCTTCTACATTGAAAAGATACTGTCGACTCTATTAATCATTATAAATATATAAAATAAAACGTTACTTTTCATTTTCCTTACGATGTAAAAATATAGATTACGAGTATATAATAGGAAAGACAAAATATTAAGCGAACGTAAAAAAACACGTGGGGTCCTTAGCACTAATGATGAATAAATGAATTTTGTATGAGAATTCAGAGGTTCAGATTTTTAGTCCATACAGACTAGTTTCAGCGAGCGAGTACGGCGCTGGCAGCCATAATTGAATGCTTCCGCTGCCAGCGCCCGCACCGATTACTGTTGCCGGCGCCCGCAGCGGAGGCTCAGCCCAAGACATAAGAACTGTTTATGTATCTAATTTATAAGCTATCTTGATGTTTACATTTTTATGACATATCCATATGTTATGGTTTAAAGAAAATAAATATTATTAATATATTTCGCCTACAGCGCCAGGATGGTAGGGGTGGCTAAGGTGAGTTTAGGGGTAACACATTTGGGAAACATAAATCAGGGATAACCACAATGGGAGATTAGCTCCCTCCTGTGTCATAAAAGTAAATTTTTGAAGACGCCGGGGAGTAATCAAACTCTCAAGCTTCATCTCTATCTATATTTTTTAAAAAACTGTTAGGATAAAGTATATGAAACCTCTCTCTTTCTCACTTATTCTAAAAAAAAAAAAGTATACGTCATAAAGAAGTATTTTCTCAGACTAAGAACGGACAAGGATACTGTCTTATTTCACACAAAATGTCACAACTTCGGACAATCAGAAACGAGTTGAGAAATTGAAAAAATCTTTTGTTTCACTGTTTGAAAGTATCGTTCCCCAAATGGAAAAAAAAAGCAAAACCCAATATGATTAAAGATATCAATGACATGTATAAATTAAGGTATATTTTTTTTATTTACATTCATATTTTTCTTTTAAATAAAAAATCTATATTTACAGCTGTATAAAGAATATATACAACAAGCAAATGTGCATCGATGAATCACCGGCTATGTACTTCCACAGAACAAATTAATCAATTAACGTTTTTCTTCCTTTCCAAAATCAGTCGACCGTTTGCGCTAATATACAATAGTTGATTACAAAGTGGCTCCTAAATCCCCAAACTAATTTTTGTGTTTATAAAATCATTACAACGGTAGTTATTTTAGGGTTTTTGAATTGAGGCCCTTTCCCTGAACCCTTTCTATCCTTCCTGATAGCTTTGGTAACTTGATGTCGTTTTCTCAGTACATTTAGTGTTATTTCTTAACCCAAGAGGTCTTTATTATGTATTAATTTTCCAGTAACGACCAACCCAATCCTGCATCCAACACTCTTCGATACCTAGGACAGACGTTTAACATAGACCACCCACATTAGACTGAAACGAAAAGACCTCAAATGATGATTTGGACGACTGCAATCAATCATCGGACGACAATCATTTGAGAACTCGCGCAGGCTCGGGACTTTGCTCGACGGCTTGCTAAAGGTTTTTTCACCTCCCAGATGAAAAAAAAACCTCGGCCCGGGTTTCGAACCCGCGATCTTGAGCGCAGTCTCTTCACTCACTATAATCCATTTTACTACCTACCCCACATTGCTGATGTGCCATACTAGTAGGGTACGTTTCCAATGACCTTCATATCCCTGTGAATCCTCTCTTATATACACGCTACCAACATTTTCACGAAAAACTCCACAAATCCAATCCACTTATTTAACAATTATTCACAAATTGTCTCTTCACAAATACCTCACCGGTTTCAATACTATCCAGAATATCATGCAGGGGAACTGTATAAAAAAAAATACCAGAAATAATAAAAATACGGAATGCTTAATGAATGAAAATGAAAACAAATAAAACAACAAAGTATTTTTTTTCATGCTATATTTATGATTAATATCTACAAAAAAACAATAAAGACAACAATCACAAATAGACAGTTTTAATTATTTATTAACTTGAACATAATAACACAAAATTCAAAATTAAAAAAAAACCGAAACAATAACAAAAATTGTTTGTTCATTCTTTTTTTTTACTGAAACGGGGGAGGCTTGGCCGTATAAACATTTGAGCTCAAACTCCAAGTCTCTAGCTGTAATAAAGGTCGAGATCCCTACACAGACTCTGATGAAACCTGAAGATCTTGGAAACGGCATACCCGATTTCCATCAAACATGGCGCTAAGAACCATCTCGCAAATACCAGCTTTAGAAACAAAAAAACTGCTTTGAAATTGGTTCAGCCGTCTTGGAGCTACGATGTCATAGACACACACACACATATAAAGGTTTCAAATTTATAACACCCCTCCTTTTGCGTCGGGGGTTAAAAACTAAAAAAGTGTTATGAACAAAGTTAGTTACGAATAGGTTGGACACTGTTGGTTAGCACTGTAGAGAGCCTGGAAGCCTAATTGTTTACATGGCGCTTTTAAAGGCTTTTAGGGTGAATAATTGATCAGCTATAACACAAAACAATTATTTCAACTTTCTTTTACACATTTACTAAGAAAAATTAGTGAAATTTACCGTGATGTTGACATCACTTCCAAAAAAATATCAGTATTACAAGCTATGCCAACACTACATTCTGACTGAAATGACGGTCTGAAAAAGAGTACTATCGGCTGGGTGGTGAATAAAATATGTGAATTAAGATTGGTATTCTAACTGATACAAGTGCACCCAAGTTCACATTTTCAAAAAGGGAGAACCAGAATTTAAAAAAATAGAAGCGGCACCTGTAGGTGTCTGAGGGAACTGGAGGGTCAAGCGGACAAGGCTGAGGGACCTGCTCCGTGTTAACCTGGACTACTCTTCGGTCACCTCAGCAGTACAGCCACGCAGTCGATACTCCTCAACTCATCCCACTTGCTAACAAGTATATGTTGTTGTAAATAAGTAAATAAATAAAAATAAAATAATTTTCCGGCTGTCCGAGGGTCAGAAAGTTGTGTTTTCCATTGATACAAAGAGGGCCCTCTCACGGCCCAGGTCCAGTCAGTGTCACATAAACTGGAGCACTTACATCAGCCTACTTGCTATATAAATACTGATCAGAGTTGTACCAAGGTAGACTTTGGCGGACTCAGCAACGGACAACATGGCACTTAAGGTAATACCGTTCATCTAACTAGACAAGTTTGCTAAAGCAACGAGTAGTAATGAAACCATTCCTAACTTAGTTTAGTTAGCTCCAATTGTCTTCAATAATCAAAAATATATAATTTTTTTGTGGAGCCTTAGACACGAATAGCGTACAGAATTTACATATTTTCTACACTCAGCTTAGTTAAAAAGTAAAGAATAGTTTAAATAGAAAGATAGAAGTTATTGGATAACTCAATTCATTTTTTAGACTCATACAATTAGCAAAATTCTTCATTCAATTAAACAATAAGTATAATAATTATAATAGCAATATATACCTTTATAATTTATACTATATACATTAAGAATATATCTTCTTATTTATTTTGTTTCCGCAAAATTGCTGAAGTTAAAGCGTTACGGCCACTGGTTTATCCGTAAATTTATTAATCACCCTTGTTATTCTAAATGTGATCGGTTCCGAACCGAAAATTTAGTATTCCCAAAAAATATACTCTCTCATTTCGGAAATTGGGCTATCTTGTAAGACCATGAGATAGTAATAGTAATCCGAAGTCTAGGTATTTGTCTCGTAGGTTTGTACGACTTACAAAATTGGGTTGGCGATACAGTAACCAATGTTTCTAAAATACACTTTTTGCTTCAGTTCTTGATAGTGGCTGGCTTGGTGGTAGCTGCTCGTGCAGGCGGCCTTGTTTCTCCTCTTGGTGTCGGTGTTGGTTTGGGCAGCATTGCCCAAAGCTCGTCCGTCATCGCCCACGCAGCCCCAGTTCTCAGCCATGGTGCCATCGCCGCTCCTGGCATCATCTCTGGAGGACTCCTTGGCGCCGGAAGCATCGCCTCTCCTGGAATCCTGTCTGCAGGTCTCTTGGCTCCTCGTGCCATCGCTGCTCCAGCTCTTGCCACCTCTGTAATTGGTCATGGAGGACTTCTTTCTGGTGGACTTCTCTCTGGTGGCCTTGTTTCCGGTGGACTTCTGGCCCCACGTGCCATCGCTGCCCCTGCTCTTGCTACCTCAGTAATTGGCCATGGAGGTCTTCTTTCTGGAGGTCTTCTTTCTGGCGGTCTTGTTTCTGGCGGACTTGGAGGTATCGGTGGTATTGCGGGTCCTGGACTTCTCTCTGCTGGTCTCCTTGCTCCTAGAGCTATTGCTGCCCCTGTCATTGGCCACAGCGCCGTTGCTGCTCCAGTCGCCGTCGCTGCTCCAGTTGCCAAGGCTGTCGTCGACTCTTACGATCCTCTTCCCCAGTACAGCTTCAACTACGGAGTCCAGGATGCTCACACCGGAGACCAGAAGAGCCAGCAGGAGGTACGCAGTGGAGATGTTGTCAAGGGTAGCTACTCCCTCGTGGAGCCTGACGGTTCCATCAGGACAGTCCACTACACCGCTGACCCCCACAATGGATTCAACGCTGTTGTCCAAAGAACCCCCAACGCTCATCCTACGCCCATCATTGCCAAGACCATCGCTGCTCCTGCTCTCATCCATCATTAAGTTATTACTTAAGACTGAACAACGTCACTTTGTACCTTTTTATTTCATTTATGTCCAATGTAAATAATACGCCAAAATACACATTAGTACAATAATATTGTCTACTATTTGTATGTATGTTAGGAAGTACAACAGGCGCCAGGAAATTAGGTAATACATTTGATGTCCTGTTTCCATCAATCCCCCATCCATCCCCCTAACGATGTCTGACTGAATGTACACAATATATCAGCCGGCCTGGTTGCTGGCTAAATCTCCTTGGTCTTTCAGTAGGTTCAACAGACTGACAGAGATTTGGCAATACCATTCTAACGGAGAAAAATAAGAATGTCCTTTAATTTCACAGCAAAAGGCACTAATACACTATCTAAGTTAGCTACATTAGAGCCATCTTGACTAAACTAAATCAGCAATGAAGGACCAAAAAGTCGTCGGTCAATCACCGGCAATGTACTTCCCTACAACAAATTAATCAATTAACTTTTCGCTCCCCCTCTAAAACGATCGTTTGCGCAAATATTCAATAGTTGACTTACATAGGCACTCCTAAATTTTGTGTCGATACATTGGCAGTTATTGAAATTTTTGAGTTGAGTCCCCCCTATGATCTCCCCTTCCCATCTGATAATTCCGTTGAAAATTAGTAAGTGTCGACGTTATGGGGTTTTGAATTTACATATGAAATTTTATATCGATAGATTAATTACGACAGTTATTAGAGTTTTTAAGTTAAGCCTCTCCCCTAATCCCGCCCTTCCCTTTATTCGATTTGACTGAAAATCTATAGATATCGTCGTTTAAGGATTCTGGATTCACATATAAAATTTCATGTAGATTCATTTTTTGGGAGTTATCGTGTACACAGACTTTTTTTTTATATATATTTGAAATCTGGTGGTCGGAAAACTTAAAATTCTGTTTAAATTCCTAATCGAATTTTTGAGCGATTACATAACTTCGCCTATACTTCGTATAGCTGAGGAAGTCAAAAGTTTATTTGGTACAGAACAATTTTCGTTATGAATTAGCCAAATTAGTTTATTAATACTGTAATCACAGTTAAACACACAGTTAATTTTATATAATAAAAACATATAAATATAAAATATTATAAAATATGTGATGTGGCCATTACAGGACTTTCTTATACCAACTACGCTTACAGATCACCCTGTCTCCCCTCCCTCTTCTCAAAATTATTTCATACTGGCATTATGGGGTATTAGAATGTCCACTCTCAAGGGAAGGCGGAGTGACAGTGATCTGCAAGCTTTATTGATATAAGAAAGTCCTGTAGTGCTCAAATCACATATTTTCTCAATATACTAATAATAAAAACATATTTCAAAGTTCGTTGCTATGAGTAACGATTTAAACATTACTTAGATAAATTCATTATAGACATTTAGTTTACATTCTTCGGGCTGCTATAACTTTTGTCCTATTGATCTTATCTCAAATCTGATGACTTATTGCCGATTAGAAATTTTGTAAGAAACATTTTTGGAAATATGTTGTTACTTTTCACGAGTGGTGTGGCTCCATAGGGGTCTGGTACACTCGGAAAAAAAAAAGTTACTTTTTCGGTAGGACTAAACGTTTTCGGGTAAATCAAGGAAACGTCTACAAATATGTAGAAGGAATTCGAGGTTCTGTCATGTAAATGAAAAATTCAAAATTTGGCCAACGTTTCGAAAACTATTTATTTCCTTCTTCATGGCCTACAGAATACAAGCAAACAAATTAGTTATTATGGACAATATAATCATATATATAAAGCTGAAAATGTCTGTGCGTTGTACCGCTATAACTCACGAACGGCTTGATGGATTTGATTAATTTTTTTTAAAATTTGTTCGTCATCGTCTGAGGAAGGTTATAGGCGTATTAGTTCCTCAATATCTGGTCCATCCCAGCAACCACCCACGCAATCTTTGTAACTCAAAAACCACTGCAATGATTAATGAGGAATCTTTTTGAATAAATTAGTTTTAGCTCCAAAGCTAGCGTTACTACAGTTGAAGGACTATAAGCCTTATTCCGTATGAATAATTGAAAATTATAACATCATGAATGTACTGTCGAGGAACTGAATAGCCTTATAGGAGATATTGGGAGAAAAGTCAAAGTTCCCCGGGCAACGCCGGGTATTACTGCTAGTAATAATGTAAAGAAGAGATGGAAATAACTTTTTTAACATAAATAAAGAGAAAAATAATAATAAATAAATAAATAAATAATAAAAATAAATACAAATTTTCATTATTTATTATTATTATTATTTTTCTCTCTTTCATTTATGTTTAAATAATTGTTTCCATCACTTCTTCACATTATTATTAAGTTTCTGGTTATATTGTCCATAGTAACTAATTTGTTTGTTTGTATTCTGTAGGCCCTGAAGAAGGAAATAAATAATTTTCGAAACGTTGGCCAAATTTTGAATTTTTATTTACATGACAGAACCTCGAATTCTTTCTACATTGAAAATATACTGTCGACTCTCTTAATCATCAGTCTAAAAATGTGTGCTTCAAAACTACATGTCTAGATGGTTTTCGGCAGGACGACCTGCAGACAATAGTATTTCATATAAAATACCTATGTATTTTAGTTTTTTGTCTACAACTATTACTTGAAAAGATTTTTGATTAGGTCATAAACATAACGGTTGTAGAGTGTACTTAGGCCCAGGAGTAAAGTGGTCGCAATATTCGGCAAAAATCTAATCAGATCTAAGTTAGCTACAATCATTTTTGCGGTAGAGAGCTAACAACTTTCGAATCACATACACACACACACATCATCCCGAAAATGGTCAAAACATATTAAGGAGAAAAACGTAAAAATACGTTGAAAACTCGATATCGGATTTTCGCACGATTATAATACTTCCTTATACTATAGGTATAAGAAAGTAATAAAAAAAAAACACTTGTCTCATAATGGCTGAAAATAATTTTTAATGAAAATACCTAGAAAAGGCAGCTATTTATTATGTTTAGAGTGGCATATTGCGTATTAAAGAGAAAGATACCACATAAAAAATATATACTTCACACCGATGACAGCCATTTGTCACATACATAAATAATAATTCTTGCTGTAAATGACCAGTGAATTATGATTTGAAAGTGGATATTAGGTAAGGAATTATATTTCATGGCTCGGTTGGATAAGGAAATAGTGAACTTAACTCCCGACACACGCAAATAGCCTTTAGGTTGTAGTAAAGGCTCCAAGAGGGAGACTTGCTCTACAGATAGTTCAAAATGTTAATTAAAGGATCGGCTAGAAAGATGAGGAGGAAGAACCGGGGTCAAAGGAGGATCCATGGCCTCTCCAGATAGTATCACGTTAAGAAATGTAGAACATACATGCCATACTACCAAGTATGTAAACTGCAATACATTTTATATACTCCAGCTATACGAAGTATAGGGGAAGTTACGTAATCGGTCAAAAATTAAATGCGGAGTTTTCATTGAAATTTCATGTTTTCCTCTAGATTCCAAATATATATTTTTAAAAAACCGGCGTGCGGGCAGGAGCGGAGCATCTCCGTGATGTTTTTGGTGGAAAATAATTTTTGGCTGAAAGTTCAATCCTGTCCTCCCGTCATCATTAACAACGTCCTGATTCCCTCTTCAAACCAAGTTCGCTATCTCGGGTTTTACCTAGACACATACACAACTTAAACGACAAGAACTGAATCGAAGATACGGACTACTTGGACCAAAATCGAAACTGACAACTAACAACAAACTTACGATTTACAAGACCATTATACGTCCAATTTGGACTTACGGACTCGAACTTTGGGGTACAGCTAAACAATCCAAGCATTCCAGATCAAACTCCTCCGACGAATTGTCAACGCTCCTTTCTATGTCACCAATAAAGTCCTACACAGAGAACTCAGTATTCCCAATGTCAATGAATTAATCAAATCCCGATTCCAATCATTCCACAGAAACCTTTCTTCCCATTCAAATCCTCTCGCGCAAGACCTTTCCTCTCATTCCCATCCTGACAATCCTCCCCGCCGCTTGAACAGGAGGTGGCCTCGCGATCTTCTCTCGGATGATAGTGAATAATGACAATTAACTTTCGAGGGAGTGTCAGCGCTGGCTGGCTTCTCCCATCAAGTGACGTTGTTATAATTTTCTTTTTGAACACATATTTGCTTATTATGTATATAGATTGCAAATATAATAAAAAAAATAAATAAAAAATTGATATCATTTCAAATTGAAATTATCAAATTATAAAATTGTCCATTTAAATTTATTAGGGAAAATTATTCGAATTGACGAATGCTCTTAAGGAGTATTATGTTGAAAGTGGTCGATCTTAGGAGAGTATTCAGGAACGAAATATTGTAGAGTAGTTGTATCAAAAGTTTATTTACATATTGTTATAATATTAAAATAGTATAATATACAATTCTATAGTATAATGTACAATTTGTCATGGAATCATGTATATAGTAATCATTTCATGACAAGTATTTCCGAGGGCGCCGGTAGCTCAGTGGTATGCGTAATTGCCTTCTGAGCTCAAGATCGTGGGTTCGAAACCCGGCCGAAGCGATGGTGGCTAGATGAATAAACATTTAGGATAGGCCAAATTTAGGACTCCCATAGTAGAATTGGGCTCTGGTAGTAGGCAATATGACTTCGTAGTTAAAGCCCGGGCATAAGTCCCAATAACTAACTTACAAGTATTTTGCTTGAGATAGTTTATCGGTGTTGTACATTGTCATGGAGTTTATAACAATAATTATTATTCATCTACTTAATGTATGATAATTCAAAAACCCTAATAACCGCCGATCTAATGAATTTATCAATACAAATTTTAGCATGGGCATTTAGGAGCCCCTATGTAAGTCTGTTGAATATTAGCGAAAATGATCGAATGGTTTTGAAGGAGGGCGAAAAGTTAATTGATTAAATCATTCCGGGGCAGTATATTGGTGATTTATCAACGGTTTTTTATAAGTTGATTCCAGGCTTTCAACTTGTATAAAAACTCTTCTAGAGTTTAAGAACGTCGTATCTAAAGAAAAAAAAGTTGAAGGTGAACCGCCGGCTGCGTACATCCTGAGCAAGAAATATGAAATTGTGTTTTCGCTCTCCCTCCAAAGCCGACCGTTTGGGCAAAAACTCAATATTTGACTTACATAGTGGCTTCTGAATCCTAAAACTAAATTTAAGTCAATACTTTGATTACAACGGCAGTTATTGGGATTTTTGAGTTGAGCCTTCCACCTCTTCGGCTGATTCCCCTAAAAATTAATAGAGTCATCCTTATAGGGTTCTGGATACACACGTACATTTTCTTTTCTGTATATTCATTCTATCGGGAGTCATCGTTTTCACAGGCGGACATTTTTTTTTTTTAAATTTTTGGAATCAAAGGTCGAAAAACATGAAATTATGTTGACAAGTGCGCATCGAATTTTTGACCAAATACATAACTTCCCCTATACTTTGAGAAGTAATTGCCTTTTTTGACAGAATTTCTCCACAGATTGTCTTAGAATCAATTGAAGTTATATAATCGATACTTTGCGCTAAGTAAAGTAAGCCGTAAATTGATGGAACAAAAATAATTGGGGGAAAAAAATATTAAGTAAAATAAATACATAATCCTAAGAAAAAATCCTGAAATGCTCCAACTTTGAATACTGTTAACAGTAATGCTAACCTGAAATGACGTGGAAATGTAATAAAATAAAGTAATTTTTAATTCATTTCAGTATATGCCGGCGGTAAGTGAAATTACTAGGCTTTCTGACGTGTTTACTACTTGACACTGGGATATATACTGGATGGACGGGCTAGAAGAAGTATTGTAAAAGGCTCGAGACTTCAAGCTTTGAAGCTCGGAGCACGTTCTTACAACAAACTCGTCCGAACATTACTTTCCAAGATACCATTTGAAGCAGACGAATAGGCATCCTTCGATAAGTCCGTTACCTATCGTCAGAACAGGCAACCATGGATGTAGGAGTCAGAACGGTGACCCGCTAAAGGACCCGAAGAAAAAATACTTACTGAGGCCTTGAATTAATTTAGAATATGGAGAAAAAAGTGATGAACACCAGGCGTATTATGTTATCACAATATATTTTGTCATACTATTTACACGGAATAATAAAGCTTAAATGTACAAAAATCGGTGGCGTCAGTCTTACAAATAGTTAATATACTTAATGATGGATGAGAGCAGGGGCAGCGATGGTCTTAGCGATGACTGGAGTGGGGTGAGCGTTGGCGGTTCTGTGGACAACAGCGTTGAATCCATTGTGGGGGTCAGCGGTGTAGTGGACTGTCCTGATGGAACCGTCAGGCTCCACGAGGGAGTAGCTACCCTTGACAACATCTCCACTGCGTACCTCCTGCTGGCTCTTCTGGTCTCCGGTGTGAGCATCCTGGACTCCGTAGTTGAAGCTGTACTGGGGAAGAGGATCGTAAGAGTCGACGACAGCCTTGGCAACTGGAGCAGCGACGGCGACTGGAGCAGCAACGGCGCTGTGACCAATGACAGGGGCAGCAATAGCTCTAGGAGCAAGGAGACCAGCAGAGAGAAGTCCAGGACCCGCAATACCACCGATACCTCCAAGTCCGCCAGAAACAAGACCGCCAGAAAGAAGACCTCCATGGCCAATTACTGAGGTAGCAAGAGCAGGGGCAGCGATGGCACGTGAGGCCAGAAGTCCGCCAGATACAAGTCCGCCAGAGAGAAGCCCACCGTGTCCAAGAGCCAGACCAGGAGCGGCGATAGCACTAGGAGCCAGAAGACCGCCAGAGACCAATCCACCAGAAAGGAGACCTCCATGGCCAATCCCACCAAGGGCAATATTACCAGCTCTGGCGGCCACCACCAAACCAGCCAGCATCAAGATCTATAAAATAAAAACACATTCATATAAAATTATTAAATTAATTCTACAGAATATTTCTCATTTTCTCCTCAGTTGACCAATATACCAATACTATGGCCCCCTTTCAACAGAGAAGAATGACAAGAGAGGCAATTTGAAAACAAGTATAGTGGTAGTTAATAGGAACAGTTTATACAAAGGAAACTTGCAAAACTATATCATTGAATAGTACATAACGATGAATTAAAACAAACTATTTACCAGACTAGGGAAGAGGGTTTTATTTTGCGCGCGATATATACGAGTTTGTTATCACCTAAATCAAAAATTACTGAATCGACTTTAATAAAATAACAGACGCCCTCTTTGGAATCTATGGAGTGCTCTTAAATATCAGAATTAGATCTGACCGCTATACGTCGCAATACAAGCATAAATATGTTTTCACTAATTTCGCGTAATATCTCAAAAACATCTAGAAAATCGACAAAAATGGAAATAATATTCTGAAAGATTATTAAATTACCTTCAAGAAAGATGGATACAAAAAATTTGATATCGATATCCGAGATGAAGAAAAGTAGCTTTGAAGTTGTTACTACATAAAAGTGACTGCATTTTCCGACAAGAAGTAAATAAATCTCCCGAGTTTTTGAGTTAAACCTCCCTGCTAAGCCCCTCCTTCTCTTTGGCCGATTTGACTGAAAATCAATAGGTGTGGCCCTTATGAGACTCTGGATAATTATAAAAATATAATTTTGTTTCTAAGTTAAAACGCGAAAATATTGTGGAAACTTGTAACAAATAAATAAATAAAACAAACTTTTTTTCTGAAATATTATCTACATATTTCACAAAAATTGAAAATTAAAAGAAAAATATGAATATTTTTTGTGTAATAGACATTATTTCAAAAAAATTATTTATAAAAATCAGTGTCGATACATTTATTTTTCAGGGGATCTGAAAACAGGAATTTCCTGTGAAAACTCAACGTTCAATTTCTGACTGATTACAAAACTTCCCCTATACCTCGTAAAGCTAGGAGTGTAATAATAAATAAAAAAAAACACGGCGAGGCGATTCTTGACATACGAGTAGACAAAACGTTTGGAGATCTGAGAAGTATCCGATTTTACATTTTAACCGTTTTTAATCCTATTTTTCACCCTCATCACACCGAAACGCCAAAACATTGTTTGATCGGTAAAATTTCGTGTTGTACACTGTAATTTCGCGACACTAACACTTTAAGAAATTAACACACTACATTTTAAAAAAATAATAATAATAAGACCATAACGTGATTTCATATAAGTGAAATAATGAAACAAGAAAACAGATATCCAGCTAAGATACTTAGAAATATTACCTTAGCTGCCATGTTGCCGGCTTGTATGTACTCAAGAATATGTGCTGGATAAGTCCTTCAGTGAATATATATAGTTGTAGTTGGCAAGATGGCTGATGTAAGTGCTCCAGTTTGTGTGACAAGACCCGCTCTGACCGAAACGGTGGAGAAAGGGTTCCACCAATGAGAAAAACCAAACCAGAAACTATAAAAATAAATGGATAAATAACTGATTTGTACTATGAAAAACTAATAAATTAAATTAATTCCATATCAATTAGTTGTCAATCTGACCCAGTTGCCAACATGAGTAGCTAAAGTTTAAATAAATATGGCGACCTCCGGGAACGGTTATTGATATTCTGCCACACCAACTCAAATATATTTTCTCGAGGTTTTCTCTGTCTCTACATATAAAAGGGTGAAGAGCAGTTAGGTACATGATAAGGACCGTCACGGATCCCATGAGACAACAAAAGTCACCAGGGGCGTAGCCAGGATTTTGAGCAGGAGGGGGCAAAGTTAGGCTACATGGGGAGGGGGGGGGGGGGGGGGGGTTGACTCCTGGGGGCACAGCCCGCAGTTTCCGGTGGTTAGCGTCGCAGACTTTTTGTTATTAATTTGGGAGACTCAGACCCCCCCCCCTCCCGCTGCTGGGTGGTGGCATCGTCCCCCGAAGCGACGACGCGTGATCCTTGTGTAAGCCCAGAGAGCAGCCCTTTTAAGGGTTACAAAGGCCTATCGTACTGTCTCTACGGCTGCGCTACAGGTGCTGGCAGGAGCTCCGCCCATAGACTTAGTCTTGGATGGGGCTGTCGCCTCCTACTATTGTAGACTCAATTTGCCTTTAGGAGCAGATATAGATGAGCATTTACGTCTAGCCTTGGAGGAAGAGATGCGCGGACGGACTGTACTAGACCGGAGCGTTGCAGGGACATAGTCCACGAATGGATAGTGGAGAAATGGCAACAGCGGTGGTCACGATCATCGGATGGCCGAACGACCTATGCATATTTACCGGAAATCCGGGTACGTCTGGACTTGGATACTGCCTGACCACTGGATGTCCCAGATACTAGATAGATAGATAGATAGATAAAGATGTTTATTTAGGAAAGATAAATACAGAAAAGTAAACCAAAAAAATTTAAAAAAACAGTACATCATTAGACTGGTCAATGGTCTTTTGACCGTCTGTCGGGTTGGACATGTCTTCTCTCCTTGCTTGTTAGTGGAGTTAGTTTTTATTTTTAATTGTTAAAAGATACTATCAGGTCACGGAGATTTCAACTCTAAGCTGTTCTTCTTTAAGAGAAAGAACAACCCGAACTGTTCGTGCGGCGGAGTCGAGATGTCCGCTGTACGACGGGCCTAGGATGGAGTTGATACGCGGGACAGGATCGTATCTGGGACTCGACCTACGGCAGCTGGTGATGGAAACCGGCTACCCAATGTTCAGCCGATTTGTCGCCTCCTCGCGGAGAAAGAAGCAATCATCATGACCCCTTTTTCCCCGACGATTCGGCGATGGTGTCGTGGCCTCCACCGGAGGTCGGCCACCAAAAAAAAAAAAAAAAAGACACATCCAGTAGCGCAGTAAGCGAGGAAATGAAATGATCGAATTCATGTATATTTAAATAAATGTAATATGACTTGTTTTGTACATGTACATTTAGGTAAAGCACAATTTTTGTTTATCCTGCTAAAATCGTGAAAGAACTTCCTCTTTGAAGTGTTCTCGATCGTTTTCCGCGCAACTTTCTGTGCACGCTTAGCATGCAGGTCTCTCTCAGAGACCTTTGAGACGGAATTTTTAATCTTAAATTTTTTTTAGTTTATTTGATTTTTCTTAGTTTTTTGCTCAGGCCAGGGGGGCATGTGCCCCCCCCCCCCCCCCCCCCCCCCCCCACTGGCTACGCTCCTGAGAGTGACGTATGGGCGCTCTGGTAGTAGGCGATATGTTAAAGCTGTATTTGAGTCACAATAACTAACGCTATTCATGAATTATATTTCTTCAGGTATTTTATTTTTATTTTTTCTGTATTTTTCGATAATCTTCCATCACCTCCAGATTGTCTCGTCTCTACTGTAGATATATTATTACTTTCTTATACCTTTAGTATAAGGAAGTATTGTAATCTTGCGAAAATCCGAGATCGAGTTTTCAATGGATGTTCACGTTTCAAGGTCCCCTGGTAACCTTACTTCGAGGTCTAAGTACATTTCTTCGGAAAGTTTAGAACTCCCCCATTGGTCAGTCTCCATGGGAGGAGTGCTCTTGTTGTCAGCGATATGACCTCGTAGTTAAAGCCCAATATGAGTCACAATAACTAACAGATATCACATACATTTTTTCAAAGGACGCCTGATTTGCAAGATATATTCTGAAAACCGTCTTAAAAGTCATCTCCAAGAAACACGTTTTTTTTTTTAGACATTTGCTTGTTTTACGCGAAAACTGTTAGTTTTATGCGTTTTGTAATTTTTGGTTAGAGCATCTTCTACCTTATTCTACTCTTAAATGAGTACCTGAAATTCAATCCTCAAAATGAATGAGAATTGGGTTCTTGAAATATATAACAAAAATTACCCTTTCGGGAAGTGTAACCATCATTATTACCTGGTATGCCGCATCGCCACAAGAAGACTGAATTCAGTTTTCGTAAAACAAAATTTTTCTTCTCTTGAACGACGGAACAATAACTGATTTCTTGCGTAACGTCCTTAGTGATGTCCTGAGATACGTTAAAAGTTTCTTAATATCATTCTTTTTATGATTGGTTCTTCATCTACTAGACCCTATATACCTAGAACGATCTGGCCGTCAGAAGTATAGATCTATTTGGTATTTTTATTGAAATCCTCCAGCCATGCTCTGACTTTTGACGAAAATGTTTGAGAACTTTTAGACATCCTCGTCCTTCGTGTACAGCAGTGAAACCACAACTGAATTGATATAAAAATGGGCAGCGGTTGTTGTTATGTTTACACGTTCTTTTCTTTGATTCCTAGAATCACTTCCTGCCGTTGGGCCTGTTACAGTTTCCTTCCAATTTGAATTATTGAGCTTTCGTCCCCGTTTTATTTATCTTCTTTTTTTTTTTCCATTCTACCTCCAAAAATCGACCTTCAAAATATTGATATTTTGCGCGAAATATACAAAAATAGGCAGTATAAAATTTAGTCTATGGTATCCCCTAGATGCACGGTTCGGAAAGATAATTGATCTCCAGTGTCTTTTTTTTTTCTTTTTCTTCTTTTTGGCCTCGGCAGACACCACACTATCCATTGCTATTCTTAAAACTACACTATAAAATATAATTCTGCCAAAGACGGGATACTGGAGGGAGGAGCCCAGACAGAGGGCCCAAGCAAGCGGCCCCAGCCAAGCCGGGGGACAGCCGGAGGCACCGCCCGACCACATCACCCAAAACAATATTCATAGCGCCGACCAGTGACTGGAGTGGAGGCTCCTGAAGGAAGGTCTGCATGTAATGCCGGCCGTCCAGACCTTCGGAGCTCCTGGGTCTATAGACCAGTGCCCCGACAGTGCCCCCACAGACCCCCAGCCAAGCCAGCAACCCCCCAAGCCCAGGCCCCCCACCGGAACCCGCCCCCCAGTCAGAGCTTACATTGGTTCAATTTATAGCTAAGGAATCTGGGGCTGATTTTGAATTTGCATTATAAATCTGTAAATGGATTGGTAAATAAAAATGTTGCGGGTTATTAAAAGCTGGGGCTTAAAGCTCCAGTGTCTTACGTGGTGTTAAACAAAATATGCAATTACATAAAAATCCGGTCTCTACTGATAACGTAGGATCTCCAGGAAACCTGTGGAAGCCTAATTTTAATGCGCGCATATTTATAATGAAATTTGTTATTGTTGTAAACATAAATAAAATGTTATCGTTTTACGAAGACAAACGCGGATTGCCCTGTTTTCCCCCAAGCCTCGCTACTGATTGCATCTTCCACTTGTGGGTACGAGTATTGCTCGCAACAGGTAACTGTTGAGTATTGTTGCTGCCGATAGAGGGACCCCTCACCCTTGGCCTGGTTCCCATGAAGTGCAGGGGTCGAAATGTCGGCAGCCAAAGGTTCCAGCCACTACTTCATCAATATATTATCGTTGCAACATTCTTAAGTTCAAAATGTATTATTAATACAACGTCAAGGATTAGCAGTTAACAACTTACCTTTAGAAACATGTCTGCTTCTTTAAGTCCGGAAGTACTTAATATCTTGTCTCAAATCACTCTGAATATTAAATTTACGGAAAAACAACAAACCAGCACGCAATACTCCAAAGGAAACACATATCTTTAAAGAGGGCATCGGTAGCTCAGTGGTAGCGTGATTGCCAACTCAGCTCAAGATCGCGGGTTCGAAAATGGTAAGTAAAAAAAAAATTGAGCACACGTTAAACGGGGCTTAAGGACGTTAAGCCCCTGGGTGAATAAAAATTTAGGACTCCCTCAGTAGAGTTGGCATCGGCGATGATTTTTTGTTTCATTGAACAGCGTAATTCTGAGAGTAATTTTTTTAAAGCCAGTAATGCCAGTATGAAATGTTTTTGAGAAAGAGAATGGAGAGAACAGCAGTTATAACAGATTTAATGTTAAGTCTCCGCCCTAATCCCCCCTTCCCTTCCGTAAATTGGACTGAAAAACAATAGATGTCGTGGTTATCGGTAGTTATCGTGTTCACATACATACACACTCACGGACAGACTTTTTTTTTCATATTTGAAATATAGAGGTCGGAAAACTTGAAATTCCGTTGAAAACTCTGCATCGAATTTTTGACCGATTACATAACTTTCCTTATACTTTGTATAGCTGGGGAAGTAAAAATAGAGGCAGACATTATTTTAAAACAAATATCTGGCTTCTAGCGGTAATTGTCTAATTAATGCAATTAAACCTTGTTTCCCATAGAATTTGTTTAGAAATATATTGAGAAAATAAAGCTTCTGGGCAGATAATGTTCATAGATCATGCATGCAGCCTACTTTAGTGTAGTATTTTTTTTTAATGGACCTACGTCCAGCCCAGAGCTTTGTGTATAGTATAAAAAAGTTTTAGTTTCGAATACGATCTCACATAATTTGGTACAGAACCTAAATAAATATTGTTTCACACTATCATTGTTTTCATAATTTTTTTTTTTGTCTTTTATTTATAAAGATACAACCGTTGCTAGGATGCAACAACCAGCATCTATGATGGTATTGATATGTTGGCGTGAAAGGCATGTGAGAGGAAGGCCACCCAGAGGTAGGTCCTCGGGACGAAAATTTATCTTAATTATTAGGACAAGAACAGAAAATATAAAATAAATATATAAAATAAATAATTAAAGGTTGGGTTAGGTTAGGTTTTATGACTCATGCCCGGGCTTTAACTACGAGGTCATATCGCCTACTACCGTGGACAAGAGCCCGACTCTACTATGGGAGTCCTAAATTTTGCCTACCCTTAATTTTTATTCAACTAGGGTAGGGGTCTTTAACGAGTACTTTACATCGTACAGGCTCGGGACCCTCGCTTAACGTCCCATCCGAAGGACGGCGTGCTTAAGTTTATTTTACCTCCCAAATAAAATAAACTAAAAGGCCTTGGTCGGGTTTCGAACCCACGATCTTGAGCTCAAAAGGCAAGCACGCTTACCACTGAGCTACCGGCGCCCTCTAAATAATTAAATAAAGAAATAAAAAATAAATAAAAAGGAATTGAAGACTATTTTGATGGATGGGTAAGAGAGATAATAAAAGTAAAGAAAAATTATGTAAAAAAAATTGTAATTAAAACAATCATTTAAAAACGACAACACAAATTTCAAAAGAACTGCAGCTCACACAATCATTAGTCTAGAGCAGGAGTGGCCACCCGCGGCCCGCCTTGAATAATTTTACGGCCCGCGAGATTCATCACAATTTTACAAAATGTGTTTTTGCACAAAACATGAGCAAATACACGCATTGAGATCGACTTGCAAAAGCTAAGTGAAAGAGTTGAGAAACAAATATCTCACTAATTAAATAAATTAAATATTATTCGATCCTTTCATTATTATATTATCTATGTTTATATGTATGAATAATAATAAAAACAACAATAATAATTCATTCTGTTTTACATTTTCATTCCAAAAAATTTTTATAGTGGGTCCAAATCTAATATGGGAATATATAATTTTATATGTGGCCCGCGGGATTATAATGCATTTCCAAAGTGGGCCGCAAGATCTTTCCAGAAATGGTTCTTTCAAGAATATTAGGTATTATATATTGTGCTTTTGTTTTTTTTTTGTTTTGTTTGATGTTTTAAGGTGTTCGTTCGACTTCTTGCTCATTACACCTAAATGTTCACTCTCGATTGATAGTCATTGATCTACTGTTTACCAAACCTGTCTCGGGACTATATGCACTCAGTATTTAAATGTTTTTTTTTTTTTACGTATATATACTACTACTTATATATTATATACCACTACTTATAAATATATATTTTTTTACACATATATACAATGTTTTTATATTTATTTTTTATTTTTTACTTACTTCTTTTTTTTTTTTTTATATAAATATTTATTTTTTTCCTTCTTCTTTTTTTAACTTTTTTTGTTATTTTTATTTTTCTGTTTCTGTTATTAAGTATATTGTGTTCTTGTTAAGCACCAATTCCTTTAAGCTTAATACATATTTTAATAAAAATAAAAATTACCAGAAAGAAAAAAGTATTAAAGTTTAAGTTTTTAGTTTATTAAAGGATGTTATCATATTCACAGACACTCTCAGACAGCAATTTTTTCATTTTTTGAATCAGAGATAAACATGAAATTCCATTGAAAACTATACATCGAATTTCTAACCGGTTACATAACTTCTCGTATACTTCTTATAGCTGAATGAGTAAAAAATTAAAATTTATACTTTGCACTTTTCATGCTTGTAAAATACTGTTTCCCATAGAATCTATTGAACAATTTAAAAATAAACTCCATCATTGTCATTCATAAATGCAACATACTTTAAGAGTAGTAAATTGTATTTTTTGCAAAGACTATTTACATTTATATAAGTCTTGATTTTTATTGTAGAAATATGATTCTATTAAATTTGTTTATTTTATTATATTTTCAGTATAAGGAAGTATTGTAATTCTAAAAAAAAAGGGAGATCGAGTTTTCAATGGAATTTCACGTTTCAAAGTTACCGGATGATGTCTGTCTTGTGTCCGTGAAACGATGTTAGCATTGAACTTGAATTTTGAGATGAAGATGTAACATAAAAGAAAAAAAAAAAAATTATACTACTTTATTTAACAAGAAACCGCATTTTTTATTTATTTTTTGTCTTTTATTTATAAAGATACAACTGTTGCTAGGGTGCAACAATAAGCTATGATTTTTTTTTTTTTTTTTTGCTTTAGTATGGTTCATATTAGCCATGTCAATGTGTATATACTTATATTTATGACATCCATGGCCCCGGGAGGGAGTTCTATCTACGAAATAAAACTCACTCCCGGACGGGATTCGAACCCGCAAACCATGGTGAGACCATGCTACCCAAGCCCTACGCTCTAGCTCTCACAGCCACCGTGGCCCCCTCTATGATGGTACGTATTGATATGTTGGAGTGAATGGCATGTGAGAGGAAGGCCACCCAGTGGTAAGTCCTCGGGGCGAAAATTTATCTTAATTATTAGGACAAGAAAAGAAAAAAAGAAAAAAAATAAGAAAATAAAATAAAATAAAAAGGAATTGAAATACAATTTGATCGATGGGTAAGAGGGATGATAAAAGTAAAGGAAAATTATGTAAAAAAAATTTAAGAACGAATATGATTAAAGGTGGCAGTAAGTCGCGGTTCCATCTTCTCTTCAACCTTCGTGGGGGGTTTGTGGTAGGGTTGGGCGATAGTCGATAGTTGGCACTATCGATAGTCCGATAATATCGGTTAAAAACTATCGAATACTATCGATAGTTTTCCGATAGCAATTCATTTTTGTCCAGATCTATTTAATAAAGAATTTCAAGAAATTTATTATAATTAAATTAAATTACCTACCTACCTATTGCAAACTTGCAGGATTATAAATTATAAGATAAGGGATAATTATAAAGATAAATGAAAAACGAATTTATTTGAATTTTCAAAAAGTGTGTGTAGATAATAAAAATTAATCCCATTTTTATACGGCGAGAGCGCAAAGGTTTTAATTAAGTTTTTAATTTATTTTGAAGTTGCCCGTCTCGCCCGCCACAAAGGCCGCCACTGCAAAGGCCTACTGATTACTCAGCCATCTCAATTTTCATTGTTGTAAGCTGTCTAACAGCGATAATCATTCATCTAGGTACATAAATTCCTAGAACAAACATAAATAGAAATATTACAAAATTTGGATAATTAAAATCAGCTTTGTGCTCTCGCCGGCCAACGGCTTTGTTTGAAGTTCTGTGATAAAGAATTAATTAATTTGCCAATTTGCGCTCTCGTCGTATAGTCACCCTCATAATAAAAATCAGCTTTGCGCTCAAGGCAGCCAACCCCAAAAAAATTTCTAAGAATTGTAGAATAAGATTCCCAATTAAAGAGGAAGTTAGGATTATAAATACTTAGAAGAGCCAAAGCCCAATACCGTGAATTTAATTTGTTTGCACAAGTGCGTGACTACGTCATCAACTTCAAAACTTGTGAGTAAAAATTAAAAAAATATCAATAGTCAAAACTATCGTTATTGGTTACCGATAGGCGTGGCCTATCGATATTGGGTACCGATAGGCGTGATCTATCGATATATCGATAGTAACTATCGACTATCGCCCAACCCTAGTTTGTGGTAAGTGTTGTGGCGATAAAGTACGTATTTCTGGGGTTGTATGTGTGTAAAGTTTTCTAAAAACCCGCATGTAAGCAGTTTGTATTGTGACGGGTGCTGTGTGTATCATTAAATTAATTTTGAAGTGTTCTGTTGTTTATGTATGGTGGGCACCGTGTTATCAGTCTGAGGTTTTGACTGAGTTTGAGTTTGTTGTCTTCCGTCTGAGTCCATTCATTGTTCCAGTGTTGTTCAATTTTTTTTTGGAGTAGTTCGAAAGTTCTTGTGCTGTGTTAACTGTTTGTTGAGGCAATAAGGGGGATTGCATTGTTGATTATATTAGGTTAGGTTTTATGACTCATGCCCGGGCTTTAACTACGAGGTCATAACGCCTACTACCAGAGCGCTCTTTCGTTACTCTGGTGGACATGAGCCCGACTCTACTGTGGGAATCCTAAATTTTGCCAACCCTAAATTTTTATTCACCTAGGGTAGGGGTCTTTAACGAGTACTTTACATCGTACAGGCTCGGGACCATCGCTTAACGTCCCATCCGAAGGACGGCGTGCTTAAGTTTATTTTACCTCCCATATAAAATAAACAAAGGGCCTCGGTCGGGTTTCGAATCCACGATCTTGAGCTTAGAAGACAAGCACGCATACCACTGAGCTACCGGCGCCCTCCTTTTGATTATATTGAATGCGCTCTTTAAAGGGTCTGAGAGTGGTTTAGCAACCGAAAGCCCTCACCCTAAATATATATATTGTGTAAGAAAGGACTATATTTTTATTTTCCTTATCTTCGAGTTTCCCACTACATCGGCCAGTTCCACAAAAATTCCCCAACACTTGGTTCATCTTGAGAAGTACGTAAATAGTAAAAGTTGTCGGCTCTGGGGATGTGTACACTTCTCAGTAAACTGGTTTAACATAAGGTACGTCGAAAAGTGGCACTGCTATGCGGTACACCAAACAAAAAAAGACGATTCACGATCGACTTTCAGTTCTGGAATCCTGGAGTTATGCAAATTTTTGATAAAAAATTAGGTCGGTCTGTGAAATTACAAAAACCTGATAAAGATTCCTTATTGAAATATGTTTTTTAAAATTTATATTTATCTAATTTTCCTCTTGAAAAACGGAACCTTTCAGCGAGCTGTGTGTCTGTCTGTCCATCTCTCTAGACACCAAACCATTTGGTGATAGACATTTTTTGCAGAGATATTGTGAAACACTTAATAAAAAGTAAATAAAAAATGTATGTTTTAGTAAATATTGTCTATTTCACAAAATATATATAATATGGGAGTACTTTCGGTATTGCTATCATCTTCAGCCACGACTTGACAAATTCTAAATGGAAGTTCATCCAGTTTACAATCCAAACTGTCCCCTTTTTCAGCCTCCACGGAGTTTTTTTCTCTGTTCTTCTGTACAGTTAAATATTAAAAATATGGAAAACTTTAAAATAAAATTTTGTCTCAAATTGAAATCTTAATAATAAAAGAAAAATATTTAAATGGTATGTGCTGATTAAAATACAAATATATTTGCATATATGAAATAAATAAAAAATGACAATAATAAATATATGAATAAAAATACATAAAATAAAGATACACATTTTTTTTGAGGAAGTATGTACGCATATAGGAGGATTATATCATTGGCGATAAAAGGGGTGAATATTTGAGATTGGTTTGATCGTTCATACAATTTCCTTTTTGTAGCGCTCTGTTTATTTCCAGTTGTTCCAGTGATTTGAGTAATGTACCTTTGTCACAAAAATGTAGGTATTGTATGCCTGTATTTATATCGAAATGGTGTTTGTTTTCGTTGATGTGTTGTGCAAAAGTTGATTTCACTGAGTTGTATGTTGTGTCAGTGTTTAAGCCTATTTCTGATAAGTGTTCTTTTACCTTATTTTTAAATTGTCTTCCAGTTTGACCTACATAAACAAAATTACAAGAACTACATTCTAGCTGGTAAACCCCACTTTTTTATTCTGTTTTTATTTTGTCTATAGTGTTGTCAACAACTATTTCAACATTTTTCTTTTATTAAGATTTCAATTTGAGACGAAATTTTCTTTTTAATGTTTTTCCATATTTTAAGACATAAGGGTACCGTTTGGATTGTAAACTGGTTGAATTTCCATTTAGTATTAGTTAAGTCATGGTTGAAGATGGTAGCAATACCGAAAGTACTCCCATATTATATATATTTTGTGAAATAGACAATATTTTTTTTTAAACATACATTTTTTCTTTACTTTTTAAACCATTTGAATTAAAAAATCAAACATTTTTTTTTCGAAATATCCTTAAATATGATTCACCGCTAGGATAATTGTGAGGAATAGAAGTTACAAAAATAAATAAAATATTTTCTGAGAGAACCGGTGCACAGTGGTTCAAATTATGAAACTCACTAGAAAGATGGGAACAATTGGTATTGGAAGTAGACTAGTTGTAGACATTGAACCCAAGAGGTGGGCCTCGGTTGTTTACAGTAAGTACGCAAAGCCGGCATGTAAACATAGAAACGACACGTCATTATCTTTTCACATCTGTTACATTCTGACAGTGGTGCAGTGCAGTTAATTTATTTTTCAAACCTTAGCTAATATGTCTAATTCGGGAGAAGGTAAAGGAATAAACTACATTGTTTATTTTGCCAAAATAGTGCATAAATTAATTAAATTCAATGCATAAAGTTGTTTAATGGAAATTTTACATTCTGAAAGCCGCCCAAAAAATTGCTGGCCATTGTATGCATTCTACTTAGCATTTTTCACTTGATAATTTAGTATTCTAATTGTAAAAGAAGCCTTACTAACCTCTCCTTGATAAGCCACAGTATTTTTCTTTTCCTTTTACGGGAAGTTCTAATGTAGATAAGAACTCTTACATGTTTTCACTATGGTTGATATTCAAGAGTCTTAAACGAAACGTAGCGGTTCGGGGAATGGCGTTTGTACTTCAAAAACGATTATCCAACAAAATCGATGAGGAAGCTCTTCCAAGAAAATTGAATAATTTCATAAAAAGTGCGGAATTGTGAAAGTATCGTTCTACAAGAAATTATTTTCCGACGGACGTGTTATCGCTACTAAGAAAACCCAACTAGTACGTTACCAAACAACTTATCGGATGATTCATTGTATTGTTTTTAAAATGATTTTATTATATTTTAATGGCCGAAGGACGGCGTGCTCAAGGTTTTTTCACCTCTCAGATAAAAAGGGCCTCCAAAGTAAGCAAGCATGCATACCACTGAGCTACCGGCGCCCTCAATCCCCATAGCTTAGTTAGGCTTTTTTTTTTTTCTGAAATATTTAATTCCAACAACAGTGTAAAACTTAATTTGGGTAAAACTTAAATTAAAGACATTGGCGTAGCTAGCATTATTCTCTGGGGGGGCAGCCGGTCAACCGACGGAGATAATAAAACAATAGGTACTTTACATTTTATAATCATATTTTTAGTTTAAGTTTATTTAAACTTAATAATTACTAATCAGGTACCATACACAAAATATTAATATGTTATAACCAAATAATCAACACAAATTTAAATCAACAAATTTTCATGAGTCTAGTCATCCAGTCTTATACAATAAGCAGTAGTAGTAAGTATCCTCAATTAAACAAGTCTTAATTTTTTTTTCCAGCAAATCGGCCCAACACTTCTTCAGCTGAAATTGTATTTTTACTATTTCATTCTCGTTCAGCTGATAGCACTAAATGTACTCTAAAAAAACAATTATTTTCACTTTTTACGCTTTCTTTGAATACATTCTAATATATGTAGTTAGTCTTAATAGTCTTTTTTATTTTAGGTAAACATTGCACCGCCATGCGTATTTTTTGAGAGAGATTTTAAAAATGCCGCGCGTTTTGTTGTGACACCCTCGACGATGCGTTCGCTAAACTCTCATACTTCGCCGATTGGCAGCATTCGTTGGAGTCCAAACTTTAAGAAAGCGTACTTTGAATCCGAATAACTGAAGCTTTCTATATCCTTTTAATGTCTTAACTGTAATGTTTTTCTGTGGTGGAGTTGTACTTATATATTATAATTTTTTTCAATTACGTACATTAGATCGCATTTTTCTGAGGGGCGTCCCCCCCCCCCCCCCCCCCCCCCCCCCTAGCTAAGGTGGGCAGAGGAGTGACTGTACAGCTTTAGGCTGGTTCTACAGCTCGTGATGGGTCAACCAGGACACACCTAGTTTCTGCAATACAATCCTTGACCACAAATGCTAAACATAATTCTACTGATTGTTTGATTCACCAGCCATTTGGGCCGATTCCAAAAAGTACCGTCATAATAAATAATAATGTTAACTTATATTTCCTGTAGCAATTGTTTTTTGAACTGGGCTTTTTTGAAATTTTGATTTCTATAGTAGTTTCCGAAAAGGGTCTTAATAAAAAATATGAACTTTTGAGGAAATGGTACATATAAAAAAAAATTTTAATTGTGATTACTTTACTTGGATTTTTCATAAAAAATATAATACATGAATGCCAGCAAATATTTTGAATTTGAAAAATTTTAATAATCAAATCCAAAAAGTAGTAATATTATGTACCTCCAAAGCGAGTACAAATAACTAACCCTAATCCAAAAGTAGTAATATTATGTACCTCCAAAGCGAGTACAAATAACTAACCCTAATCCAAAAGTAGTAATATTATGTACCTCCAAAGCGAGTACAAATAACTAACCCTAATCCAAAAGTAGTAATATTATGTACCTCCAAAGCGAGTACAAATAACTAACCCTAATCCAAAAGTAGTAATATTATGTACCTCCAAAGCGAGTACAAATAACTAACCCTAATCCAAAAGTAGTAATATTATGTACCTCCAAAGCGAGTACAAATAACTAACCCTAATCCAAAAGTAGTAATATTATGTACCTCCAAAGCGAGTACAAATAACTAACCCTAATCCAAAAGTATTTGTCATAGAAATAAAAGACGTTGTCTTCCCACTGTTTTATTTTAACCAAAACCGGTTTCCAACGCAACAGCGTCATCATCAGTGGTACATCCCGCTGTGCTGTGTGGGTGGGATGTACCACTGATGATGACATGTGTATCCAGACTAATGTATGTACTGCCAAATTTTGTTATATTGAATGAATGAATATATACTTTATTTTCTTAAGTATGTACTTAGAAAACATTCTAATAACGAGTATACAATACTGACAATGGCTGTCAGGAGAGAGGGTCATAAAAAGCAAAAATAAATAATGAAAGTTCATACTAAACAAAGAAAATTCCTGAACAATTGTACCACTAAGACATATAAAAATAAAGTAAAAGGAAAAATAATAATAATAATAATGAGACAGTGTGGTAAAAAAAAAAGAGGGTTAAATGTTAATCTTAAATAAATGGTAAATAAATAAAAATATAAATAATAATTAATAATTAAGTCAATAATAATTAAAACAAAAATTAATAAACAATTAATTACCACTTTTCCTGCAGAAATTTTATCTCTTTTCTTTTACTAAATTTTGATTTCTACAATAGTTTTTCGAAAAGGGCCCGAAAAAAACATCAAAAGTTCAAAACGTGCAATTTTAAAGAAAATGCACGTATATTTAAAAAAAATTCAATTAACCAATTTTTCATTTATATTTCTAAAGAGTTGCCATTTTAATAATTTTAAATAATATTAAATCTAATCCAAAAGTTTTTAAATTATCTTACTGGGCCAACAGGGAAAATGAATAGAATATAATTTACGAGAGGAAATAGTTTTACTATTAATTACAAAATAAAAAAAACTAAACATTGAAACAAAGAAAAATCTTAAAAACTATTTCAATATTTTTTCTCTTTTATATTTTGGGCCATTCTTTAAATTTTTGTTATATATTTTTGGGCATATATCCTGTACATGTAAACAAACAACAGTACCATCTTTGCGGATCAATTTCACCCTCAATTCACTCCTATTTCGTTCAATACATTTTTAGCCTAAACACCACTTTCCATATACTCAGACCGTCGCCATTCACCCAGGCCTCGACACTTCTCTACACACACTAAAAAAAACAGCTGATGGCCGTGTTTTATTTTTTTACTCATTTGTTTTAAAAGAAATGGTTTCTAATTATTTATTTTTTAATTCAGTTTCTTTTTATAGAAAAATAAATATAATTAATTTTTTTTATATTAATAATTTTTTTATGTGTGTATTCTTTTTATATATCACAACAGATAGGTAGAAAATATAAATAGCAAGGAACAATACACTATAGGCACTGTAATAAGAAAAACAAAGAACAACATGGATGTAACTGTAAAGGGATTTTTTAAATATATTATTTAATAATTAAATTGTTCAACAAAAAAATTTCCTGTATTTGGTAGCATCCTGTACGAATAGACAGAGTAAGTGCCATTCCTTGCCATTGAGTATCTGGATGGTCTCCAGAGAGAAGCTGGCCCTGCCCAGGTATTTTATTATATTGTACATATTGCACAAAAATAAATAATTAAAAAAAAAAGTTTTGTAAATATTCAGGAAATATGTGTTTGCGGATGAATTACGATAAACGGAATGGATGAAGTGTCAACCATGGAGGTGTCAATGCCAACTGAAGATAAGAAGGTAAGCAGTTGAACTTGACATTGATCCTGAGAGGTAGGCAAGAAGAAGGCGAGGAACAAGAAGAGGTGTGTCCTGGAGGCTGTAGGATGGCCGGTCAGAGGCAGGTTGGAGTGCAGTCAGGGTCAGGGTCACTCCTGATCCCACACTCTTCCAGTTTCTCTTCCCTAATATAGATCCTTGGACAAGAAGACACTCGCCCCTCCACCTCGTTATGCAAGTATACTCCAAGTTCGCAAAGACTCCAACCGGACAGCTTTCTACTATTATATATTATTCTATATATATTCTTATAAATATATATATTATATATTCTGATATTGTCATTTTACTTCCGCTTTCCGGTAAGGAAATCGTAGTCTGGTGATGGAGTCGAAAAATCTTGTCCGAAAGGTCAAATTCTCATTGGTCTACACTCAATCCTTAAAAAAAGTAGTTTTTCGTATGATGAGAGTCTATCATGTCTGTCGGTGTGATTTTACGTACCATCTATACGATGTACAGTTATGTAATGGAAGTTATGTAATCGACCACAAATACGATGAGCAGTTTTCAACGAAATTTCATGTTTTCTGACCTCCAGAATCTAAATAAGAAAAAAAATTCAGTGTATCTGTGAACACGATAACTCCCGAAAAGAATAAAGGTATCAACACAAAATTTTATATGCGAATCCAGAATCGAATAACGACAACACATATTGATTTTCAATCAAATTGACTTGTGGAAAGTGGGGAATTAGGGGGGAGGCTTAACTAAAAAACTATGATAACTGCAGTTGTAATGAATCTATCAACATGCAAATTCATATTTGAAGTAAAAATCCAATGATCTGCTGAAGGGAAGGGGGTTTAGAGGTGGGGGCTCAACATCAAAACCCTAATAAATATCGATAAATGATTTTATCGACACAAAATTTAGTAGAGGACTTACGAGCCCTGAAATAAGTCAAATGTTGAATATTAGTGTAAACAGTCAACTGGTTTTGAAGGAGAAGCAAATTTTCTTAAAATGTTTGCCATAATGTGTACTCAAAGCTGATAGAATTTGATGTCAATCAGATCAACTGTTTTGAAAATATGTTCAATTTAGCACAGATTTTGTACAACTTTGTCCGTAGTTTAAGAGTTTTCTGGTAAATTTTGCTGAAATAGCTGAACGATAATACTTTATAAGACAATACATTTTTAAAAAAAGATATACTTTCCTCAATTCCTTAATTCGAAATTTTTTATGAAAAGTCAAACAGACTTATAGATTGGTTAAAAAGAAATTAATGTTATGTGTTAACCTTTTGAAAAAAATATGTACAACTTGTTACTCATTTGGTTGGTGTGAAGAACCTTCTTAAACTAATCTCAGGCCAAATAATCTTGTAGATTATTATAATATACTATATGTAGTTATTTATATACTATACTATAAGTAGTTATTTATATACTATACTATAAGTAGTTATTTATATACTATACTATAAGTAGTTATTTATATACTATACTATAAGTAGTTATTTATATACTATACTATAAGTAGTTATTTATATACTATACTATAAGTAGTTATTTATATACTATACTATAAGTAGTTATTTATATAATTTTGGTGTTGGGAGAGTAAGTAGTTAGGAATCATTTGGACTTGAGAATTACCCTGTAGATGATTGCATCCTCAGAGAGATTTGATGACCTTTACCGCTCATCTATCCATCTTGTACTGCAATAATCAAAAAATTACATCATAAAACTAAGAAAGTAATTTATATTAAATGTCATTATGTCAATTAATGGATTTCTATGATATTTGGTTTTCAACACAGTCAAACTTACATGGTCGGAACTTGTACTATTAAAAATAGTTATGTGGCAGCCATGGTTGTGTAAAGTTGCACTCTTCGCCAGTGTGATACAGTCGACTCTATATGTATGTATAACGAAACTCAAAAGGCATAAAAAAAAAAAATAGTATTATCGAGTTTTTGAAATGATATTTAATAATAAGAGTTCGTAATATCGAGAGGGGTTAAAAATGTAAAGAAAACCATAAGAATTATATTATACATTTTATTATGTATTATACATTTAATAAATTCTAAACAAAAATGAAGTTACATATAGGTTAGATTAACCTATATGTAACTTCATTTTTGTTTAGAATTTATTCACAAATTAGAATTTATTGACAAATTATATATATATATATATATATATATATCGATGGTAACCTCATGTGTGATGTCATCACGCAGTCTGTGTGATGCGTCCTTTTTTTCTTACCTTATTTACATTAAATGGTTTATCGTTTATGAAGGTATAAGTTTGTTTGATTTTGAACAGAACCGTGAACATCATTATTTTGTGGTATCGATTGAACCCTACCGGGGATACACCAACAAATTTTTATCAGCGTATGAATGAATGTGTCAAATGCAATTTCGCAGTTATCAGTCAACAATTTAATGATGAGTTTTCACCAGAATTTTTTTTCAACCTTCCCAACCCCTCCCGTTTTGCCAAAAATTTGAACAAATAAAAAATTGATAGCGTCGTGATAAACAACACTTAATTGGCCTTATGGACACCCAAAAATATTTATTTTTTACACATCGGATAGCGTTTCAGCCGTGGAAAAAATGCTGTTGTCAACTTGTTGTCTAAGGAGATACTGGTGAAGTATTTTCAGAGACTTGGAGGCAGTTTTCGACGTAGGTGGCACTACTTCCGAGTCTGAGTCCTCTTCTTCACAATCTTCGTTGTAAAGGGACTGATGTAAATAAAGGAAACGTTAATGTACATAAATGATGTGAACAGTAAATTACCATTTTTTTGGCTTCGTAACATAGCGTGTTTATACGTTCCTACTTCGTAATACAGCGTAATTTAAACCAACATACCTTAAAAATTGATTCGTTATACTGAGTTCACAGAAATTCATTGTTTTTTTACGCTATTTCGAGTTTTGTCAAGGGACCAGGGCTTTATTTTGTAATATCGAGTTTTTCGTTATATCGAATGATGTTCTATCGAGAGTCGACTCGAATAATAAAGTAGATTAATAGAAATAAAAAAGAGGGCGCCGGTAGCTCAGTGGTATGCGTGTTGTCTTCTGAGCTTAAGATCGTGGGTTCGAAACCCGACCGAGGCCCTTAGTTTATTTTATCTGGGAGGTAAAACTTAAGCACGCCGTCCTTCGGATGGGACGTTAAGCGATGGTCCGAGCCTGTACGATGTCAGGTACTCGTTAAAGACCCCTGCCCAAGGTGAATAAAAATTTAGGGTAGGCAAAATTTAGGACTCCCACAGTAAATTCGGGCTCATGAACACCAGAGTGACGAATTAACGCTCTGGTAGTAGGCGATATGACCTCGTAGTTAAAGCCCGGGCATGAGTCATAAAATCTAAACTTAAACCTAACCTAGAAATAAAATAAAGTAGATTAATAGAAAAATAATGAGTTAGTATCTAATAAAAAGAAAAGTCGGAGGTGAATCACCGCGAATGAACTTCCACAGGACGAATTAATCAATTAAAAGTTTGCTGCTCCTCCAAAACTAATAATCAATAGTTGTCTAATATCGGAGCTCCTAAATCCTCAAACTAATTTTTGTGTCGATAAATTAATTACATCGACAGTTATTTTGACAGTTTTGAATCCCAACTCTTCCCTTCTGCCGATTTCGCTGTAAATTAAGAGGTATTGGCCTCATCGGGTTTTGACTTTAAATATAAACTTTCAGGTTGATAAATTCATTACAACGGCAGTATTTTGTGTTAACCTTCCCCACTAATCCCCCTTCCTTTTGGTCAATTTGGCTGAAAAAACAATAATTGTCATTCTTACTCGGTTCTCGACAAACACATAAAATTTAGTACTGATCCATTCATTCTATCGGGAGTTCTCGGGTTCACACATACAGATAGCATTATTATTACTTTCTTATACCTATAGTTTAAGGAAGTATTGTAATCTTGCAAAAATTCGAGATCGAGATTTCAACTGATTTTCACGTTTCAATGTCCCATTTTCGTGATAATGTCTGTCCGTGTGTGTATGTGATTGAAAAGTTTTAAGCTCTCTACCGCAAAAACGATTGTAGCTATGAACTGGAAATTTGAAATGAAGGAGTCGCATGTTTTGACGTAGGTCTTATTAGATTTTTGCTGAAATCGAACTAAAATTGAGACTACTTTCCCCCAGGACCTAACTACATTTTACAAGATACAGCTCATGTTTATGACCTAATCAAAACAATTTTCAAGTAATAGTTGTAGAGAATATTAAAATACATAATTTAAATGAAATATGATTTTTTTTAGGTAGTCCGGTTTTCGTGATACATGCCGAAAACCATCTTTAAATGTAATTTTGAAACACATCTTTTTAGACGTTTCCTTGATTTACCCGAAAACGATTAATCCTCATATTTGAGATAGGATCAATATGATAGAACTTATAGCTCCCCGAAGAATGTAAACTAAATGTCTATATGGAATATATAAGTTAGTTAGGTTTTATGTCTCATGCCCGGGCTTTAACAACGAGGTCATATGCCTACTACCAGAGCGCTCTTTCGTCACTCTGATGGACATGAGCCCGACTCTACTGTGGGAGTCCTAAATTTTGCCTACCCTAAATTTTTATTAACCTAGGGCAGGGGTCTTTTACGAGTACCTGACATCGTACAGGCTCGGGACCATCGCTTAACGTCCCATCCGAAGGACGGCATGCTTAAGTTTATTTTACCTCGCAGATAAAATAAACTAAGGGCCTCAGTCGGGTTTCGAACGTTCTTGAGCTCAGAAGGCAAGTTCACATACCACCTGAGCTACCGGCGCCCTCTATATGGAATATATTAAGTATATTTTAAATGGTAACTCATAGCAACGAACTTTAAAATATGGCTTCAAGAGGAGAGCAAAAACGTAATTGATTCATTGCTGGGGACGTACATAGCCGGTGATTCACCGAAGCCTTATTCTATATTTGTCTTGCCTCCAATTATGGGCGCCAATGCTCAAACAGCCTTCCGTTGCAGATATTATTTCGCAAACTATCAAAAAACTGAATGATTAATTATATGTTCTGTTCTTTTATATATTACATAATATAAACATCAATTAACTAGCTACTGTGACCATGACCCATTATTTTTAAAATACTAAGGTATATGGGTGCTGCATTCAATCAACTTGTCAATCATACTTAAAGTGGCTAGTCTTGACAGACTTTTTAAAGATTTTTTTGATGGATATATTTTCAAAAAACTAAATATATATAAGATTATTATGTAGGAAAAAAGGATGTCAACACTCAACAAGTTCCCTGCAGAACCGGGTGTTTAAATTTTCGGGTATTCGGTTCTCGGTTCATGAATAACTCAGTAAAATATTGTAAATAATGGAGGAGGTAAAGAAGCAAGAGATAGCGAGATGTGGATAGAAAGGAGTTAGGTGTTGAGTCGCACTCGCTCACCTGATCATCCTATATTCCTCATTCCTTCTTTCACTCCAACCTATGTTACCTACGTTTCGACGCCACACTGTCTCTATTATATTTATTGATACTTTTCAATCAAAATATATTCAATAGTGCGCTGGTAGCTCAGTGGTAGAGTGCTTGTCTACTGAGGTCAAGGTCGCGGGTTCTTAGGTTAATAATCAGGGAGGTGAAAAACCTTTTAGCATGCCGTCCTTCGGATGTAATGTTTGTACAATGTCAGCTACTTGTTAAAGAACCCTACCCTAGGTATGAGGACTAAACATATAGGTACAATTCAGGACTTTCATAGTAGAATCAGGATGTCCACCAGAGTGACAAAAAAGCGCTCTGGTAGTCGGCGATATGACCTCGTAGATAAAGCCCTGGTATGAGTCACAATAACTAACTATAATATTCAATAAGTGTTAACATGTTTTCACGCAATGAGTACCTCAGAGATACTTAAATATAATGATGCAACACATTTTGCTCTGAGTTCGCTATATACAATAAGAACCCGAACGACAATAATGTTGATTTATTCAACATTAGGGGTAGGAGAGTGTCATGCACTTGAAAGGATCTTGACATTTTGAAAGGCAGGGCAAGTCCACCAACAGGACGGCGTTCAGAGAGCTCGGGTGTGGCGTGCATTGTGCAAGAGTTTGCGCAACATTGTGAACGGCGCCCACTGCAGTCTCGTACACTAACAAATATTCGGATATACATATATATATATATATATATATATATATATATATACTAAGGAGATATATATGGGCACGTCCACGTCAAACGTACATGGAGAAAAAAAAATTATCATTTTGATCTTTGAGATACCTTTGTAGCCATTAGAGGTGCCAAAATTGGTCGAAATAGGATGCCGCAATTTTTTTAACTCTGAAAAATGTATTCCTCGTTCAAAAATCTATAGGATCCTACATTTTTAGAGTGGGGATATTAAAACTCTTAAAATTATAGCTAACTAGCAGTAATACCCGTCGTTGCCCAGGGAACTTTGACTTTTCTCCCAATATCACCTATAAGGCTATTCAGTTCCGCGACAGTACATTCATGATGTTATAATTTTCAATTATTCATACGGAATAAGGCTTATAGTCCTTCAACTGTAGTAACGCTAGCTTTGGAGCTAAAACTAATTTATTCAAAAAGATTTCTCATTAATCGTTGCAATGGTTTTCGAGTTACAAAGATTGCGTGAGTGGATGCTGGGATGGACCAGGGGTTGATTAAAAAATAGACCTTAACCTTCCGGTAGATAAAAGTTATCTATTCAAAAAGATTCCTCATTAATCATTGCAGTGGTTTTTGAGTTACAAAGATTGCGTGGGTGGATGCTAGGATGGACCAGATATTGAGGTACTAATACGCCTATAACCTTCCACAGACGATGACGAACAAATTAAAAAAAAAATTAATCAAATGCATGAAGCCGTTGGTGAGTTATAGCGGCACAACGCACACACATTTTCAGCTTTATATATAATGATGATTTACTAAAAAATCCCATTTTTTTTTTTTTATTTAAACGCAAAAAAATTTCATTTCCAAAATGAAATTATTTTTAAAAATTACATCAAAATTCATTTATTACTTTATTAATACTTTAAATAATTTAATATTTTTGTTGTTTAATTTTCTTGTTTTCAAGAAATTAAGTACCTACCTACCTAAGTAAACCTATGTGTAGGCATATATATTATTTTTTTTATATCTTGATAAAGTAATTATTAAATAATTTAAAGTATTAATAAATGAATTTTGATGTATTTTTAAAAATAATTTCATTTTGTAAATGACAATTTTTTTGCGTTTAAATAAAAAAAAACATGGGATTTTTTAGTAAAATAACTATAATTTTAAGAGTTTTTATTTTCCCACTCTAAAAATGTAGAATCCTATAGATTTTTGAACGAGGAATCCATTTTTCACAGTTAAAAAAAATAAAAGTTGTTGAGAAAACTAAAAGGCACATATTATATGCAATACGATTGTTTACAGGTCACCCAGTTTAATATTGTCCTGAAATGTCGCTTTTAAACCCAAACACTGTTCTGCCGATCGCAATATTTTCTCCATATTAACTTCGTTACTTGGTGACAGTAAGAATAATTATGATTTTTAGAATGAATTTTATTGTGTAAAACTCAATGTTACTTTCAAAATTTTCCGTGGATTTTCAAATTCAGAATGAACCCCTTAAAAAAAAACATACTTATGTATGGAGGTACCCTGAAAAATATATTATTGCAACATAAGAAGAACAAGTCTTGCAATTTGTTAACTCAAATAGGATCATACACATTCTTGTTTTGCACTCCCGTTAATTTTATTTTGCAGTTCTACCACTATTTCACAACTGATTTTTTTTTTTTTTTTTTTACTAACACCACAACATAAATAATGACTTCTACTAACCTCATTCCATCTCTAATTTTAAAACTAGCATGAAAAATGACTAGTTGGATACGTGTAACATATATTTGATGTTTTCCATAATTAACAAGGACGTTGACTTATAAGGCGGTTTCATAAATATTGTCAGTTTACTAAAAAAAGTTCCTGAATTTATTTGTTTATGAATATATTTTTTTCTTGTTTAACAACCATAATGAAGTCTATCGAGTGATCATGGAACATACTTGTCATTAAAAGACTTAATTTCACTTTTTAATTCATTGATAACCCTTTTCAAGTGTGGCTAGTGCTATTTTTTTAGGCTTTTAAGAACATATTCCATCAATCAATCAATCATGGCGCTACAACCCGGTGACGGGTCCTGGCCTCCTCCACCAACAGCCGCCAATTGTCTCGATCCTGTGCGGCTGCCATCCAGTTCCTGATGCGGAATATATTTCGGGCATCTTCTGCCACACCATCTGCCCATCTCAGCTTAGGTCTCCCTCGCCGTCTTACTCCATGAATGGGCTCCATTAGCAGCTTCTTCGGCATTTCTTCAGCTTAACCGCCCAATCTTCATGACTTTCAGGACTTCTGGTTCTCTATATAGTTTGTAGAGCTCCTGGTTGTTGCGTCTGCTCCATGCATGGCCTAAAAACATATTAAGGGAACAAAATGTATGAAATTTAATTTATAATATTCTTCAGTTTATAATTTTACTTATACACTTTTTCAACGAACAATATTTATGTAACTGCATTTATTTTCCAAGCGGATTTTTGTTCTAAAGTAATAATAAATGAGGAGCAAACATTCAAAAAGAGATTTGTCACATTGGTAGAGATTCGAGAAAACAGCAAGAAATGATTTTGCGTGCTTATACGCTATTTCATATAGGTTTTTAATTTTTTTTAAATTAATCAAACATAATTAATGTCATAGGTAATTAAATTTTAGCTAAAATAATTTTGACAATGGTAATTAAAATTGTGAATAGCTTGAACAAGTCCGTGTTTGTTTGAAACACATGAACAAATGTCGTTTAGATTGAATCCTTCTAGGACTAATTCTCTTTCGAAAAAAAAAAAAAAAAAATTGGCTAATCAATAAAAATAAAGAGGATTTGAGTGAAAACTTTATTATCAAAAAAATGTAATACTGACTTATTTTTAAAACAAATAATGTAGGTAATTAAAATTAAATCTCTAAACACCGCAGCAGGACCAGCGTACTACGAACTAGGAAAGACGACTCCAGCCCCCAGACTCAAGCCACGGCTCCCTCAAGACATCCTCCCTTAGAGACCAAATGTTAAAGTTTACCTTCTTTCATTTATTTATTTATACATTTATTCTTTTACATTCATCTTTTATTTCCATCTATTTGTTAAATTCGATAAGCTGTCTTAGGTTGTGCTCAAGAGAAAAATTAAATAATAAAAATATTATTATCAATAAAAATAAAACAGATTTGAGCTAAAATTGTTCCTAATCCTGTTTTAATAATTCAAATTATAATAAAATTGTATTCAACTTAAATAATAAAAATATCTTTTGTGTCCAAACAGTGGCATAAAACGTCTTCTTCATGATTACTACGAAAACGCTCTTTGGACGTTTGGTTTTGATTGAAACCCTATAAAACAACCTTGGATATACACGGGACTAATTTTTTTTTGAAAGAACGGAGTTGATATTATAAAAGCGCGGTAAAATTCCAGTTAGAAAAGCTGTTTATCTCATTTCTTATTTTTTTTGGACAAATCCTTTTTTGAATGTTTGCTCCTCAAATAATATATTCTTATTTATTTTGAATTTATTAATCAAATTATTTAATATTTTTAAATTTATTAAAAGCTAAAGAACCAATTATTGAATCTTCGCGTTTTCAGAGGCTGAAGAATTGGAAGAAGGTCAATAGCAACAATATAACCTACAATGTTTTGTACCTTCGAATAGTTAATTTTAAAGTAAATCTTCAAGAATAAAGAGCTGGTAATTCGGTCGGTTCATTTCCAAAAACTATATTTTTCATTTTATGAGTAGGTTTCTAAATGGCACTAATTTAAAAAAAAAATATTTTTACGACACCTTGGACTGATCCTAAGGCGAGACATGAATTCCTTTCTAATATTCATTTTCGGGCTCCCCAGACACTCCTCTATCAACCTAAAATGGCTCTTCCCATTCTCTCGTCGACAATATTTCCTTGGCTCCTTTCTCTGTCAAACCATATCTTCCCAAAAGCCCTCCTACATCTTCCAAATGCTCCATTTTAAGTGCCATATCCACCAGAAAGTTTCCATATCCGCCATGCTCCTGCTCTTCTTTCATTCATTATCTCCTAACTCAACAAACCTCTGATTCCTAAGGCGGGCTCCTATGAGATAGTTCTCGTCTTCCTATAAGTCTCTCTCTCCACTGGACAGATTGTCACTCTTCTGTCTCATCAGTCCAGTTTTTTTACAAGTCATTATTGTTATCATGTTTCACATTATTTTTCATACTTGTTTTTCTATTTTTTAAATTTTATTTCTCTTTATTATTTTCCACAAGTTTATTATATTGTTTTACTCATTGCCTGTTTTTAACATTTAGTATTTATTTCTAGAAACCTCTTTTCAACTGGTTGATACTTGTATACTCTTGTTTATTTTTTAAGTTATTATTCTTAGGGGACATGAATATACTGTTGAAGAATTGTCTAGAAATCGCATGAGAGACATTATGGCAGAAATTTAAAGTTCTCCGTGCAACGCCGGTTAATACTGCTAGTATAAAAATATACCTAGCAGCTCAAAAGTATTTATTTTATAATATCTGTTGTCGTGTTCGAATACTTAAAATACTAATCTCGTTATCCCTCTTGAAATAATAATAACTTTCTATTCTATTTTTAGTCACATGTAAATTATCAATCTGTATTATTATAATTTATTTCCTCTCAAATATAACAGTTTTTTTTTTCTATAATATGATCACACATCACAGATAGCAGGTCTGTGAATAACTGGAAAGGAGATTAACAAGTTATTTCAAAAGTTGAAATACGTAATCTATTAATCTCCCTTCCTGTTACTGTTCTTATTGAATTTAAGTAGCAGTCTGCTACTGTAACTTATTGAAAGTAGCACTTTGTTACTGTTACTTATAGAATTTAAGTAGCAGTCTGTTGAGAGGAAATATTAGATACTAAAATATATCAGATTGCTAAAGAACAACTCAACAATATTGCTCACACAGTTGCGTGTGCACACAGCTCATGAATTTAGAGGGTTCGGTGAGGTTCTATATAGTGACTAGAAAAAAACACTGACAATTTTATGGTGGATTGAAGAAAAAAAATAGGATATTGTCATTAACTAGTTTAAAAATCATGAATGACTTAATTTTCAATGATTCACATGGAAATGAGACATATAGTCCTTCAAATCCTGGAAAAATGCAATGATGTTTTTTTTGTTTGTGACTTATGCCCGGGCTTTAACAACGAGGTCATATTGGCTACTAGCAGAGCGCTCTTTCTCACTCTGGTGGACATGGGCCTGACTTGAGACCTAATTTTTACCTATCCTAAATTTTAATTCACCTAGGGAGGGGTCTCTTAAAGAGTACCCTACATCGTACAGGCTCGGGACCATCGCTTAAAAACCCATCTGAAGGATGGCGGGCTCATGTCTTTTTTCACCTCCCAGATGAAAGACCTCGAGCCTCGGCCGGGTTTCAAACCCGCGATCTTGAACTCAGTAAGCAAGTACACTACCGGCGCCATACTTGCATGTAAGTACATAGATATATGCATTTATTACATGAATTAAGCCGATAGGGCGCGCCTGACGTCCTTGGCCCCATGAATATATCCAGTTAACCTGCAATTTTATAAGAACTCGTTTTTCGCATCCAACTATAAAGCTATAAACCGGACGATCTGCAAAAAAACGTATTTCATATAAAATATATATTTTCTCTATAAAACCATATCTTCCCGAAAGCCCTCCGACATCTTCCAAATGCTCGAAATTTAAATCCCGTATCCACCAGAGTCACCAGATCCCGTCCCTCTGATCTTTATCTCCCTTCCCACAGGACAACAACCTACCACAACTCCTTCCTTATCCAGGCTAACTCCCTCTGGAACTCTCTCCCTCTCCATAGTTCGCCATGCTCCTACTCTCCTTTCATTTTCCCTACTTTTCCATTATCTCCTAACTCAGCAAACCTCTGATTCCTAAGGCTCCTATGAGATAGTTCTCGTCTCCTCTCACTCCACTGGACCGATTTGTTACTCTTCTGTTCCAGTTTTTAGACATGCATTTTTTTTTTTTTTTTTTTTTTTTCATTTTTGGAATCAGGTGTTCGGAAAACATTAAATTGCAGTGAAGACTCAACATCGAATTTCTGTCCGAGCTTGTGTCGTCTACACACCTGGAGAAATGAGTATCCTATGCACTTTTCCTTTCCCTGGAAGCTCTACTCTTAGAGTCCTTAATTTAAAAATTAAACTTTTTTTTTATTATATTTATATTTTGAATATTTACAATCAGTATAAACTATAAGTAAATTTGATGAATGACATTAAACATTAAATAGGTACATTAAATAAATAAAACAAATATACAACGAAAGCATATGATTATGTACAAAATAATAGGTAAAAAAAAAAAAAATCAAAAAATATATATTTATATACATAATAAAATAATAAAGGTCTCTGCAATTTAATTAATAATAAACATACACATAAAACAATAATAATGAAGATAAAATACAATCAACATGAAAGTCGTGATCCCCCCTGACTTCTCGCCCCGCCAATCACTACCAGCAGTGGAGGCAGGCCAAGAAGGAAAGGAGAGTTGAAGGTAAGAGGATTACATGAGGGGAGAAGCTGGTCATCACCGGCACTCCCAAAATATTGTTGCTAGATTACAGTAGCAGGTCTCTCGGCCAGCGCCGCCTCAGTCTTCGGGGGGGGATTGTCTGGATGGGAATGGGATGACAAGAGTAGAGCAATTGAGTGGAATTTGGAGAAGCGGGACTTAAGAGGTCAATAGCATAGGGGATTTTAAGGTCATTATGGAGGGTAAGGTTGGACATATAGAAGGGTGCATCGACAATTGAGGAGTTTGGAGCCAGAGCGGACCAACCCACAATTTTTCGGAAAATGAGTTATTACCATCCTGATGTTGGCATAGGTTCCCTTTTTTCAAAACCAGTGTGGATCACTTAGTTTCTTCACTTCAGTGATAGATAGCAGCACTTTAAGTTTAGTCCACAAATATTTTGTGCATATATTTTCAAAGTCACAATGGATCATACGGCCTTCAAAAACTTTATAGAACACAAAAAGAGATCACTCATCCAATACTATTCTAAAATTTCAAATATAAATAAATATTTGGGGCCCATTTATGGAGATAAACAAAATGTACTCAATTTTCAATTGCCATTTTCTTCCTGTTCAGTTTCAACCAGTTGGTCCTCTCTGGCTCCAAACTCCTCAATTGTTCTTAGGACTTTGGATTGGAAGGACTGGATACGCTTGATGTTAGACGGCTTAGAAGATTAAACTAGTGAAGGGGTCTTGAATCACCGCCATTGAACGCCCCCGCCGAAGAACGAAACGCTCAAGGTATTGTTACCTCCAAGACAAAAAGGTCTAAGGGCCTCAGGCAGGCGATCTTGACCACAGTAGCCTCGCACTCTACCTATGTAATACTTCTATCAACAATATTAATAGCCTACTTTTAACTTGAATACTAACCCTTATAGCAGTTTTTTTTTCAAACTGATTGTTATTTATTTATTTATATATTTACAACGGCATAATAACATTTGCCATTAGCAATTGTGATAAATAGAGCAGTGTCAGGTGCGTGGCTGTACTGCTGAGGTACGTGACCGAAGAGGAGTCCAGGCTAGTCCTGGAGCAGGTCCCTCTGCCATATCCGCTTGAGGCGTCGTGGTGGATTTGTGGGGAGAGTGTTTGTAGATAATTCTTGTATAAGTGGATTGGCGTGATGAAGGAGTTTGTCGTGAAAATTTTGATATCGTGTCTTGATAACAGAAGGTACAAATGGGATATTGAGGTCATTATGTAATGTGAGGTTGGAAACGTAAAATGGTGCATTGGCAATGTGGCGTAGTATGATGGATTGTAATGACTGAAGGCGTTGTATGTTTGATTTTTTGGCTGATCCCCATATCTCGATGCCGTAAGTCCAGATGGGTTTTAGTATAGTGTTGTAAATGTGAAGTTTGTTTTCAAGCGATAATGTCGATCGTCGTCCGATGATGGATT